>JAWDGP010006665.1:915000-935000 GCA_033675545.1 Elysia crispata
GTTTTGGTCTATCTCAGTTATAGTTCTTGCCCATCTTTCAACAGAGGATCATTAAAAAAAATAAATCAATAAATAAAAAACAACAACAACAAAGCAAAATAAAAAGAAAGGAAAAAATCAAATAAAGCAAAAAAAAAAAAAGAAATAAATAAAAAAACAAAAACAAACAAACAAACAAACAAAACAGCAACCAACAAAAAAACCAACTCAAATAGTAGAAACTAGTACAGAAAGGTTTTACAGACATTTCCTACAATATGCCTGTTAATTACAGCCCAATACACACCCACACACACATTTAATTGTGCTTTTTTTCTGTGGGGTTCATGTGGTTCTGTATAGATTTATAAGCAATTGTTTTGTAAATGTTCAACAAGAATCTGATTTAATCTAGGGTATATTCTGTCTGCAATAAGGCTTTTGGGACACTTTTACACATCAAAGAAGCTTCCATTTTGCTGGCCAGCGCTGTAAAAGATAAGGCCTCAGACTCACTTTCATCTAGTGGTCTTATTAAAATAGAAAAAAAAAAAAAAGGAAATGCGCAACTTTGGAGAGAGAACAGAATAAAAGATAATAATCGAGCAATCGATACCGTTATATCTGACGGATGATTTTTAGCTTGTTTTGTAAAATCGTAAGGAAATTTCGGCATTAAATATTTGCTTACTTTATCTAAATATTTGGCAAATAGTATCATCCACATTCCCTCCCTAACCTCTACATCTCCAGATATCTGGCCCTAGCTCAGCATCAGAAGACACACGCCAGCTTCATCTGGCGTACCATAACGGTGACCACTACAGTAGTGTGCGGAGACTAGGAGACAACACAGAGTCGCCCGCACACATCCGGTTACAGGTCAGATTCTTGGCTTACCCTTGAAGCCTCATTTTCTTTCCTCTGATCCCCTCTCAACTCTTTTATGGTTAGAGTTCCATCTTATGCTGCTCACATGCTGAAAGATGTGGAATGAATTGTTTCCCTGAAGTCTGGTGACATTTGTGTAGATCCCCTGTTGTTTTGATGTGAGATAAATAAGTTAAAAGATGTCAGTTTGAGATCTAAGTAACTGTCCGGTCACTTTAAGATTCTCAGAAGAATTAAATGATTATATGCTCTTCACATCACATTCAGTCATAGATGCACTTATCTTCGTAATTATCTTTGTTTTACCATAAAATTTCACAAAAGCTGCTACAAACAAACTATATAAATAACTGATCAAAACATAGGAGTAAATAAGATTAATATTCTCAAAGAATCCCTCGTGCTCAGTGCTGGAACAATGTATTCTTTTTTTTTTACGCTGTGATAATCAGTTTTGCTGAAAAGCAAGAACTGTCAGCTTATATTACAACTTGCTGCATCCTTCTGAATTTTTAAAATAACCTTTTGATGTAACTGATTTCTCTAGAAGACATTATAATAATTTGAGTTTCCTCTCCAATATTAGGAAACCATTACCGGTGGTCAGAATGGCTTGAAGACATCTCAGGATTACCAGGGTGTGGTGAGTGCAAAGAGGGGACTCGACGACATTGAGACAGAGGTTGCTCTCGCCACAAGATGTGAAGTAAGTCTGGTAGCAACAGTAAAATTAGTTGGCATGTTGATAGGATGAAGCATGACTAAAGGTGTAGGGAATTCAGGCCTATAAAAAATAGACGTTGATGGACATCCATGTGATAGTTAGTGATAGTTTGTGATTTAGAAGATTAACTTTTACCTCAAGATAGAGGGGATGGAGCAGCAAATATCAGACAATTGTCAGACATTCTGCTCAACCATCCTTAAGCTCAGGAGAGACTGGTAAATCATTGGACTGTAAGAGGAGTGGAAGAAACTTTCAGCTGAAATAAAGTTCTTGCATTGTTTTTCAAGGATAATTTAGAATACAAATAGAACAAACACTTATATGAGATGTAAAATTGAGAAACTGAACCAATGCGGAAACATCAGGTTTTAATCTCCCTCATGGGTCAAAATGTTTTTCAGAACCCTCAGATTTTATTCACTTTGATTATATTGTTTTATGGCTCTTTATTTAGGACCAGGAGCAAATTCGACAAAGCGTGCTTGAGTGTGAGTATGATCTAGATGCAGCTATTGCTTTCTTGCTACAAAAGATGGAGATCTCAGGGGAAGCTGTGCAAGGTAAGCAATGAGCTCATTCATATTTAATAGGGTATGTTTACCCAATTCAGATGTATATCTCTGTGCCTAAAATGGCAAATTAAGGCCTACTTTTATTTGGTCAATTAAGGGTAAGCTTTGAACCAAAAGTACAGATGACCCTAATGGAGGAGTTTCAATTTGGTCTTGTCTTTGGAGCATGTGCATTGGGAAATGTGTTTGACTTGAAATCAGAAACACCAAGTTCTTCAAGGAAGTATATGGCTGGAACTTATCTTAATCTTGATTCATAGAGCAAAACAGATACCACACATTGTTTGAAAGCTTAAAGTGGGAGCAAGTATTAAAAAATATTCTTTACTTACTTCATGTTGTCATCATTTTACAATAACTATTGTAATTGCCTTTCTTCGAACTTCAAAACATAATGCATGTAATAATTCTTTGTGGCAGATGACAGCACATCCTTGGCCTCACAGCAGACGTCAACAGACAGCGGTGTGTTTAACAGCCTCCCTGTCTCGGCCTCTGTTTCCACCACCAACAGCAGCAACAGTAGTCCCACATCCTCAAACAGCCGCCACGGTGGCATCATGCTGCGCAACAGTAGCACAGGCAGCTCTGCTGATGGAGAGGGAGGAAATGGGGGTTCAGTGAATGGGGGCAAAGGCCTTAAGGTGAGAGCTGACTTTCAGGTTTAGAGATGTTCAAAAAGTTAATTTATTCTGAAAAATAGACCAAATCAGCTGACACAATGGTCCCAAGGAGTCTAGCAATTTTTTTCATTCAAAGGTGTTGAAATTTGTAACAATAACTTCTTGACTGAATTTTTTTATATAAAATTATCATAAGTGCCCAATCATAAATAAGAATTTCTGTGTTTCAGGTAGTAAATAAAAGAAGATTTTAAGTTACAAAGGCTACTTTTTTTTTTTTTCACAGATTTATTGACATCTTACTTATAAGTAATTTTACTAGACATTTACAGCATGGTAAGTTCTCACATCAGAGCAAATCAGTGATATTGTTGAGCCTTTCAGTCTATGACAAGCCTTTTCAATCAATTTAACTAAATTGCTGTTGTTTTATCAGACTTCTGTTAATTCCATTCGTGCGTTAATGTGATTTATCAGTTTTCCAATGTGGTGCATGATTTTCATGGCAGGTCCATTTCCGTGAGGACAGCTTTGGGGGGAACAGCTCTGGCTATGGTTCTATGAGTAGCAACAAAGGGGGCGGAGCTAGGCCAAAGGTCATGCCTGTTCCTCAGCAGCAGGTCAAGGTAAATTATTTCATAAATTTGTTTAATGTCTCATGTGATTGTGACATTCTATTCCCATTGGATCTTATTAATTTGATAGACAAATGACAAGGACAAAAATAGATGGGTGCAGGTATTCTGGTATTTTCTGGATTTGTCTCTTCGTCTGCTGTACAGTTGCAGATTGGGGTCCCACGTGAATCTGGGCAAATTCAGGGATGTAAATCACATTATGACATCAGTGCTGCTATCAATCATTTGTTGATGATAAAATGCCTTCAGTATTTATATAGGTTAAGTCTGGACCAAATTTTTCTCCTTTTTTGCGATGCCAGCATCTCCAGCCAAGATGTGTGTTCTTGGTTTTAATTTTGTTTGCCAAAGGCTGGTTTTGAAGTCATGCCTTCAACACAGGAATATGGGGGAGGGGGAGAGATAAGCAGTAGATTGTTTCCTTCTGTATTTCTGTATACTTCAATAAAAGTCATGGTTGGGCCTGATAAAGCATCAATCGGTTGAACGAGTTTTTATGGAAAAAATTGTTGGCGTGATTTTCATGAATGAAAGAGTTAACATTACTATTCAAAACTGTTATGTCTTTGCTATTCTGCATCCAGCGTTGTATTTGCATCAAAGCTCTCTCTCTCTCTCTCTCTCTCTCTCTCTCTCTCTCTCTCTCTCTCTCTCTCTCTCTCTCTCTCTCTCTCTCTCTCCCTCCCTCCCTCCCTGAACTGAAAAAAAAAAAAAAAAAAATGAGACTGTCGGAGAAATGCTTTTATATTAATCGACATTTTAACATTGCCTATTTTGTTTGCTAATTTGCATTTATTGAAATCAGCCAAGGCGGTGTAACTCTTCAGTGTTGGGATATAAGAAAAAACTATAAATTAAGGATTCACAATCCCTCCTGATTTGCACCCATGAAAATAATAAAAAAAGATTTTTGTTTGTTTGTTTCAAGCAAAAACAGTGAATCACTTGAAATTAATAAACAATCAAGTCCTAGATTTTAATTTTAGATCTTACTTGTTCTGCTGGTGCTGCTTTTATTTCTATTATTATTATTATTATTATTATTATTATTATTATTATTATTATTATTATTATTATTATTATTATTATTACTTTTATTATTATTATTATTATTATTATTATTATTATTATTATTATTATTATTATTATTATTATTTTTATTATTATTATTATTATTATTATTATTATTATTATTATTATTATTATTATTATTATTATTATTATCATTATTATTATTATTATTATTATTATTATTATTATTATTATTATTATTACTATTATTATTATTATTATTGCTACTATTATTATTTCTATTATTATTATTATTATTACTACTACTATTATTATTATTATTATTATTATTATTATTATTATTGTTATTACTATTATTACTATTATTATTATTATTATTACTATTATTATTACTATTATTATATTATTATTATTATTATTATTATTATTATTATTATTATTATTATTACTATTATTATTATTACTATTATTATTACTATTATTATTATTATTATTATTATTATTATTATTATTATTATTATTATTATTATTATTATTATTATTATTATTATTGCTGCTGCTGTTGTTGTTGTTGTTGTTGTTGTTGTTGTTGTTGTTGTTGTTGTTGTTGCTGCTGTTATTGCTATTCTTTATTTTCATTAACATCATCGTTATATTGTTACTGTGGTTTGTCCAAATTTCTTTACCACTCTAATTTCTTTCTCATATATAAAGTCTAATATGCAAGAACCTTCTCATCCAACAGCTCTCAGCCAAGAAAATGAAGGAGATGAAAAAGCTGGAAAAGAAAAGAAAGCAGGAAGAGAAGAGGAGAGAAAAGGTTCAGGGCATTAACAACGGCTACATGTATAACCAGCAGCAGTACTACATTCCCCATGGCGTAGATGTCAGAGATGTGACAGTCGTGCCCCTGCATGAAGGGCGCATGGCTAGGATTTGAGCGACTGTTCCAAAATGAGGCAGAGCAAAACTGGTGCTGCTGGGCCAAGCTGATATTGATTGCCGAGCAGTGTTTTAAAAGCATTACTCCGATTGTTGTAGACTTTGATAAGCTTTATCTTCGCTCTGCAGAGAGAGTCTTTCAGAAAAAAAACTTTTGGCACCATCACCCAATTTTAATTAGTGGGTTATGAGTGCTATGATACCCTTGATTATAAAGGGATTTTTCACATGACAAATGGGTAAACTTTCTGCAAACTATCAAAGTTTTAAATAAATATGTGAGGCATCTAGGTTGATTCAAACATATCTCCTGTAAACCTTTTTTCAGCCTGCCACTAAAGACAGGTGTCTACCTTTTCATGGCTTTTACCCAATAGCTCTTAGATGAAATATCTGTATCTCTGTGTTTAAAGAAATTTTAAAGTTGCAATTCTTTCACCTTTTGGGAGGTTAAGAAACATCCATTTACTTGATGCCAATTTTTTTTTCATTCTCATAAAAAATTCTGGCCTTTTCCTGATTTACCCAGGCTTCTTCAGTTGTTCACTTTCAAGACTTTCCATTTCTTGCACAGAGAATGAGTCAGGTTATGTTTCTTCTCCCTCATGTAAAGATTAGATCAAGCTTTATTTGAAAATTACAATGCTACATCAAACACCCTACTGAGTCTATCAGATTCTGTGACAGTGAATGCATTATCCTTATCAACCGCCATTTTTTCAAAGTGAAATTCACCATTGTTGTCATTATTCTGGGGGGGGGCACTTTACGCTTTCTTTGAGCCAGAGCAGGTTTTCCCATTGCACCTGAGACTCGAAAGCAGCGCAATGGAATGGAATACTATTAAAACTAAACCATTGACTGATTTTAACTGAAAATACTTTGATTTTTGCGCTCAAAATTCTTAACAATATTGGTATTTTAGTGTCCAAGATATGTAAAATTAAGAAAGTGAGTCCATAAGATAGAACATCATATATTATTTAGCAGCACCACAATTGGAAATATTCGTGGGACTCTGAGGATTCTTTCTTTGAGAGTTGGAAGAATGTTTTTATTATTGTAACGTTGATACCAAAACTTTCAATTTTTTATTCTCTCCAAGTTAAGGAAACGATAAAAGTGGCAGACTGTACATATACAATTTTATTAGAAAGTTGGAGAAATTTTTGCTTCTTTATTGAGCATGATTGATGGTAAAAATTATCCGCTTTTTTACTGTTCCCAAAAAAGAAACCCAAAGTATAAAATCATACATATCAGTTAGAGAACAACAGAAAAGGATCAAAATTCATTTTTTGTGTGTGTGTGTCTATTTGTGTGAAATATGCACATTTGAATGATTTGAAAACTTACCATGCTCTATAAGGCTTGAAAGATATGCAGGAGAAATATTTGAATTGCCAGAAATATTTTGGCAGCTAATGCCTCTAATGTGACATCTGCCATTCATCCCCTACTGTCTTTATTATAAATATCCAAGAAATCAAAACAAAGATTTGCTTTTTGAATAGAATGACATGTCAGGAAGCATTCATGTACGGTCATGTAAAAAAAAGTATTAGTAGAGTCCCATGGTGAGTTCCTCACAAAATTAAGCATCGTAAGTGAGACAAATTTTGTACTAATACACTAATCAGTACAATGTCAGACATATTCAACCATATAAAAGAAATTTAAGTCTCAAAGTAGAGCCGAACCTGTTTTTGCAGGTGGGCAAAATACCAAGGAAAACTCCACATATTTTATGACACATCTATGTTTCTAACAAAATAGAAAAAAACAAAGCAGCAATAAATTATAAGTGCAAATTAAACTAAAAAAAATGCATCTCCCCATCATGAGGTTTAGAAAGAAAAAAAAAAAAATGTAGATGTGTGATTCTGTAAGTCCACCATCTATTTTTAATTTGCACCAAAATCGTTTTTTTTTTTTATTGCTTGTTCAATTCTTAAATTAAGAAGGGGTTGTTCCAACTTTCATATATAAATATGAAAATTTTATTCTTTATTTTCCTACATCGCTGGTAAAATTTACTATTTACTCAGTCTTTTGATTAAATCATCAAGTTTATGTTGGCATTTTTTTCAATGAAAATATGATGTTGTCATTACAAGAATAAGTTTGTGTTGGTATTGAGGATTAAAGTTTGTGCTGATAATGTTGGATTCAGGTTGCTTTTTTCTTGACTTGTTAGCTCTATGCAGATAACGAACCCGGTCGAATATTTGAATTTGAAAATGCCTAGTT
Source organism: Elysia crispata (assembly GCA_033675545.1). NCBI lineage: Eukaryota > Metazoa > Mollusca > Gastropoda > Plakobranchidae > Elysia > Elysia crispata. Next base: position 922,655 of record JAWDGP010006665.1, read on the forward strand.
GTAAACTTACAAGTAATCTAGAAAGAAAAGAATTTTTTTCCCTTTTTTTCTTTGCAATAGAGAAATCATTGTCTTGTTTTCCATGTTATATTTCTCTTTGATCATGTTTATTTTCTCTTAGTATTAATCAAGTTAAAGCAGGTGAGGTACTTCGCTCCTAAAGATTATGAAAGGTTTGTCAAGAGCTAATTAAACTATTGAAAGTGGAAAAAGTGAGAGATAAGGGTTTGGTTGCTGTAATTAATTTTTTTTTTATATATATTTTAATTTTGGAAATTTAAAGAAATTCATTATGTTTTTTTCTTTATTTTTTAACTTGTGAGTTGGATTTTGCTTTGTTCCCAGGTGGTTGTTTTGTTTTGGTAAAGAGAAAATTTCTGTGATGATGTTACATGATGTATGATATTAGATTTGTTACCCTCTCTTTTGTTCTTGAAATCTTGAAATCCTTCATACCCTGAGCTAAATGTCATTAGTTGGAAATTGAGAGATTTGAGACTTACAGTTCCTATTCACTGAAACTATGAAGGTTTCACCAATACAAGTATTTTATTTCTTTGCAACTGAAAATGTTTTTACCATATAACCAATTGTGGCCTTGTCAAATTACAGTTTGTTTTCCAGAGTATGATTGATAAATTTCTTCTCTGTTGCTGATTAGTTGCTGACCAGAATTTCTAATGCATGCATGATTTTATATACTTCATATTTCTCTCTTTTAATTTTGTTGTTGTTGAAATTATTACAACATTAGTATTAAATAGTGTGCTGTGCTGATGTAATGCTGTATACACCTTCTTTTGAGGTTTTGGCAAGACTTTCAAGTTTTGAAAACTTCTGTGAATTTCGCCCATGGGTTTGAAGTTAAATGGTGGAGTCATTAAAGCTGTTGCCAAATTTGGTAGTGGTCTTGTGAGATGGAACCATTCTATGGCTTTGCCAGTCTGTTATAAAAGTCAGAAACTTAAAGAGGGATCTTATTTTTTTTGAACATTGCATTTCAAACCAATTTGTTTCCAGTATTTCTTTATAAGTTTTTTAATTCTATCAATCATGTGCTGTGGAATGTATAATTCTTTTCAAATTTATGTCTGCTTATGAGTGCTGTTGACACCCATGGACTCTTAGTGTATGCAAGATTGTCTTATGTTATTGAAGCAGTGCAGTTCTGTTAAGCTATATCTGCTCAGGAAATGGATCACATGAGTTTGTTGCTTTATGCCCATGTTATGCATACCAGGTGTATCGTGGAACAGATAAAGTGTGTTGCACGCAAACTTTATGAATCTGAGAGCAGGTATATTAACACATATTTAAATAAATAGATTTGAAGATGTAGGAACCTTCAACAAAGCTTAAACATGCTATTTTAACTTTAATTTGTATATCTTCACAGATTTTAAACATTTTTTTCATGCATTGATTACCAAGCTTCATTTTACTTTTGTGTTGTTTCATTTAGATGTTTCTGTTTTACAGGTAAAGCTTAGTGTGCAATGTTGCTTGTATTTTGGCTGAGCAAAATTTCTGTCTCAAAACATACATACTTTCCTTGTTCTTTTTTGCCCTCTTTTCAACTTTTTGCATCTTACCATATGAATTATTTTTTTTTATTAATCTATGGGGATTTTTTTGTTATTACTGAAACATTTTTGCAGTTCAAAAGTTTTGTGCTTTAATATTTTTGGTGGGATAAAGCATTTCTAACCTTGTGTGATTTCATATCTAGCTTTTCTGTGAAGGGGATTATTTTAAAAAGTTTTTCTATGTTGTCTTGTTATTTTGTTTAAAGCATATTTAAGAACTTAAGGGATAGAAAAGGAGGTTCGTTGGATAACAGATAGAGAGAGAGGGAAGAGAGAGAGAGAGAGAGAGAGAGAGAGAGAGAGAGAGAGAGAGAGAGAGAGAGAGAGAGAGAGAGAGAGAGAGAGAGAGAGAGAGAGAGAGAGAGAGAGAGAGAGAGAGAGAGAGAGAGAGAGAGAGAGACAGAGAGAGAGAGAGACAGAGAGAGAGAGAGAGAGAGAGAGAGAGAGAGAGAGAGAGAGAGAGAGAGAGACAGAGAGAGAGAGACACACAGAGAGAGACAGAGAGACAGAGAGAGAGAGAGAGAGAGGCAGACAGACAGACAGATAGATAGACAGACACACACATGTACAGGCAGGAAGTTTGTAAACTGAAGAATAAAGTATGAGAATTAGACATTTTATTCAGTCTTTAAGCTCACATCTTACGTATGAAGTTCTGTCTGAAGTATTTACTTGATAAATTCCTTTCTGGCTCATTTTCATTATTGCTTATTATTGACAGTATGTAATTTAGCTTAAATGAACTGGGTTTTTTTTTGTTCGCACTGACTCAAGAATTTTAGAAAATTGGAGAAGTGTCACATGTTCCTTGAGTGTGCTATTCTATGAATTGTAGTTTTTGTTGTCACTGATCGTAAAACATATAACTTTTCACTCTCTTCAGTTGGATTTCACTTGTGTCAAAAATTTGTTCAGGATAGTCAAATTTGCAGCTGATAAAGATTTTGTACATTTACACAGCTATTTAAATTTAAATGAATCTTCTTTTCTTTAATTTATATGGATTTTTCAATACGAGGAGGAAAATAATACTTAATGCTCAATGCTGATTATTCCTTGGATTTTAGTGGGAACAAGTATTTGCTTGTACTGTAATTATTTTCTCCTCTTCAATTTCCGATTGCAGCATGTGAACCTTTATTCATTTTGTTGTCTATGGTACAAGGGTAAATAATTTAATTGTCCAAATGTCTTTCACCATAATCTTTGTACTTTTTTTCAAACTATTTTCTGACTTCCTTAGTTTTGCTGTAGGTAGAGTGAATTTTACAAAGGAGGGAATTTAGCATTCAATAATACATCTTTTGAAATATATTACTGCATTTCTTGAGGTACAATTCAACTAGTTTTGTTTTGTGTATAGGTTTTTGAGTTGCTATTTTTGTTCATTGAACAAAATTGTTCCAACTTAATGGAAAGAAATTCTTGAAGTCTGGTTGGCATATTATTTTTCAAAGATGAGAATGAAAATTATTTCTTTAATTTTGTTTTCTTTGGCAACCATCATTGTACATGATAAGAATATTATGTAAATTATGTCTTGCTCTTGCGATATTGTGTTTTCATGAGTATAAAAAAAGGGAGATGAAAAGAAATAAATTGTAATTATTGTGAATGAAAAAATGGCATAGTTATTTAAAATTTTAGGTATCTCTGTACTGCTTAATCATAGTATAAATCTGATTTGCATCCAATATCTTATTCATTTCATGTTCTGCAATTCCATAAATTTTCTTCTTCTTCTTCTTCTTATTATTATTATGAAATTGATATTTTTGTTTGTACCTTTATCTTTGTTCATTACAAATATTAAACTTCACATGTAAAGAAGCTGCTTTGATTTAAGATTTCATCACAACTATTTTCAATAACTTTTTTTGGCCATCCAGGCTTTTTGTACAAAATATTCACTCTTCCACTGGTTAATATTGTCTCAGCTATGCTGATACAGGGTGTATAAAATTGAGAATGTTATGATTTCAAAAATATTATGTTGAAACCACAATGATATTGCTATACGTCCCCTTGAGTTATATTTTGTCCTAATCTGAAAACTTGATTTCTTTTCATTAATAAAAAAAATTCCTTCTTTTTTCCATTCTCTTTTCAGAAACTACCTATTTTCTATGGTAGTCCTCAAAAACCCAGTGGTTGTTGAAAATATGAATTGTAAAAGTGCAAGTTTCTTCGAAGTTAAAAAAAAAAAGAAAAAAGTTCTATCTATTCACAGATTTACAAAATTTGTTTAAATTCTCCAAAGGTGGTAGATAAAATACATTGAATATACAAATTATGAACACCTTTCATGTGCCTCATGTTAACTGGGTGCCAGGTATTATTGCACGGAATTCCAGTAACTCGATTTTAATTGTTCACCATCAGAAAGCTGGAATGTCTTAAAATGCATATATCTAGATATTCTCATATCAAATTGTGTGATACCTGATCTTGAAACAGTCAAGAACTTGTCTGCTCCATGTGTTGACTTAATTGATTAGATGGTTGTTTTTTTTTGTTGTTGTTTCTTTGCCAAAGGCTACCTTTACATAATCAGTGTTATCACTTTTTATTGATAAAGTTATGCATGTAATTCTATCTGGATTTTTTTTTTTGCACCTATTTTAGAATGTTTATATTATTTCATATTATTTCATGAATGGGGCAAGCTATTATTACTTTTTTTTATATATGTTTACTATTATAGGCCAGTAATTTCATCATGAGACAAAGTCGAAAGAGATAAAAGAGGAAAACAAATATGCTCAGTTTATAAACAGCTACGCAAACAAGCTGTTGCATTTACAAAGACTTAAAATCTGTTACACTTCACTTCTAAACAAGCATTGAAAAATTAAAAAAAAAATAATCATACACAAGAATATTCTACAGAATTCTTGATTGATGCTAATCTTGATAAAGAGAAGATGATGGAGTAATGAATATAATGTCTCTGTTAACGTCATGTATGATTTTTCAAATTTATGTGACTCTGAGTTTGTGTATTACTCACACATTCGTTTACCATCCTACCTCCTCCTCAACATTGCATTCTTTCCTAATGCCCCTCTCCCATTCTTTCTAAACCAATGTAAAACTATTTAACAATTTTTCTGCACCATGTCTATATTATTATGGTCATAATTTCTCTTCCCCTCCTGCCCTCATGCTAATGTACTGTGCACTATATGTGTAACCATATAGAAGATCTACTATGCTCTTTAGTTACTTAACCTCATAATGTCTTGGGCTATGTTTCCACAAATTATGATTTGACTTTCAACCCTATGACCTCTATTTCTCCTTGAATCATATCGTAATCCCATCCCAACCTGCAAGAACATATACTTTTTTTTTTTGAGGATCCTTTGAGGAAATTGATTGGGCTTTAAAAGTACGTTGTATCTATTATAAGATTATGTCTCCAGTAGTGAAATTTCTCCAGTGTCATAGAATTTCCTGTATTCTCTTCTCATCAGTTAATATGAAAAGGCTCGAGTATAAGTAAGGCTCTAATTCTGATCTGTACATTGATAAACTGATCCAACCTAGCGTTAAAAAAATTAATTTTGAAAAAAAAAGTGAAAGCAGGTTTGTTGGCTAAACCAGCAAGTTGAAATACCTAAGACTGGCCACACGGCTAGGCTATGGATTACAACCGCACCACAAGCAGTTCTGTGAAATGACTGAGAAGAGGAACTGTTTGAATTTGTGTCTCATCACCTGCTGCAAACTAAAATTTATAGGCTATTACTACAAGTTAATATGATGTACTTAATTTTGAATATGCCTTAAAGTAGTTCAGACAGGGAATTGCTTTACTAAAATTCTCTTTCTTCCTTAAGCTTTATAAAGGAACTGTATGAATCTGGGATATTTTTAAATTGCTATGGCACTTCTTCTTACATTGTAACCTCGCAGTGCTTCTTGAGTGATTCAAAATGTAAATTTCCTTGTGATGATGCAATAAATAAAATACTTATACATTATTATAATTGATTACTTTATCAATTTTTATGGCGATGTATCCTTGTGTCTGTTTAATTTTGTTGCCAAAATTAAAGTTTAAAAAAAAAATAAAAAGGAATAAACAAATTTTTTAAGAATCGTCAAAGAAAAAGCAAACAAAGCTAGTAATGATTTGAGCATGAAGCCAAAGAGAAAGCCATTGAAGCTAGAGATGGTTTAAGCATGAAGCCAAAGAGAAAGCTATTGAAGCTAGTGATGGTTTTAGCATGAGGTCAAAGAGAAAGCTGTAGAAGCTAGCAATCGTTTTAACATGAAGTGAAAGAGAAAGCTAGAGAAGCCAGAGATGATTTAAGCATGAAGCCAAATTAAGAGAAAGCTTTAGAAGCTAGTGATGGTTTTAACATGAAGCCAAAGAGAAAGTTATAGAAGCTAGTAATGGTTTAAGCATGAAGCCAAAAAAAAAGCTTATAAAGCTAGCGATGGTTTTAGCATAAAGTCAAAGAGAAAGCTATTGAAGCTAGTGATGGTTTTAGTATGAAGCCAAAGAGAAAGCGATAGAAGCTAGTGGTGGTTTAAGCATGAGACTAAAAAGAAAACTAAGTTCGTGATGGATTAAGCATGAAGCCAAAGAGAAAGCAAATCAAGCTAATGATGATTCAAGCCAAAGAAAAAGCTAATTAAGCTGATGAACCCAAAAAGAAAGTTAATCAAGCTAGTGATGGTTTAAGCAAACCAGTGATTGTTTAAGCATAAAGCTAAAGAGAAAACTAACCAAGCAGTTCTAGGGGATGTGTTCAGGTTCTTACCCAAATACAGTGGAACATTGATTAACTGAAATTTTAGAGACTGCAATATTTTTGGTCATTCTAGGGGTTTCACCATCTTATTTTTGTTGAGCCTGATTTGGTTTCGCCATGTTATATTCCATCCAGGCAATGAATTTTACCTACATATTCCAATTTGAGGCTGTGAAGTAACTCATGGTCTCAATTTTTTTTTAACTTTAACCCTAGCCAGGACTGTTACATATAAATTACGGCAAACCTTAGAGGAATCCATTTCGCTTCCTCCTTGAGGACAACAGCAGTGGAAGTTTTAAAACTCAGATTCATTTCTCTCCACGTCTTGATATTGCATGTACACTAAGATCACATTGTCTTTTTGCTAGCTGAAAAACTTGAGAAAAAGAGAGAGAAGCGGGGAGAGGAAGAGGAAGGGATACACATACACAGATGCAGAGAGAGAAAGAGGGAGAGAGAGAGAGGAAGACAAACATAAAGTGAGAGGCAGAGAAAGTAAGTGGGGGGGGGGGGGGTACACACACAGACACATAGAGAGATAGAGAGAATGAGAGACATAGACAGAAAGAGTGAGAGAGACACTCACACAAATACATAGAGACAGAAAGCGTGAAAGAATGTAAGAGAGAATGAAAGAGAGAGAGAGAAAGAGAGAGAGAGAGAGAGAGAGAGAGAGAGAGAGAGAGAGAGAGAGAGAGAGAGAGAGAGAGAGAGAGAGAGAGAGAGAGAGAGAGAGAGAGAGAGAGAGAGAGAGCATATGCTTGCATAATACGCAATTATTTTAAAAAAGTTCTCTTTTATTGACCAAAACTCAAAAAATAACAAACCATGCCAGTATCTTTCAATGCTGGTTATGAAATCAAACCTTCACTGCTTTCACCTAGAGAAATAACATGAAATTGCACATTTTTATTTAAACCAAAAATATGTACAATCTATGAAGAAATGTTCTTTATAAATGACACAAAAATTACGTGTGATAAGTGAAAGAAAACAGCTGACTGACTCAATCTTACAGGGGAGAAGAGAAATATGTGTGTCTCCTGCTTCATTACTTAAATAGAAATGTTAATTTAATTGTAGATTGTTGAATGAACTAAGAAACTCGAAGAAAATCCTTTATTTAAGTGAAAATATAACCTACGTTTAGATTATTGACTGTTTAAAAATTTTGAGCATAACAGCAAGCAAACGCTCATGATAGTCAGTGTAAAGCTCTGTCTTTACATAGATAGATGAAACTCAGCTATGCAATCCAGAAATATATATTAACATCAAACACCACAAAACTATACAATGAAAGCTAACCATGCAATGGTTTTTTTTTTTAAGAAAAGAAAGTTAGAACATCATCAACTTCATAACTGTTCTTTGCATGGACAAGCACATAATTAATTTTTGTCAGTTTTTGATCATAGTGCAGACTAGACATAAAATATACATGGTTTATCATATGTACAACTGCCAATGTGTTTTCACATGTGTTTTTCTTTCAAGTAAAACCTGTACCCATTCAAGCAAGAGTAAAAGAAATTCTTAGTTTTTTTAAAATTAATCTGAACAAAGACAGTACACAGGAAAAATCTACATACAATAATTATCATTTCAGATGTTTCCAGTACATGAAAATGCTTTACAAAGTGAGTTGTACATGTTAGTCGAATCTTAAGTTTGATTTACTGTCCCCTCCCCCCCCAAAAAAAAAAAAAAAAAAATAAATACATATAATTATTTATATATATATATATATATATATATATATATATATATATATATATATATATATATATATATAATAAAATCAGAATTGTAAGTAGATTTTTTCCCTCTCCAAACTTTATCAAGAGTTTCAAAAGTTCACATATCCATTCAGATACTACAATATTTATGTAAGTGATAATTATGTGAAGTTCTGAAATATGGGTGCGTTATCTTAAATACTAATGTCTTTGAATACATGAAAGTTGGATTCCATGCAAAAAAAGTGTTGGGGGAAGCATTCTGATTTTTTGGCAAGCATTGTTGGAGTGGATTTAAAGGTTTTCACCTTATAAGGACGACTTTCAACTCTGTATGTACATATACAGTCCACACAAGCAAAACCAATTATGCTGCTCAACTAATTATTCTAGGATTTAAAATCACTGCAAGTTCTGCAATCAGATTCATAGAAGTCTTGAAATGAGCATTGTAACATCAAGGGAGATTAGTTTCTTTTTTTTTTAAAATAAGAATAATACACAACAATGATATTCTTTGAAAACTGCAGCTTAATGTGAGCTCCCCTGCTAGTGAGGAATAAAAGGATTCACTAAGCTATTAAGTCTCAAAGTATCTGCAGATCTACCTAAGATGAGAATTGAGGATTTGGATGAAAGGGAAAATTTAAGTGATTATGTTGCATCTATAAAAATACATCTTATAGTCTCCACTTCCAAGTGAAGAAAAAAAAAAAAGAAACCCAAGCAATCATCAAAGCTTGGATGATCATGGAAATTTTGTACCATCTGGTGATTTATTTTCAATTTTCATGTTAAGGCATTTTTTTGTAAGTCCTGATGATAATTTTTATCTCCTCATAGAGGAAAATATTAGCATAAGATAACCTTTACAACAATCCACAATGTTACAAAAAAGTAGGCCTTCTTAAAATTGAGCGGTAAAGTACTTTAGCATGCAAGTCTTCTAAAAGTTTAAGAAACATAGCACATGGATGTGCCTCAATAACAAAAGTTTTAGAAGAGATTAGTCTGAAGCATAATGCGAATGAACTCTGACTGGTCAACTCGTCCATCTCCATTGACATCTGCTTCTTCCATCATTTCCTCAAGCTCTTTTTGGGTGAACTTGATACCAGCACTAGTGCAAGCTCTACGCAACTTCTCCAGAGAAATATGTCCTGAACCATCTGGGGTAAATAATTAAAACAGTGTATTTGTTAATTCTGTGTGTCTTATATCAAATAAGGAGGCATTGAATGTTTCCTCTTTTTGTTGATTAATCGATAAGATTTACATGTCCAGTCTATCACTAGCGGCAATCTCAGAATTCTGTCTCTGTGCTAACTCTGTAACCAAAATTCAGTATCAGTGTCTCTCTTCTTGAAACCTATAACACTAAGGTTGAAAAAAGTTAACCTTCTGGTTTCATACACCATTCCTAAGTAGAATGTATTAAATTGACTGTGTACAGATACCATGTTTACCCTGAGGTTCAAAACAGGCCTTCCAAGAATACTTCCCTCTAATTTGAAGATTGGCCCGTGTCAGGCCCAATAATAATTGGTATTAAAAAAAAAATCAATACAAAAATATATATATTTTTATATAATAAATATAAAAAAAATCAAGTCAAGCCATTTTATAATGTATTTTAATTTCCACTGAGTATTCTTTAATAAGTGATTTTTTATGAAACAAATGGTTACCAGAGTTAGAAAATTAAGATTTATCATACGGTGTGCTTATCAAAGACATAAAGGCCAGAGCCGCTACAACAAACTCACCATAATCAAACATTTGAAAACCTTTCAAAATCTCATCGTAGATGTCCCGAGTGTCACCTTGCAAATCTATAACAATCTCCAAAAACTCGTTGAAGTCAATCTCCCTGAAAATAATGTTTTCAAATAATTTGTAATATTTATTCTTTTTAATTGTAAATAAGCTCTGTAAAATACACATGAATTATCATCTGTCACAGAATCTTCTTTGGTTATTTCATATAATTAAAAAAATCAAAACATTGATTTCATATACAGTTTGTCTTAGAAACATAAGATTCCTCAGAAAACTTAGGGGAATATTTAACATCTGACAGAATATTTCGTATGGCAAGGTTTTGAGTCTAAACGGCAAAAAAAAAAAGAGAAAAAAAAAATTATAAAGGACAATAATAATGCCTCACAAAATAAAAGCTGAAATTTTGAAAAGAACATGATTTTAATACGATTTGATTCTCATGGATAGTTTGAAGGATCTTCTAAAAACAATATCTCACTAAAAACGACATTTTTTTTTGGGTCAAATTTAGCATCTTATGATAGCTTTTAATTAATTACTGTCACGAAAGAAAGCAAAATAGAAAGCAAGAAAAAGAGAGAGAGAGAGAGAGAGAGAGAGAGAGAGAGAGAGAGAGAGAGAGAGAGAGAGAGAGAGAGAGAGAGAGAGAGAGAGAGAGAGAGAGAGAGAGAGAGAGAGAGAGAGAGAGAGAGAGAGAGAGAGAGAGAGAGAGAGAGAGAGAGAGAGAGAGAGAGAGAGAGAGAGAGTGTGTGTGTAAAAAAAACCTTTTATAATCCTGTCGTTTTTTTTTCTCTAAAATATTTAGCTATTGAAATCAGTGATGAGTATAAAAAAGCAACAATGAATTATATAATTAATTCATCTTGTTATTACTCATTTGTAATCATGAAATAACTCAATGTATATTTTCTTTTTCATTTGACAATGTATCTTACATTGAGAAAAGGCAAGTCAGCATATCTTTGAGAGATAAAGTTACAGTATCAAGAGAATGTATTCAGACAAAAAATTTGAAAACTTTTCTTGTACTAACAGTTAATTATTAGAACAATGTAAATTTTCCTTACACCCCTGCAAAAGTACATTAAAGACAGAAACAGCTGATCTTCCATGACTTTGTGTCTTCTAATTTTTTAATTTTATGCAGCCCATTCTTTTTATTTTGTTTCATCTCATAAAACTATAAGAACGAGATAAGGCAATTACATGTGCAAACGATGTGTGACATTATGTTAGAAAATGTAACCTGTTCTCTGGAGCTAGGGCTTAGGTTGGAATTCTTCAATTCTGTTCCTTTCTTCACTTTAATTTTATTAGTTACAAATCACCTTGAATTCCTTGACAAGCTTTACAGAACAGATATAAATTTTAGCTGTCCAAATAGATTGCATACTAAACAGATATAGTTAAAAAAAAATTGAAATATATTGTTTGCTTTTAAGAAATCCAAATAACAAAATAACTAAATTTTTACGAGAAAAAACTGAAAAAGATTGAATTTCAGCAAATGCAGCTCTAAATTGCTTAGATTAGATCTGGACAAGATTTCGGCTAAACTAAAGATGGTGATTTAGAGGGTACTGGTGTATTGTTGATTTTAAACATCAAAAGTTATATCAACAAGACTAAGAATAGAGACAAGTGAAACAGAAGGTAGTATTCATTCATCCAATCCTTCCTCCTACTATTGAGTTCTTCCATCTGTCTTATGCCAAATCTAGGCTATGATTGTACGGGGAAGTTAATATTGCAGTATGGTGAATAAAACTTCAAATATCATGTGCAGAAGACTACAACTCTAAGTGAAGACAGCTTACTTTTTAAGACCTGTTGTTATGAGGTGGAATTCACCAGTGACTATTTATGTCTATCATGTCAAAATTTCCACCATTTCAAAAAAAGATATATATATATTTTAAATTAATGAATTTACATAAAAGCAAAACGTTGAAGAAAACTATTATTATAATTTTGACTCAAGAAAACTCATATTATACTTCTCAATATAAAACATTTAAATATTGTTTTAAAAGACGAAGAAATAAGCAGGAATATTTGAAGAAGCAGTCATTATTGTGATATAGCTTACTTTCTGCCCTTTAATCCAGTATCTTCAATTTTTTGCACTGCCTCCTCTTTGGTCAGCTTGAACCCTAAAGTGCGCAATGCTTTCTTGAGGTCAATTGGTCCAATGAGCCTGAAAGAAATTGGTCTGGTATGAAAAGAAGGTGGCAAAAGATAGAAATACAGAGAGAAATAAAAAAGGAAAGACAGAAGTGAGAAGAGAAAAAAAAAAGATAAAACTAAAAACAGTGAAGTATAAAAAAAACAAGAGAGATGTAATTTTTGCAGGGATGAATTATTTTTCTCCGGTAATCTTAAATACGAAATTCACAAGATATATGAGAATGTCTTAGTCAACCAAATCATTAAACCTGTACTCTGTACCAATACATGGGCATTAAATTGAACT
>JAWDGP010006665.1:940000-985000 GCA_033675545.1 Elysia crispata
GAATGAGCTCACAATCAACCCAGAGCGAATGAGGTCACAATCAACCAAGAATGAATGAGGCCACAATCAAACAAGAGCGAATGAGGTCACAATCAACCCAGAGCAAATGAGGTCACAATCAAACAAGAGCGAATGAGGTCACAATCAACCCAGAGCAAATGAGGTCACAATCAAACAAGAGCGAATGAGGTCACAATCAAACAAGAGCGAATGAGGTCACAATCAACCCAGAGCAAATGAGGTCACAATCAACCCAGAGCAAATGAGGTCACAATCAACCCAGAGCGAATGAGGTCACAATCAATCAAGAGCGAATGAGGCCACAATCAAACAAGAGCGAATGACGCCACAATCAATCAAGAGCGAATGAGGCCACAATCAAACAAGAGCGAATGAGGTCACAATCAACCAAGAATGAATGAGGTCACAATCAACCAAGAGCGAATGAGGTCACAATCAACCCAGAGCGAATGAGGTCACAATCAACCCAGAGCGAATGAGGTCACAATCAACCCAGAGCGAATGAGGTCACAATCAACCAAGAATGAATGAGGTCACAATCAACCAAGAGCGAATGAGGTCACAATCAACCCAGAGCGAATGAGGTCACAATCAACCAAGAGCGAATGAGGTCACAATCAATCAAGAGCGAATGAGGCCACAATCAAACAAGAGCGAATGACGCCACAATCAATCAAGAGCGAATGACGCCACAATCAAACAAGAGCGAATGAGGCCACAATCAAACAAGAGCGAATGAGGTCACAATCAACCAAGAATGAATGAGGTCACAATCAACCAAGAGCGAATGAGGTCACAATCAACCCAGAGCGAATGACGCCACAATCAAACAAGAGCGAATGAGGTCACAATCAACCCAGAGCGAATGAGGTCACAATCAACCAAGAATGAATGAGGCCACAATCAACCAAGAATGAATGAGGCCACAATCAAACAAGAGCGAATGAGGTCACAATCAACCCAGAGCGAATGAGGTCACAATCAACCAAGAATGAATGAGGCCACAATCAACCAAGAATGAATGAGGCCACAATTAAACAAGAGCGAATGAGGCCACAATCAAACAAGAGCGAATGAGGCCACAATCAAACAAGAGCGAATGAGGTCACAATCAACCCAGAGCAAATGAGGTCACAATCAACCCAGAGCAAATGAGGTCACAATCAATCAAGAGCGAATGAGGTCACAATCAACCCAGAGCAAATGAGGTAACAATGAACCCAGAGCGAATGAGGTCACAATCAACCCAGAGCGTAGGAGGTCAATATGAAACAAGAGCGAATGAGGCCACAATCAAACAAGAGCGAATGAGGTCACAATCAACCCAGAGCAAATGAAGTCAAAATCAACCAAGAGCGAATGAGGTCACAATCAAACAAGAGCGAATGACGCCACAATCAATCAAGAGCGAATGAGGTCACAATCAACCCAGAGCAAATAATTTCACATTGAACCCAGACCGAATAAGGTCACAATCAACCAAGAGCGAATGAGGTCACAATCAACCCAGAGGAATGAGCTTTCAAACAACCCAGTGCGAATGAGGTCACAATCAATCCAGAGCATATGAGGGCACAATTAATCATGGGCAAAAAAGGTCACAATCAAACAAGAGCGAATGTAGTCACAATTAACCCAGAGCAAATAAGGTCACAATCAACCCAGAGTGAATGAAGTCACAATTAACCCAGAGCAAATGAGGTCACAATCAAACAAAGGCGAATTAGTTCACAATCAATCAAGAGCAAATGAGGTCACAATCAACCCAGAGCATATGAAGTCACAATCAAACAAGAGCGAATGAGGTCACAATCAATCAAGAGCGAATGAGGTCACAATCAATCAAGAGCAAATGAGGTCACAATCAACCCAGAGCATATGAAGTCACAATCAAACAAGAGCGAATGAGGTCACAATCAATCAAGAGCGAATGAGGTCACAATCAAACAAGAGCGAATGAGGTCACAATCAAACAAGAGCGAATGAGGTCACAATCAATCAAGAGCAAATGAGGTCACAATCAACCAAGAGCGAATGAGATCACAGTCAATCAAGAGCGAATGAGATCACAGTCAATCAAGAGCGAATGAGGTCACAAATAACCCAGAGCAAATAATGACACAATGAAACATGAGCGAATGTATTCACAATCAATCAAGAGCAAATGAAGTCACAATCAACTAAGAGCAAATGAAGCCAAAATGAACCAAGAGCGAATGAGTTCACAATCAACCAAGAAAAAATGAAGTCAAAATCAACCAAGAGCAAATGAGATCACAATCAATCAAGAGCGAATGAGTTCACAATCAACCAAGAAAAAATGAAGTCAAAATGAACCAAGAGCGAATGAGTTCACAATCAACCAAGAAAAAATGAAGTCAAAATCAATCAAGAGCGAATGAGGTCAAAATCAACCCAGAGCAAATGAGGTCATAATGAAACATGAGCGAATATGGTCATAATCAATCAAGAGCAAATGAAGTCACAATTAATTAAGAAAAAATGAAGTCAAAATCAAACAAGAGCGAATGAGGTCACAATCAACCAAGAAAAAATGAAGTCAAAATTAAACAAGAGCGAATGAGGTAATGGAGTCAATTTACATAACTTTGTTTGTGTTTTCCTGGTCATCTCTCTGAGGAATTTATCTTTATCATATCGGAAAATTTCTCTAAATCAAGACTGAAGCTTTGGATAATTTTGATCTTAGTAATCATGCCAAGATTTCTCAATCAGTATGCGAAAAGAGCAGCGAGCATTTGTCGAGGACATAAAATATCTGTATTCACTTTAAATAGTCTGTAGAAAATGGTCATGTCTATCGAAATTCCATTAAAACATAATTTATTGGTAATTGCCATCCAAGATTTTGCCATGCTCTCTAATCAACTTGAAAACCTTTATTTTTTTTTTTTCCAAGTTTCACTGTTTCAACATTTATTTTAGAAATACACGTTAACATAGAAGGAAATGAAGCCTTCACCCTTACAGAATCATAAATTAAAAGGTTAAGGATATTCCTAGCAAGTAAAAGATGTACATTTAAAAGCCGACAAAAAAAAAAAAAAAAGAAAAAGCTTTGGGTGAAACTTCAGGTACTGTAGAATAAGTTCAAGCTTCTATACATGGCTTATGGAGCTAGGCGAAAAATGAGAACAATCTAACCGAGCATCTCTGGATTACCTGGGAAAGTCAAATTTTGCATAAAATTGTTAATTGCATGGAGTGGTAATATTATTTCTCACCAAAACAGTGTTTCTCGAAAATTTAAGGCAAAAAATGTGATTATTATTTTCTTCAAAGAAAAAGGAGAATGTGCGACCTACTTCCTGTAAGAACAGCTGGGCAGAGATGGCAGGAAGAAACTATTGAAACGCATACGATGTAGGCGGCTGCAGATCTAAAAGCGTCTGGGATAAATCTAGATCTAGATCTACATGGTATAGTGTAATATCTAATTGAAGAATCTAAAAAATTGCTTGGCCTTATGTTTTAGATCCAGGGCCAAGATATTCATAGCAGCTAGACTCAAATCAAAAGATTGAGATCTAGATCTAAGCTTAGATAGATCTAGATTCTAGGTAAAAATAGACAGGTGGAGGCTTAAGTAAAATGATATATATCAAGACCATGGCGAACAGTTGGATTTTGACAATTTAATTTTCTTTAGCTGTGTCAAACCAGAGCATAATTCATAGTTTTCAGAAAAATAAAAAAAATCGAGAAAACGCATCTGACACCTGGGTACAATAATGTCTTCTTTTGTTGGGCAAATATTAGATCTATTACTTGCCACATATGACAAATATGGCGACTTTAAATTTGTCCACATCAGCATTGTGAATGAGTGGACAAAGTATTTTAGATAGGTCTAGTCTCATGTTTTGGTAAAAGTCGTGAAACATGTGATTCTTCTTCATATCCTTAAGATCACAGGGAACCTACAACATCCTAAAGCTGACCTAATATATTGGACCTTGAAGGTGACGGTTGCTTTCAAGTTTTGTTGTCACGGCTAAGCAACGCAGGCTTTGTACGGACAAGGGACAATTCAAGCAACAGTATGAAAGTTGCAACCAACAGAAGGCATGCACAGAACATGAGCCCCCACATAATGTCAATCTTATAGTTTTCTTTTTCTTCAAGGATTTTATCACGATCAGCGATTTTGTCAAGAAGAGTAGTATTGTCTGTAGCATTGTTCTTCAGTTGCCTAAACATGTTATCTGCTAAAACATTAAAGATATCTGTCTCGTAAAGCGCTAGTATATGTTCCGACATGAGTTCTGTTAGCTCTGAGTCAAGCGGCAGAGCAAGGGAGAACCCATTGGGGCCCAGAGACTCTGGTATTACCTTAATATAAGGGATTTTCAAAGCGTGTTTACTTTTCTTGAGATAAAATGAGTCGATGATGGCCACAAAATGCTCATCTTCGACTGTTTTACGCACGAGAGCATCTATACTTGACGCTAGTATCCCAGGATCATCCTCAGCAAATCGCATCATTCTTGAGTACAGCTGGCTCAGTGTTTCCCCTTTGGCTGCTGCCATCACAGGAAGAAAAGTGGAATCTTTAAAATGTCCCCAGCGATGATCTGTTCCATCTACGAGCTCACGAAAAGTCGTGATGGGCGGGGGTGGGTTGACCCTTATCAGACTCGAAGCCAGGTGACCCTTGATAATGGCTGTGAGCATGAGTATAAACATGCACCAAGAAAACAGAAAGATTCTACCCGAAAAAAGCAACGTTTGTGGAATATTGCTTTGGGAAAAGCATGACCCAAAGAGCGCAAAAACCATCAGCCAAGATTGGCGAAGAAAGACCTTGAAATAGTTTGGATCACAACTTGATTGGACGTCAGTGGTCGCCTGTCTTGTCTCGCAACTTGAATAAAGTTCACTTGCATTGCACAAGTAAGTATAATATATGAGAGCCAAACCAAACGCGGCTCCAAAAAATATGATTATTTGTGGGCTCAGTCTATAAATAGAGAAAATAATATGAGCATGGGGTCTGGAGACATATGCAGCCGTCATATTTGAATGAAAAATAGGGTGGGGTTGCGAAAAGTTTAAAGCTAGAGAGGCTGTTATATAATACAAACTGAGTAAAGCATCTCCAACGCCACCTGATATCATCATGTCCTCCAGTTCACCCCACGTGAGGTTCCGCGACACCATCGGATCAGGCTGGAGGGTAAAGGTGAAGTTCATAGAAACGGACAAGACTTTGGCAATCTCACAAAGAAGTCCAGAGTAATGCAACGAGCTCCCGTCGTCATAAACCGTCATAACATTTTCCCATTCTTTAGTAAGGAGAATCAAATGACGCCCGTTCATTCCAGTTCGAATGTTTGGGAACATCTTGCAATTCCGCTCCCTCATTCTCCTATCATTGTGCCGACGATTGAATCTAGAAAGTGTGGTTTGCGATGAATCCTTGTAAAACTTTGGAACCGTTTCAAACTCGCGTGTCCGGTTGCCACGCCACATAAGTGTGTGAGGTAAGCTAGAAAAGCAAAACTTGTCGTTGACAAAATCTCCAGAGTTGCTTAAATAGTTTGTCGATGATAAGAATAAAACGTTGTCAAACGCAGAGGAGACCAGGTGATTTTCTGTTTCCTTTAACAACGGCGGCGTACACGAAGGACGTTTCAATAAATGTGATGAACGAGGAGACGCAATGGATTTCATTAAGGTGGACGTTGATGTCGACATGGAAGTGGAGCCTACACCAACCAGAAGAAAGAGAGCTTTGTGGGCCATTAGTGCACCACGCCCCCTTCGATGGCGTCTAAACACTATGTCGGCCGCTTCTAGGATTTCCCACGGCCTGTGAGAGATCCACACGAAATTTCTGACTCTTTTAGAGCTGTAAGATGTCCAGATGATTTCTTCAAGTTGTTTTTGAAGATTTTTCCGATTTGCCGAACTTACTAGAACATGTTGGAGCGGAATCAGCAAGGCTCGGAAAGCTGCCAGGATGTTATGGCTGATCTGGTCTTTCTGAATTTGGTCCCGATAAGAAAAGTTTTTCCGAGATGAAGTCGCTTCATCATAGCTCAAGTTTCGGTTGTGATGAGAAGTGGAGATTCTCTTCTCTAACTTAGGCAAGCAATGCCGAGAGCCACAGTGTTTACCACTGTCAGTTATTGTTTCGGAAGTCACCAAAACTGTTTGTTCCCATTCACAATCCTGGAGAGACGCCAGAATATCCTTAAATCCCCAAAGTGCGCAACCACAGGAGCCGAGAGTAGGATCGCCTGATTCTTCACAACTAAACAAACCTTTTCTGAAATTTGCTAAACATTCCACATTCGATGGTACAAGTTTTGTTTTGCTTTTCACTGGTAACTCCGTCGGGAAGAGGCCTCCTACAGTCCTCCGAAAGGTGGTTTTGTTTTGAAAAAAGCTAAAAGCGCTTGGGCTATAGCTGCCTACTTTACAAATGACCTTTTTCACACAAATCAGATGGACTATTGATATCAAGAAACGGATCATTTCCATTTCTTGACGTTTCCTCCTAGCTTCTGTAACTCTTGGAAGTTTTTTTGATTTATCAAAGTATTTTACTATTGTTTTCATTCGTTGAGCAAAAGTTCCTTGAGGATCTTGATCATGAAAGCAAGGTTATATGGGCACAAGGTGAAACACTTTAGCCTCATATGTTAAACGCCGTAAACTACGAGCGAGCGTAACAGTATTGAGTTCATCAGAGTCTGTTCATAATCTTGACGCAGTGTCATTAAAGTATCTGATTAGTTTTTATAAAACTTGACGATTCCTTTTTTTCTTTAAGAAATGTTTAAATTATAAAAAAAAACAACCAAAAAAACAAAACAAAACAACAACAACAACGACCCTAAAATGTGCATAAAAGCGCTTTCTCTGGATATCACACAATCTGGGCCACAACCTGTGTTTGCAGGGAAAACACGCTCTACCAGACCTCGCAAGGTCTGCAGACCGGAACGTCCGAGTAATTAGTCCTTTCGTAACCT
Source organism: Elysia crispata (assembly GCA_033675545.1). NCBI lineage: Eukaryota > Metazoa > Mollusca > Gastropoda > Plakobranchidae > Elysia > Elysia crispata. The sequence goes on from JAWDGP010006665.1 coordinate 947,023, forward strand.
TGGAAAGACATAATTATCTCTAGGATCGCTTTAATAGAATTAGCTTTCTTTGAAAGCGTCCACAAGCTTACCGTAAATGTGAAAAGCGTTACTCTCCTATGAAGTAAGTACAGAGACGACGGCCAATCCAATTGAATTTGGCGGTTACATAATTATGTTTAGATTTAGATCGATAGTGCAATTTATATATAATACTGGTTAGCACCTAAGTAAAATCATAACACGACTGGAGTCAGATAGATAATCTACGGTAATCATAGTATTACATAACTATTGTTAGCAACTGCGATTTTTCGCTCACGTTGGCTTAGAAACAACACAAAATGGTACTCCAAAACTTTTTAGAATACTTTTCTTCCTTTCTTGCGGGAATACTGTAGGAAATACTGTATTTTACAATAATCAGAGTACAAAACAGTTTTTCCCATTTTAAATTATTTTTTTTGCTGTCTTAATAGACCTAAAACGAAAATCATTATAATAACCCATGGTAATTTTCTGTGAAAGTATTAACTTTTTCGGTTGGGTTTTGTTTGGGAAAAAAAGCCGTCTTGTAGCTTATTTAAAAAATGAAATAAGTGAAGAGATCAATCTCATCTAATTTAAAATTCATACTACTTTTCACTTTCAAAAAGACATTATTTTCCTAAATCAACCCATCAAAGCATCATCGCTTTTTAAAAAAAAATTTTACTAAAGATCCCAGAATGCTCTAAAAGCACTCAGAAACAAAAGACTTGTTTACTGCCATTATGAGCCAAAAGGAAAACTATTCTTTGAGAGACGTGTTCTTCAGTAACACGTCCTGATTACTGGTCAGAGCACAACTTTCTGAAATTACATTTTGAATAATCTAGGTATGTCTACCTCAGGTCTATGAAAGTGTGATTCTAGAAACTCTCCTACCAGCTGATGTTATAGCAAGTTTTACCTAAAGGTCTAAAGGGTCCAGCTAGTTTTTACATGATGTTTGTGTCTTGGAAATAATTCCGAAAACTTCCTCTACAGCCCTAACACTTGCGCAGCAACACTCGGTTATTTCCAGCTGGCTTAGTTTGTGTCTCTGTCCTGGCAGACAAGGTCTAACTTATGTCATGCCATGCGATTTCAAATATAAAACCCTGGAAACCTGTTGAAATAAAATCTGAAAGGTTGTCTTTGTCTGACATGATTACTTAAAAAATTCTAATATACACGGTTCTTTTCATAGTTCATTTCGCCAAGAGGAGCTAGTAAGCTGCGTATGCAGACTGGGTTTGCTGCGTTTTAGAGGTACCTTGCAGCGGGCTCTGATATCATTGAACGAACCCTCAAACTGTGCCCTACGGAACTGGATGCTATATGTTTTGCTAGACAGCTTGTGCATTTTTTAAAACTATTATGCAATGGGTTCGGTATAGTGCAATAATACTACTTCGAGACTTTTTGTAGACACAAATCGCTCAAGAATTATCCCTTCTAGCATAGCAAGAGACGAAAAAATAGTGTTGGTTCAAAACTTTTTTAAAATTCACTATTTCTAAGACGAGATACATTCGATATATTAGATGGAACATAAAATTATGTAACAATAACTGATGAAATCTAAGCATTATTATGGTCATGTCCGTAACGCACAAAATGAGAAAAGGCTATCACATGACAATAAATCAAGTGAGAAAGCCCGGTCCGAGATTGGCTGCTCAGAGAAAATGAACGTGAACCACTGAATGTATTGTTCTGTCTTCGCTCTCAGCTGCTTCTAAGAGATCTGGATGGCGATTTATTTAGTAAAAAAAGAAAGAACGAAAAGTTGGGAAAAGTAATTTGTTAAAAGAAAAAGAAGAAGAAAAACAACTCTTTTTTCATCCGTTTGTTTCAATTGGTTTTCGTCATCGCAGAAAAACAGAATCTTTCTAATCCAGACACGCCCTTAGGCTCAAATAAAACAGTCGACGAAGAATGTTTAGAAAGCGCCAAATCCTCACCACAAACCACAACCTTTCCTACCAAACATCAGAGCTTAGTATGATGTCGGCTTAATAAACGCCTAAGTGATCTGTGTTGAAATTTTGTTGAATCTTAAACAAAACTCGACACTTTATAACGTCCAAGTGGTTCGGGCTGGTCGCTGTTTATTTTGTTTTAGAAAATCTGCGGCCCGTGCCGCGCTATTTGCTTTGATTTGAGCCCGGTGAACAGAGCCAGTGTGCGGGGGGCCATCTCCGCTTACCTCGAGGCATGTCCGCCTGTAATAGTCTCCCTCGCGCGACTTGCCGTATTGGCAGTGTCTTGGTGCTGTCCGTAACAGGCTCCATCAATAGACTTTTATTCATCTTTCTTCGTGAAACCGAGATAGCTCACGGCACAAGATAGGAAAAACAACAACAAAACAACATCTAAACAATTCATATAGCTCATTTTGATAACGGTTCATCCGTATCCTTTGTGTGCGCACTTCCCCTTATCTCAGGAGCTACTCTAAAGGAAAATACACTCCAAGGGAGAAAATTGAAAAAAAAATGATTAAATAACTGTAATTTGATATGTTCAAAAGTTAAACGGGCTGTTCTTTGCAGTAAAACGAGCTACAGTCAGGTTATCTTAAAAACACAGCTTGAATAAATATGTATGCTACATTTCGGCCAAGTTGGAGAAAATTATTTGATACAATCATGATTGCTCATGGTGAGGAAGTCAACCACTTTGAAGAAATGAAAACTTCAAAAAAAAAAAAAAATAAAAAAAATAAAAAAATAAATAACAGACTTAAATCCTCCAGATCCATGAAAATGGATTGAACAAAAGCAAACTTGACAACAATGAACAGGTGGGGAAGGCGAATAGAATAAATAAAGTAAATTTTACAATAATAATTTTAACATCAGATATATGTGTTTTCCAGAGCCATACAACTACATTAAAGAAAACCAAACTTTATAACAATAACTGTACATAATTATAGTTATTGGGGCATCCATGACTTTTTGTTCGCAATTAATTTCGTACACGAGTTTGAGTCAGTAATGAAGAGTTCTCACTCCATGTTTGTTTATATTTTGACAAAATTTGCTGAATTGACAAAAATACGGATTGCATCTTTCTTTGTGAGTAAAAATTTTACTTTTGAGCAAAATTTGCCTGAAAAGCGTGCCATGTGCTCAACATCGATCTTTTATATTATAAGGAAAACAGATCAGGTGCGTCCTCGGTAAACTCCGCAGTTGTCACAAAATACCGAGACTCAGTGCTGATGAGCGAAACACGGCCACTGGTATGACTGAACCAGGAATTTCCTTTAGTCTAGTGGCTCAAAGGTCACACCGTAATGACAACACACTCTCAAGACTGGCTCAACGGTGTTAAGGCAACCGGCAGTGTGAATGATCGACCAAGAAGTGTGCAACCGCGTCACCCCTCTATCGAAGAAGACTAACATATTATTGTGCTGACCCACCTGCGAGTTCGGTCCCAACCAAATACTATATTTGCAATAGAAATTGGGACCGGCGTGGTCAAGTCTGCCATGACTGTTCGGCGGACGACGACTTCGGGTTTACTCAACCACCGACCCTATGTGGGATTAGTTCAACAGCCCCAGCGACGTCGACGCCGCCTAACATGGGCAAGACAGGATCTGCCGACCAGCCAGATACACAGGCAAGCTGCACAGGATCTACCGACCAGCCAGATACACAGGCAAACTGCGCAGGATCTACCGACCAGCCAGATACACAGGCAAGCTGCGCAGGATCTACCGACCAGCAAGCAGGACCTTTCTCAGATGAAAGCAGATTAACCTGGGACAACATGACGGTCGAAGACGGGCATTTCTCAAAAAAAAAAAAACAAAAAAAAAAACAAAAAAAAAAAAACAAAACAAAACGAAAAACAACAACAACAACAACAACAACAACAACAACAACAAAAAACAACCGAACAAACAAAAAATACAGCTTTTGTTTTTACTCTTATCTATGTCAACAGTCTCTTCATACAAATCCAGATATGGTTAACACACATTTTACACCCATATGCTTTTGAATAAAAGATATTCACCCTTAAGCTCAATACTTCTCAGCCTTCAAATTTATTCTGTTACTCAAATTTTGAAAGTATGAAAAACAAAACAGACAGCAACTTTGTAAACTCCGAATTTGCAATAAAAATATGCTTCCAGAAACACAAGTTTTGTTCATAAACTTATTGATATTAAACTCTCTCTGAGATGAAAATTAAGTTCGCAGAAAGTGCATACACAGATACTTTGATTTAAAAAAAATTCTATCTAAAATTAAACAACTTTTCTTTATTGAACATTCAGTTCTATTCAATGTGTAAGATACTGTTTAAAATCTTAATTATAAATTATATGCCACCCTTTGGGTATATCTGTTAAGACCATAATAAAGAAGCTATCAGGATCTAGGAATGAGGTTCAGTGGAAAGACCAGGGATGGGCTTAAATGGATAGGCCAGGAATGGGTTTCAGTGGAGAGACCAATAATGGGTTTCAATGGAGAGACCAGGAATGGGTTTCAGTGGAGAGACCAGGAATGGGCTTAAATGGAGAGACCAGGAATGGGCTTAAATGGAGAGACCAGGAATGGGCTTAAATGGAGAGACCAGGAATGGGCTTAAATGGAGAGACCAGGAATGGGTTTCAGTAGAGAGCCCAGATATAGGTTTCAGTGGAGAGACCAGGAATGGGTTTCAGTAGAGAGACCAGGTGTGGGTTTTAGTGGAGAGACCAGGAATGGGCTTAAATGGAGACCAGAAATGGGCTTAAATGGAAAGACCAGGAATGAGCTTAAATGGAGAGACCAGGAATGGGTTTCAGTAGAGAGACCAGGTATGGATTTCAGTAGAGAGACCAGGAATGGACTTCAGTGGAGAGACTAGGAATAATCTTAAATGTAGAGACCAGGAATGGGTTTCAGTGGAAAGACCAGGAATGGGCTTAAATGGAGAGACCAGGAATGGTCTTCACTGGAGAGACCAGGAATGGGCTTCAGTGGAGAGAACAGGAATGGGTTTTAGTGGAGAGACTAGGAATGGGCTTAAATCGAGAGACCAGGAATGGGTTTCAGTGGAGAGACCAGGTATGTGTTTCAGTGGAGAGACCAGGTATGGGTTTCAGTGGAGAGACCAGGAATGGGTTTTAGTGGAGAGACCAGGAATAGGCTTAAATGTAGAGACCAGGAATAGGCTTAAATGGAGAGACCAGGAATAGGCGTAAATGGAGAGACCAGGAATGGGTTTCAGTGGAGAGACCAGGAATAGGTTTCAGTGGAGAGACCAGGAATAGGTTTCAGTGGAGAGACCAGGAATGGTCTTCAGTGAAGAGACTAGGAGTGGGCTTAAATGAAGAGACCAAGAATGGGCTTAAGTGGAGAGACCAGGATTAGGCTTAAATGGAGAGACTAGGAGTTGGCTTAAATGGAGAGACCACGAATTGGTTTCGGTGGAGAGACCAGGAATGGGCTTAAATGGAGAAACCAGGAAAGGGCTTAAATGGAGAGACCAGGAAAGGGCTTAAATGGAGAGACCAGGAATGGGCTTAAATGGAGAGACTAGGAATAGGCTTAAATGGAGAGACCAGGAATGGGTTTCATTGGAGAGACCAGGAATAGGTTTCAGTGGAGAGACTAGGAATGGTCTTCACTGGAGAGACCAGGAATGGATTTCAGTGGAGAGACCAGGAATAGGCTTTAGTTGAGAGACTAGGAATGATCTTAAATCGAGAAACCAGGAATGGGTTTCAGTGGAAAGACCAGGAATGGGCTTAAATGGAGAGACTAGGAATGGTCTTCACTGGAGAGACCAGGAATGGGCTTTAGTGGAGAGACCAGAAATGGGTTTTAGTGGAGAGACTAGGAATGGGCGTAAATGGAGAGACCAGGAATGGGCTTAAATGGGGAGACCAGGAATGGGCTTAAATCGAGACACCAGGAATGGGTTTCAGTGGAGAGACCAGGTATGGGTTTCAGTGGAGAGACCAGGAATAGGCTTCAGTGGAGAGACCAGGAATGGGTTTTAGTGGAGAGACCAGGAATAGGCTTAAATGGAGAGACTAGGAATAGGCGTAAATGGAGAGACCAGGAATGGGTTTCAGTGGAGAGACCAGGAATAGGTTTCAGTGGAGAGACCAGGAATGGGTTTCAGTGGAGAGACCAGGAATGGTCTTCAGTGGAGAGACCAGGAATAGGTTTCAGTGGAGAGACCAGGAATGGGCTTAAATGGAGAGACCAGGAACGGGCTTAAATGGAGAGACCAGGAATGGGCTTAAATAGAGAGACTAGGAATAGGTTAAATGGAGAGACCAGGAATGGGTTTCATTGGAGAGACCAGGAATGGGTTTAAATGGAGAGACCAGGAATGGGTTTCAGTGGAGAGACCAGGAATGGTCTTCAGTGGAGAGACCAGGAATGGACTTCAGTGGAGAGACCAGGAATGGGCTTAAATGGAGAGACCAGGAATGGGCTTAAATAGAGAGACTAGGAATAGGTTAAATGGAGAGACCAGGAATGGGTTTCATTGGAGAGATCAGGAATGGGTTTAAATGGAGAGACCAGGAATGGATTTCCGTGGAGAGACTAGGAATAGGCTTCAGTGGAGAGATCAGGAATGGACTTCAGTGGAGATACCAGGAATGGTCTTTAGTGGAGAGATGAACTGAGTGAAATATTGTGGTATAAGTATCCTTCTTTGGTTTGTTTTTTCACCGGAGGCCATAACTTCTACATTGAAGCTGTGAGGACTATTACATGGCTTCAGCATAAAGTTGAAATAAGCAATGAATGTTGTGTGAAAAATGATCATCCACCTTTGGCTTCTTTTTTTTTCTTTTTCTTTTTTTGTATTGGAGATAAGTTTTTATCAACTTTTTTTTTTGGATCGCATTACACTGTATCTGTAGTGGGTCAAATCAGCACCACATAGCGATCTCGGTGGAGAGATAAACTGAAATGAGGGCTGCTCAAGATTTAGTTTACTTTTTTTGCTTGAAATCTTTGCTTTATTTAAGAATGTCTCAATGTAACGAGAGCCAAATTCCATTGTTTCAACGTTCTACATTTCAAAACAGCACTTATGATTGACTCTCTAGGAAATAAATCTGTTGACAAATTTTTTTTTGCTTTTTCATCATGTATTTGTGTGGCTTTGGAGATATATCTGTATATGTTGTAAAGTTTTGTTTTGTTTTGTTTTATTTTTCCTTTTCTATGTGCAGTTGCATGGCTCTTATGAGCTATTATTGTAAATTTTTTTTTCCTCATATAGTTTTGGCTCTGGAGGATCTGTAATATGCTGTGGTTTCCTTTTCTTCACTATAGTAATCTTCCTCACCTGTTCATTGTTGTAAAGTTTGTTTTTTCTTCGGTGAAGTTGTATGACTGCATATATATGTCCTCCAGACCCACTTATCGTCTAGTTTTAAGAACCTTGTTTCACTGGAATTCTCCTCAGGATATCATAAAGGCATTCTTTAAACAAATGAAAGATATCAAGTAAAATAGTGAACTGAATCTGGGTGTAATCATTTCAGCAGCCCTGTTTTCAGTTTATCTCCCCATCGAGACCATTTAACTGCTGATGTCCCGTTACAGATACAATGGAGTGCTCGATCTGATGAGGTGATGAGGTGAGTGCTCTCCAATATAAAGGAAAAATAAGCACACGTTTAGACAATATTACAGAGAAAATAAACTTTTAAGGCCCTGGATTCTAAAAAAAAACATTATCGCATTTTCTTTGATTGCTTAAGCTTTTAATTATCCTGGATTTAGTCACAATCTGTATGAATCATGAAACATTAAGAGTGGCAAGTTAATAAACTGGTCAGGATAAACCCATAAACACAACAATCACGTTTAGCAGTGTTAGACTAACTTTATAACATGAGACAGATGTAGGAGAATGTACGAAACTGGGAAAAAAAAGCAAATTTAAAGTTACCTCGTCGGAATTATTGGCCAAAAACTTACTGAATCAGCCAAAATTTACTCGAAAACATGGGGTTATGTGTGGCAAGATGTCTTGACAAGTAATTGATGTAAATATTTAATTTATTGCATGCACTTTGGTCTAATCAATACTTTGTAACAGAATGAAAGTATTACAGGCTTTGAGTGAGCTGAGGTGGCTTTATCATTATCTTAATATAATTTTCTATTAGGGTTCGATAAGTACAGTGCTCATAACTTATTTTTCTTTTGAGGCTACATACATTTCTGAGGTACAGAACCTTGCTGCTAAAAATGCGCTAAGCTACATTGGCTGAGAGTAAAATTTCATTACAATCTGCCAATAACTTTTGGAGATAATTATCTTGTCATACGTGCAACAAATTTAGCCAAAAAAGAGCAGTTTGAGAAAACACAAAAACTTAAAAATTTGGATCTCCTTTTTGTAAGATCTTGAGAATGATTTGTAAATTCTGTGTTAAAATACCTTTTTTCAGTATTTCAAACGTTCTAACTGTTTCAAATTTTTATTTTGTTTACAAACGGCCAAATACTTTTTGCATTTCAAATCAAATAAAACCTCAGAATAAGCAGAAATAAGTCATTCAACAGATTTTGGGATACAATTTTAATTAGGTAAACGATGCGACTACCATACTAACAAAAATTATTTCAAAATACTTCTAGCTTGAAATTTTTTACAGTTAATTTGGCACACACACACACACACAAAAGAAATTAAAACAATGACTCAAAATAAAAATTTTGGGCCAAAAATATATTGTTCATAAATGCTTATCCTGACCTTATCTTGAAAGTCTCTACGGTTGGTTGTTGACAATTAGTGGATCTGGTTAATATCTTAGATGTAAATGAGTATAGAAGGACGAAACGCGAGCAAAAGAAGCAGAAGTGGTGTTTTCATTTGCAACCGCCGCTCTGGAAGAAAAGGCGATGATGACAGTTGTTCCTAAAAATCTGACCAATGAAATCACTACTTCTTGCCTGTACAGAACGACATGTTTGTCATGACGCTGGAGTACGTCAAGTTTCATAAATCAGTTTTTAATTTTCTTTTTCATTTTTGCACTCATTATAGTGTAACATGTTGTTTTTTAAATACATTTGTATTTACAAAATATTCGTAAAAGCGTCACCCGCTTTTGAAAATAGTAAACCGCTTAGAACGGTCTTTTAAAAATTATTTGGTTCGCCATAATAAATATGGAGCAAAATTATGGTGAATTAAATACAATAATAATATAATGAACGTTCAAGGGAATTTTAAGCCTACATTCATAACTTTTTTTTCCATTTTTCTGTTCCGCGTGGAACACTGACCTTGGCAGATCAAAATTTTATCAACTTCATCGATTTATGTTTAGTGGTTTTGGAGGAGATAGCGGAGAAGAAAGAAACCAAAATTGCAAGCTATAATAGAGATAATTGTGCAAGACAGAAACTGTTAAACATTTTTGTCGATGGAGCACATCAAGCTAGCACTCAAGGTGTCAGAACAAAATTTGCTGACTCTCCTATAGCTCTATGTTTCACAGAGACAACACTCATAGCGTCAAACTAGTGTCACATGAAATTTTCATATGACATAAAACCAATGTTACATTTCCTTGATTGTGGTTAAAATATGGAGCGACTTAAAGTACTGTTTTTTGTTTTGTTTTGTTTTTTTTAAACCGAATTTGCAGTTTGTATAACAACAATGTTGAAATCTAGCATTACAACATTTGCTCAGTTTTTAATTGTTTGGACGCAGCCTCAAGATCTCTGCCCCTTCCTAGATATTCTTGCAAATAACTGTCGCACCAAAACTAGGTCGGGCATAGATCAATTCAGAGCTGATAATTATGGTGATATTGATGCAGGGCCGGATTCAGCTAAACTCCAACGCCCTACCCCCAAAGATACATCCCCAGCCCCTTCCCCTCCAACAACAACAGCAACAACAACAACAACAACAACAACAACAACAACAACAACCAACAACAACAAAACAAAAAAACAACAACAGAGGCGTCCCACAATTCTTAGGCTGGGTTGGTTCAAGGGATGATATTTTTATACTATAGTATTGTAAGCTAAGGTGTAGCTATTGCCTTCTGTCTACAGGCGATGGTATTCGACTGGGCCAGGAAACAACGAATGACCCAATGAAATAAATAAATAAAGAAATATAGGATGTGAATTATTACGGTACTAGCAACTATGGAGCATCTTGAGCATTAATGAAGATAAGTGATGGGTGTTATGTATTACTCACTTCATTGCTGGCTTTTTAAAAATCATTTTGTGAATATAAAGAATTGATTAAAGCTCCTAAAAATGGAAACTTTCGATTCTTAGCTCATAGTCCAATACAAGATTCAGGAGGAACAAACAAATCATCTCTCACACATGATAGTGTGTCTCATCGATGGAAAATATTATGAGGCATCATTTTCTCGAGTTAACATATGAAAGCTTTACTCCTTTATAGTGGACTCCAAACCCTATGGCTTGCAGCCTTCATTGACCGACAAACCCATTTATTCCGGATGTTGGTGGAAATCGTCCGTGTAGAACGGTTTCGCAACATTACGGCAAACAAAAACCAGGAAACTCATTATAGTCAATGCCTTGTCAGAAAATTTTCTAAAATATATGGGGCTAGACTTGGGGAAAATGCACCTGACAAAACTGTGGCAAGGCATCAGATGAACTAGCTTAAGTGAGAGACCAGGAAGTGAATCCAAGATTCCTCTTGTACCGTATTCTCTCTAAACCATAAAACTTCTGTCTAGTATCTTCTTTGAATTCCTTGTCAAGCAGTTCACAGTGTTAAACACGACAATGCACAACTATGCATGGACATGGAGCCTCACAAACTTTACATGGCATCACGGAATTCACGGACAACAAGTCATTAAACGTTCGCCATGACATATGACATCTCAAATGTCAATAATAGGCAGAGGTGTTTAGACTGTGCGGGGGGGGGGGGGGGAGGGGGGCTCCATTTTAAAGTTCTGCTGTGGAGCTCGTTTGTGAAATAAAATCACCCCGGGTCAACTGGATAGTACCTGCCCTCCGCACCCCACTGAACCGTCTAGGGCTATCTTTAGTCTCACTGATGTTACACGGCATTACAGGAGAGATAATCAATTAACAAAAGTAATAAAATACTGCAAAATACATCAAAATCAATCGGAATTTGAGTCAATTTGATCTTAGTATTATAGTTAGGAGAATTTTGTCACTGATGATCGAGCCAATAGGCCTACATGTATGTAGGTCACAAACTAGGCAGAACCTGTTAGATTTCAAATTTAATTGATCCAGAATGGAATGAAAGATTAAATATTGAACAATTAATTTTACAAAGAATATAAATTCAATATTTATCGAGATTTAAACTGTAGTCTAGATGTAGATTTAGATGTTCAGGATAACAACCATGTGCTTAGTGATATATCTATAAAATGTTCGCAAAATACTGCCCACAGCATTCAGTATATAAAATATTTCAGTAAATACGTCGACATCTGTGAGCAACCCATTAGTAAATAAATAGTCGTAAAATACATCCACTTTTTTCTTTTTGACACCCTTTATTAAATTAATACATGACACTAAATACGTATCCACGTCATATCATATGTATAATTACGAAAACGTAGTTAAAATACATCCCACTTGTGCAGTTTTAACATTTATGACCGAAGTAATAGTATTATGTCGATAAACACATGTATCAACAAGGTAAGTAAAATTTAATTAGTACTAACTGCTCTTAATATCTCAAATATAAATCTCCAAGATTACTTCATCTTGCTATCCATCCATTTAAATACAGGGACGTATTGTATCTTGACATCATTATGATTGTATGACATCTGTGTTCTCCAACGCAACCAGCTTGCAACTGTCAACCAGCCAAGACTCAGCAATCTGCAGTTTGCTGCCCACTTTCGTGAGGAAAGCCTCAGTAAAGAACTCCCGACACACTTCCGACACACTTCCGACACATTCCCGACACATCCCTCAATGATATTATAACATCACTGCTCAGTACCAGGAACTAGTGCTGATAAGTCCGAATTGAGCATAATAAAAGATGTCAAATCAGTATTTCATACTATATCTAACAAGACTCCTTCAAGAACAGAAATAAAGCTAATTATAGACACAGACGCAACACACACTACACAGACAAGACATACACTACACAGACGTGACATCCACTGCACAGACAAGACACACACTACACAACACGACATACACTGCACAGACACGACACACACTACACAGACGCGACATACACTACTCAGACACGACACACACTACACAACACAACCACACTACACAGACAAGACACACACTACACAGACACGACACACACTACACAACACAACCACACTACACAGACACGACACACACTACACAACACAACCACACTACACAGACACGGCACACACTACACAACACAACCACACTACACAGACACGGCACACACTACACAACACAACCACACTACACAGACACGACACACACTACACAACACAACCACACTACACAGACACGGCACACACTACACAACACAACCACACTACACAGACAAGACACACACTACACAACACGACATACACTACACAGACACGACACACACTACACAGACGCGACATACACTACACAGACGCGACATACACTACACAACACAACCACACTACACAGACACGGCACACACTACACAACACAACCACACTACACAGACACGACACACACTACACAACACAACCACACTACACAGACACGACACACACTACACAACACAACCACACTACACAGACACGGCACACACTACACAACACAACCACACTACACAGACACGGCACACACTACACAACACAACCACACTACACAGACACGACACACACTACACAACACAACCACACTACACAGACACGGCACACACTACACAGACACGACACACACTTCACAGACACAACATACACTACACAGACACGGCACACACTACACAGACACGACACACACTACACAGACAAGACACACTACACAGACACGACACACACTATACAGACAAGACAACTACACAGACACGACACACACTACACAGATATGACACACACTACACAGACACGACATTCACAATAATCAAATAAAGCAAATTTAGCGGATATCATAATGATAAGATCACCCTACAGGCCACAGCTAAAGAGGGATTCAGCAGTGCGCATCGGATTTGATGGACCTCCCAAATTTATTTACAAGTAAATAAATCACACCGATCTAGATTAGATTAAAAAAGTCCCTCTGATATGGATACATTTAGAAGCGACCTATTACATTAAGGAATAAAATACTTAAATTGCTTAAATAAACACTCTGGCATGGAAGTTAAGTTCATAGAAAGGTCGAGAAAAATGCTTGATACATCGGCAAGTGCTGTTTCACCAACACATTGACTCTCTCTCTCTCTCTCTCTCTCTCTCTCTCTCTCTCTCTCTCTCTCTCTAGCTCTCTCTATGCGACTTACAAAATTGTAATTTTAATGAGGTATATAGATGGACGTTACACCCATTATGAGTTTTTCTCGCAACCACCATTTAACTTTAACCTTTTAAGACAAAGCCTGCAGACAGCAATTTCCGCGCCATAATTTGAATCTCTCACAACAGCGTTTGTTTCTCTGACCTGAACGGAACTTTTTGCTCTCACTCTATCAACACGATTCATCAGAGTGGACAGCAATCTTTGTCCATGACATCAACTGAAACATATTCACTGGTGTTGTTTTAACATCGCATTATTGTGTAAATTACACCATTTACTGCCGGAAAAAAATGAAATGTGTTTCGAGAGAAGCTTGGTCAAACAGAAAGTCGATACCGTATAAGAAAATGAAAACTTTGAAGCTGATACGCAGGGCATTTAAAACAAAAGAAAAACTTACGAGTCTTCTATTTAACTAATGAATCATGCCAGAAACATTCAGATTCCTTTTGCAGACATTAAATTTTGCGCGACGAATTTTGGACTTCCACAATTCTAAGTTTTTTTTTTAGCGGAGTCAAACCAATGCATGGTTTGTTTTCGAGAAACTTCCAGTGTCTCCTTTTGATGGGCATGTGAGATTTACTTATCATTTGGGAACACCACGACCGTTTCTGTTTGCCGCAATTGTCGTTACAGACAAGTTCAAGTCTACCCGCATCAGCGGTGGTAACGAGAAGTCGCAGCATGTGATACAGCTTAGTTTTATGACAGAGTAAAAGCAGTGAAGCATTACGTGATTCTTCTTCATTTAGAATTGCTTTTCGCGAAACTGTACCATTATCAAGCTTGCCCTACTATGTGGACCTTGAAGGTGATGACATCTTTAAACGTTTGTTTCTACATCTAAGCAACGCAGACTTTGCACGGACAAGGGACAATTCAAGCAACAGTATGAAAGTTGCAACCAACAGAAGGCATGCACAGAACATGAGCCCACACATAATGTCAATCTTATAGTTTTCTTTTTCTTCAGGGATTTTATCACGATTAGCGATTTGGGCAAGGAGAGTAGTATTGTGTGTAGCATTGTTCTTCAGTTGCCTAAACATGTTGTCTGCTAAAACATTAAAGATATCTGTCTCGTAAAGCGCTAGTATATGTTCCGACATGAGTTCTGTTAGCTCTGAGTCAAGCGGCAGAATTGGGGCCAGTCCATTGGTGCCCAGAGAGTCTGGTATAACTTTGATGTGAGGAATTTCCTTACAGACAATTAGCTTGAGCAAAAACGAGTCTATAATCGCCACGAAATGTTCATCATGGGCTGCTTTTAACATGAGCTCCTCGGCATTGGACGCTAGTATCCCAGGATCATCCTTGGCAAATCGCATCATTCTTGAGTACAGCTCGCTCACCGTGTTTTCTTTTGCTTCTGCCATTATAGGAAGGAAAGTGGAGTGTTTACTATGTCCCCAGCGATAGCCTGTTGTATCCACGAGATCACGAAATGTCGCGAAGGGCGCGCGAGGAACGATTTTTATTAGACTTGAAGCCAGGTGACCCTTGATAATGGCAGTAAGCGTGAGGATAAAGATACACCAAGAAAACAGAAACATTCTACCCGAGAAAAGCAACGGTTGTGGAACATTACCCTGGGAAAGACATGACCCAAAAAACGCAAAAACCATCTTCCAGACCTGACGCAAAAAACTTGTATCAAATCTTGGATCACAACGTAAATGGACGTCTGCCACTCCCTTATAGGTCTCGTTACTACAACAAATCTCACTTAGATTGCAAAGACAAGTATAATATACAATAACTAAACCAAACGCAACTGTAAAGAACACACATATTTTTGGTTCTAATATAGAAAAAAACGTCTTTACATGTGTGTGGGGGCTGGAGACATAAGCACCCGTCATATTGACATGAAATAAAGGTTGTGGTTGGGAAAAATTGAAAGCTACAGAGGCTGATATGTAATACAAACTGAACAAGGAATCTCCGACACCATCTAGGATCACCAACTCTCTTAGCTGTTCCCACGTCATGTTCCGCGCCACCATGGGATCAGGCTGGATCATGAAGGTGAAGTTCATCGAAGCGGACAGGACTTTGGCAATCTCATACACAAGCCCGGAGTATCTCCCCGATTTCTCGTCAAACGCCAGAAAATTCTCCCATTCTTTAGAAACGAGAATCAGACGACGCCCATTCATTCTGGTTCGAATGTTCGGGAACAACGCACAAGTCCGTTGTGCCTGCATCTTGTCACTGTGTCGGCGATTGAATCTAGAAAGTGTGTCAAGCGATGATTCTCTATGTAACTTTGGAACAGTTTCAAATTCTCGCGTCCGGTTGCCACGCCACATAAGTGTGTGAGGTAAGCTAGAAAAGCAAAAGTTTTCCTTGGCAAAATTCCCAGAGCTGCATAAATAGTTTGTGGATGATAAGAATAAAACGTTGTCAAACACAGAGGAGACCAGGTGATTTTCTGTTTCCTTCAACAACGGCGGCGTACACGAAGGACGTTTCAATAAATGTGATGAACGAGGAGACGCAATGGATTTCATTAAGATGGACGTTGATGTCGACATAGAAGAGGAGCCTACACCAATCAGAATAAAGAGAGCTTTGTGGGCCATAAGTGCACCACGCCCCCTTCGATGGCGTCTAAACACTGTGTCGGCCGCTTCTAGGATTTCCCACGGCCTGTGAGAGATCCACACGAAATTTCTGACTCTTTTAGAGCTGTAAGATGTCCAGATGATTTCTTCAAGTTGTTTTTGAAGATTCTTCCTGTTTGTCGAACTTACTAGAAAATGTTGGAGCGGAATCAGCAAGGCTCGGAAAGCTGCCAGGATGTTATGGCTGATCTGATCTTTCTGAGTTTGGTCCCGATAAGAAAAGTTTTTCCAACGAGATGAAGTCACTGCATCATAGCTCAAGTTTCGGATGTGACGAGAAGTGGAGACGTTCTTGACTAACTCAGGCAAGCAATGCCGAGAGCCACAGTGTTTACCACTGTCAGTTATTGTTTCGGAAGTCACCAAAACTGTTTGTTCCCATTCACAATCCTGGAGAGACGCCAGAATATCCTTAAATCCCCAAATTCCGCAACCACAGGAGCCGGGAGTAGGACCGCTTGATTCTTCACAACTAGACAAACCTTTTCTGAAATTTGCAAAACATTCCACTTTCGATGGTCGACATTTCTTTTTGCCTATCCCATGAAGCTCTTTTGCGGGAATTTTTCTCAATATCCTTCCAAAGATGGTGTCGTTTTGATGAAACCTATGAAGATATGAGCTGCAGGTGCCTACTTCAAAAATCACTATGGTAGCTAATACAAGAAAACAGATGACTCCCATCTCTATGATTGTTTCTGAAAATCCTTGAAGTTTTCGGTATAGCAATGCCTTCTGAAATTGTTCTTATTCTTTGAACACAGGTTTTATATCATCTTGACATTTAAAATAAAGCTGTCTTGGTAAAATCTTAGTACTCCAGAATGAAAAAAGCACAAGATAATCATAACAGCAGTGACCACAGTTAAATCTGTTCAGCACAACTCAAAGTGTTTTTGGCTTTCAAATTTGAATTTTTTTTTTCAGTGATTTAAACTTAGGCGAAACCTTGAAGCTGTTGAAATTATTTGAATAAAAAAATAGTAATGCACAAAATTTATCTGCTTATAAATGTATCTTTGCTCTAATCTATGGATGTCTAAAGTATATTGAATCTGGTTTTTGTAAAAAGAAAAAAAAAGATAAAAATAAAACTCGCAACAGTTAGCAAACGTATCCAAGACAGAATTTCCGTGACGTTTTCTGATTTGATAAAATCAGTGGGCTCTTTCGAGATCTTCCCGTATGTCAAGACAGATTCCTATCATTGGTTCAAGGTGATCTGTCTCTCTGAAAACATCCATTGCCGCTCACCTCTGAAACTCAGCGCCGACAAACAACGGAATTAAACTTGGTGATCACTGCACGCGTACACAAAACGTCGTAAATAAAACTAGAAGTTTAGGTCTGTAGTACTCATTACAAATACTGACTCAAACCGCTCTTAAAAGTCTTCTTCATAAGATTCATGGCATGGCTTGGATTGATAATCTATTATTAGATTTAATGTTACTTACTCAAATTTTCTGTCACAATACAGCCAGAAACTTCGAAGCAGTCGTATTTTAAATGTTGCAGTCTGTTTCAGTAATTACATTATGTCGTTATAACTCTGGTTTTCATTATTTTGTTCCTAGTTCAATTATTTCACGCTCTTACTCGACCGAAATCTAACATGAAACAATCGATCCTCAATGCGGGCCTAAATATATAAATTCGAAGGAACCACAGCCTAACTATTTATCAAGAACCCCTTATCATAGGGATCAAAGTTGAATCTCATATCATTTTTGTCAAAAAACCTTTTGTAAAATACTCTGTTCAGAGTTTTCTATGGTTATAATCAAAGTAGTTAGAGCTGCTGCTCTGTTTGTTTTGTTGTTGAGTCGGTACCAGGCCACTCACTTTGAACTCTGTGCATTTAGAAGGGGCGCCATCGATTATCTCACCTTGCCGAGTGAATGACAGTTTGCCAAAGTCTTCATCTCTCGACCTCAAGTATTTGCAATGTCCGCAGTAATTTACATGGCGGACCATGTTGCTAGATTGAAGTATTTGCCTTTTTTAAACCAGTAGAGCTCATGAAATTACAATCTCCAAAAAGCTTTTAACCAATTTAAATTTTAATAATGATGATGGTTGATCTTTTTTAATTACTAAAACACACCCACTTACACTGAACGCTTTTTTAAAAAGGAAAATCGAAGTGGAAAAATGCGAAGAAAAAAAAATTTTAATACTGTTATGTTTTATGTTTGTTATACGGACATATTTTTTTTCCACCTATCAAAGCGAATTATTCTTACAATACTTTAAAAGACAGTTTCGATGTAGTACTCTGTAGTTTTTGATGTTTTGAGATAAAGTATAAGTTTAGGAAGTAATTTGATTGGTGTCAAAAAGAGACTTTAAAAAAATCATTGTTTGGTGTGATGCCAAAATGTTATACATCCTTTGAGGGTTTTCCTGCCAAAAGAAAGGTAAAAATGGCCATAATACAAAACCTATTGCACTGATTTTCATTCTGAAAAAATAGTGAACACTCGACTCATCAATGAGTTTTTCATTCTGAAGCATAGAGCAGCATTGGTGAACGCTTTAACGAATGGTGGCACAAGAAAGATGGCTACCATCATTGAATGATGGTCAAAGCCACAGCTTTGAGCTGTTTTTTTTTTTTTTTTTTTTTAAGATTTCTGCATACTTAAGGCAACTGTCACCTATGTTTCGTCTCCTGTTATCAAGCTAGCGGAAGGAAAAGATCCACCAGAATCATCACCGTCCCCATTCACCACACCAGGCGTGATTCTGCCACTCCTGGCATCCTCCTCCGTCAGGCTCCTGCTCGAATTCTGCCACTCCTGGCATCCTCCTCCGTCAGGCTCCTGCTCGCATTCTGCCACTCCTGGCATCCTCCTCCGTCAGGCTCCTGCTCGCATTCTGCCACTCCTGGCATCCTCCTCCGTCAGGCTCCTAGTCGCATTCTGCCACTCCTGGCATCCTCCTCCGTCAGGCTCCTAGTCGCATTCTGCCACTAATGGCATCCTCCTCCGTCAGGCTCCTGCTCGCATTCTGCCACTCCTGGCATCCTCCTCCGTCAGGCTCCTGCTCGCATTCTGCCACTCCTGGCATCCTCCTCCGTCAGGCTCCTAGTCGCATTCTGCCACTACTGGCATCCTCCTCCGTCAGGCTCCTAGTCGCATTCTGCCACTACTGGCATCCTCCTCCGTCAGGCTCCTGCTCGCATTCGGCGACTCCTGGCATCCTCCTCCGTCAGGCTCCTGCTCGCATTCTGCCACTACTGGCATCCTCCTCCGTCAGGCTCCTAGTCGCATTCTGCCACTACTGGCATCCTCCTCCGTCAGGCTCCTAGTCGCATTCTGCCACTACTGGCATCCTCCTCCGTCAGGCTCCTGCTCGCATTCTGCCACTACTGGCATCCTCCTCCGTCAGGCTCCTGCTCGCATTCTGCCACTACTGGCATCCTCCTCCGTCAGGCTCCTAGTCGCATTCTGCCACTCCTGGCATCCTCCTCCGTCAGGCTCCTAGTCGCATTCTGCCACTCCTGGCATCCTCCTCCGTCAGGCTCCTAGTCGCATTCTGCCACTACTGGCATCCTCCTCCGTCAGGCTCCTACTCGCATTCTGCCACTACTGGCATCCTCCTCCGTCAGGCTCCTGCTCGCATTCTGTCTGGCATTCTGCCATTCTACTGGCATCCTCCTCCGTCAGGCTCCTAGTCGCATTCTGCCACTCCTGGCATCCTCCTCCGTCAGGCTCCTGCTCGCATTCTGCCACTACTGGCATCCTCCTCCGTCAGGCTCCTGCTCGCATTCTGCCACTCCTGGCATCCTCCTCCGTCAGGCTCCTGCTCGCATTCTGCCACTCCTGGCATCCTCCTCCGTCAGGCTCCTGCTCGCATTCTGCCACTACTGGCATCCTCCTCCGTCAGGCTCCTAGTCGCATTCTGCCACTACTGGCATCCTCCTCCGTCAGGCTCCTGCTCGCATTCTGCCACTACTGGCATCCTCCTCCGTCAGGCTCCTGCTCGCATTCTGCCACTCCTGGCATCCTTCTGGCGAGTCAAATAAGGCCGTCAGGCTCCTGCTCGCATTCTGCCACTACTGGCATCCTCCTCCGTCAGGCTCCTGCTCGCATTCTGCCACTTCTGGCATCCTCCTCCGTCAGGCTCCTTGTCGCATTCTGCCACTACTGGCATCCTCCTCCGTCAGGCTCCTGCTCGCATTCTGCCACTCCTGGCATCCTCCTCCGTCAGGCTCCTAGTCGCATTCTGCCACTCCTGGCATCCTCCTCCGTCAGGCTCCTGCTCGCATTCTGCCACTACTGGCATCCTCCTCCGTCAGGCTCCTGCTCGCATTCTGCCACTACTGGCATCCTCCTCCGTCAGGCTCCTGCTCGCATTCTGCCACTCCTGGCATCCTCCTCCGTCAGGCTCCTGCTCGCATTCTGCCACTCCTGGCATCCTCCTCCGTCAGGCTCCTAGTCGCATTCTGCCACTCCTGGCATCCTCCTCCGTCAGGCTCCTGCTCGCATTCTGCCACTCCTGGCATCCTCCTCCGTCAGGCTCCTGCTCGCATTCTGCCACTACTGGCATCCTCTTCCGTCAGGCTCCTGCTCGCATTCTGCCACTACTGGCATCCTGTTGGCGAGTCAAAGAAGTCCGTCAGGCTCCTGCTCGCATAACTTTCTGGTCATCTGTCACTTGTCTGGGCTTTCAGCTTGCCGACACATTTTGATATCCCAGTTTTTCATATAGTCTTCGATAGGTAGTTGTCTCCGGAGGAGCAAGATCTTTATCTAGATCCTGAATTCTGTACCATCTTTATTCGCGAGTCAGATGATTGGCGGGACGGATTTTTAAGTCTGTCAGGGATGATATGGGACAGAAACTGCCTATATGGGACAGCCACTGGCTATATGGGACAGACACTGCCTATATGGAACAGCCACTGGCTATATGGGACAGCCACTGGCTATATGGGACAGACATTGGCTATATGGGACAGACATTGGCTATATGGGACAGCCACTGCCTATATGGGACAGCCACTGCCTATATGAGACAGCCACTGCCTATATGGGACAGCCACTGCCTATATGAGACAGCCACTGCCTATATGAGACAGCCACTGCCTATATGGGACAGCCACTGCCTATATGAGACAGCCACTGCCTATATGAGACAGCCACTGCCTATATGAGACAGCCACTGCCTATATGGGACAGCCACTGCCTATATGAGATGGAACTGCCCTGCGCACTGAAGACCTGACCATCCTGTCTCGAACATGCTGCACCAGGGGTAGACTCGTGTTTTGCTTACCATAAACGGAAACAAGCTTGTTATGCATTACATTTTTTAATTGAGAGTTGCCTTTTGCATGCACAAATCTGATCAAAGCTCGTAATTATGAGTTCGACCAGTTTTCAATGATGATAGTCATCTTTCTTCATTAAAGCATTTTTTTTAATGCAGCTCTTCATACAGAACTGACAAGTGCATTGACGAACCTCGACAGAGTTCACTGTTTACTCGATGAACATCGCTACAACAGGTTTGGAGATATGGCCAGCTTTTTTTTTTTTACCTTTTACGGAAAAGCCTTCGTACCTTTTCCACCTAAAACCAACTAGAGTTAAAATAAAACGAGGAAGAAAGCAATAAGTATTGTCCTCTTTTTAATTTCTGAGTAAGTTTACATTATTTTAATATGTTTGCACTGCATTACCGTTTCACCAGACGTGTTCAATGGACACAGGATATCTATCATTAAACAAACAGTTTTCATTTTGTCGAATTATGAACTTTGCAACCAGGTAGTTTAACATTCTACATTGTATCCGTTTTAATGTTGTATCCATGGCCGACTTTTTCAAAAAATAACTTCAGGAATTTTCCATTTTCTTTCCTCCAAACTTCCAATAAGATTTATTATAATTTTTTCTGGTGTTAGGCTTAACGCTTCAATCTTGAGATGAGGTCTGTAATTGTCTCCATCTTATTTCTGACTGTATCTTTCCGCTGCCTGAATAACCCCGATGTGACCGAGGAAATCTTATTTCTCACTGTATCTTTCCGCTGCCTGAATAACCCCGATGTGACCGAGGAAATCTTATTTCTGACTGTATCTTTCCGCTGCCTGAATTACTCCGATGTGACCGAGGAAATCTTATTTCTGACTGTATCTTTCCGCTGCCTGAATTACTCCGATGTGACCGAGGAAATCTTATTTCTGACTGTATCTTTCCGCTGCCTGAATTACTCCGATGTGACCGAGGAAATCTTATTTCTGACTGTATCTTTCCGCTGCCTGAATTACTCCTATGTGACCGAGGAAATCTTATTTCTGACTGTATTTTTCCGCTGCCTGAATTACTGCGATGTGACCGAGGAAATCTTATTTCTGACTGTATCTTTCCGCTTCCTGAATTACTCCGATTTGACCGAGGAAATCCACTTTTCCTCAAAGCTTTTCCCGTTTAAATTTGAGCGCAAATGAACCTGCTTTTGCTCTTTAAAATATTAAATTAAGTAGGTAATTATAATCATTTAAAGGTCGTTTTGAACACTTAACAACATTTGGATTAAAAGAAGCGGGAAGCTATGAATTCCTTAGAGGCGAAGTACTTAAAAGTTAAAGCCATTTTTAATGGGACTACAAAATCTTGGGATAAAAAGGATCTTAAAATAGATTATGCAGTTATAAAATTAGTTTATGACCAAGGCTTCCTAAAACACAGGCCAAGTCACCGAAGTGAACTAACTTTTGCATGTTTTTAGTTAAAGTGATCTATTTCTTTATACTTATGGACATAGGACAGACTTGTGCTCAGAACGCATTTATAATTCAACCTGCAGGCTTACACAACAAAAATATCTAACTGTCCTAATCCTGCTAAATTGTGAAATGGCATAGCTCACTCTTACACTTACTGCCAAAAGTCTGTTCACTTCCATGACTTGGCCTGTATGTATTTTAAGGAAGCCTCGGCTCTAACCAGTACCAATCAAGTTTATCGTCCAAGTTAGATGATCATTGATGGAAAACTTTTCGAGAAAATCAAACTTTGAATATTTATTCTGTTTTTCACAAAACTGCAAAAAATGGAGATAGAATAAAGCAGTTCTGAGGCGACGCGGTGTGATCAGAGTATAAGATAATTATAATATTGACTACTGCCTAAAAGTTGAAGTAACCTTTTATGTTTTGAACTGGCCGAATCTTGTGTGCTAGGGCTTCGCTTACAGTGAGGTCAATGTAGGATGATATAGGGCCAGGTGGCCACCCTCACGCTGTGGGTCAAACCATGACGGTGTTACGGTGGTCATGATAAGAATTATGTAATCCTCACAACAGTACTGATCGGTTTTGTCATAATTACTAACGTAGTCTTCCTCATCATCTCACATTTTACTTTTTTTTGTCATCTTTACAGCTATTGTCATAATTACTAACGTAGTCTTCCTCATCATCTCACATTTTATTTTTTTTTGTCATCTTTACAACTAATGTCATAATTACTAACGTAGTCTTCCTCATCATCTCACATTTTATTTTTTTTTGTCATCTTTACAACTATTGATATTATTGTCCGTTATAGGTATTACCTGTGAAAAAAGTACAATTTTTTTTGAAATGTAAATCAAATTCATTTATTCCCCCCCCCCCCTATAAAAATGCATTCATATTTACATAATCAAAACGAGATATTGAAGTTAACGCTGAGGTAAGTGTGGATCAATATTATCACAACAGTTTTCTCACTCTTTATTCAGTTTCGTTTCAAGAGCTATTAACAGAGCGGACTACTCTCTACCATCGTATGCATGTCGCCCCAGAGTAGCTGCGTTGATTTGAAGCGTTCAATTCTCGCGTCGTGCAACATAAGCTGAGCTTGACCCAATAAAATGGGATTATCCCCTCTTACCTTTCAACAGATCGGTTTTAGTTGCGCAGGTGAAGGGGAGACTTCTGGCGAAACAAAGGCGGTTGAGGAGGGAAAGTGTAACACTATTAACAGCTAACGTGCGCTGCTATCTGGAGCATCTTGAGAACAGCATTGCTCTCTCTTGACTTTATAGACCAATCTAACACACTGCCCTACTCACCAATAAAACAGGTATTCATTTCTTTATGTTGCTTTTGGGGTTTGCCAAATGTTAGGTTAAAGTAAGGCATCCTTGCAAACCAAACAAGTATTTTTCAGATAAAATGGACCGGTTGTCGTTAATTCCAACGTCTATTAGCTGTTGTATGGGTGTAATTAAAGATGCTTATAACTAGTGCTATTAAAAAAATTATGTTGAAAAGTGGAAGTGCTTTTTAGACGGAATGCTATGCACATATCCTTGTGAATGCACTCGTTTTAGATAAGTGTACTTCACATAACTGCTGCAAGTGTCAAAATCCATGCAGCCGTCGACGAAATAACTGTGACCTGATAATCCTCCCGCTCGTTAATCCGCTGCGCGATGATGCAGGTTTGTGGACTGTTCCTGGATCCCAGGTGAGGGCGAATGGTGTGTCATTGATTGTGGAGAAAGGGGGGAGATGAGCTTCAGCCGGTCTGAACATCATGAATGGAAGTTATTCTCAAGTAGTAAAGAAAGTGTAGTCGAGCTGTGAAATCTTTTCCTGCAGTCCTGTGAGGTTAGATAAATTGTTTTATTTATTTATTTTTTTTTTGAGAAGTTAGCTCAACTCTGTGGATAATCTATATTCATTCACTTTCAGTACAAAGGATAATAATATTGAATTGTGTAGAATCATACTTGGATGGACTGAATCCTCGCTATTGCTCAACCTGATCAAGAATTCAAGCCTCTTTGTTTCGCCCTTTCGTACAATTTTATCGGTGCCGACGAGTCATCTGAGCCACACGTCTCGCCAGTGTTTTGTGGCAGTCCTTCGGAGACACCATGTTTAAATCCACCACTGTTAAAGTTTTCGTGGGTCTTGCTGCGCTATCTCTTCTCGTATTCATTGTGCTTCAACAGTCACTGACGTTTCACAGAATGGCAATGTTCCTACAAGACCCGAGCAAGAAGCCATCCAGGGTTCGAAATCGCATCAAGTTACAGAACGCAAAACTGCAAGGACAACCGACCGCCAGCTTAAAAAACTTACCAGATGGCAATGGAGCCTTCACACAGAGTGGGCTAGACTCTACAATAACGACATCGCACACTAAGAAGGAATCTGTTCAACATATGCCACCGAATCCTTCAAATGTGGCATCAAAAGGTAACAAAATTCTTGAGAAACCAACATCGCCTGATGTTCGCAACAGACCTGAACAACAGACATCAAAGACCTCACCTGAGAGACGTCCTCGCTTGCCCAAGGCGCTCATCATTGGATTCTCCAAATGTGGCACTGCCGCGCTGAGGACCTTCCTGACCATCCATCCAGATGTAGTATCTCCAATCCTAGAGCTGCGATACTTTACGCTCTATTATTCCAAAGGCCCTGAATGGTACAGAAAACAGATGCCGCCGTCTACAGAACAGCAGCTGACTATAGAGAAGACTCCGTCCTATATAATGACCAACGAATCGTTAAGGCGTATCCACGACTTCGACCCCAAAGTAAAAATTATCGTGATAGTGCGAGACCCCATCGTGAGGCTTCAGTCCCAATACGCCCACGTATTCTCTCATTCTGACGTCACAACGTCCTTCAAGAAATGGTGGAGTGCAAAACCTGACGACAAAAGTGTATACCACTTCTGCGATTACGCAAAGTACATCAGACAGGTGTACAAGCTGTTCCCCCGGGAACAAGTTCTGGTTCTCAGCGAAGATGACATGGAAAGGAACCCGCTGCCGGTTTTGAAAGAAGCTGAAGCGTTTCTTGAGCTTCGCCCGGCATATTCCAATGACATGTTTGTGTTTGACAAATCGAAAGGCTTCTACTGCTTCAACACCCACAGCGAGCTGTTCCCGCGAGTGTTGCGGCTGGTCAAAGTGAACAGGACTACCGGGTGCCTGGGGGGAGACAAGGGCAGGGAGCATCCACCCATAGGGAAAGACTTCCTCGAGCATCTCAAGGAGGTGATACGCCCGCTAAACGAAGACTTGTTTAAACTAATTGGCAAGAGATTCCAGTGGGATAACTTCAGAACATAAAGATTAGACTGTCAGGAAGAGTTAGGATCACAGAAATCGTGCAGCGTTTTTCAAATGATGTTATTAGAAGATAATAAAATCTCATACAGGCAATTTAGAACTGATCACCGGTAAAATTTCTAACATGAAGTACGTAGACATCCATCTCGCGATAATTTATATTTCATCCACTTTTTTCATTGTCGTTGTGAAATAGTATGCTGAAAATGCGCCATGTACATATTTTGATTGCGTGATATCTTCCAAATACTTGAATCTCTCTAAAAGGATGAAAACATGGTAGCTTCGGTGTATTGGTTCTATATAACTTTTTGAATGATAAAACATCTGTTTTTCCCTAGTTAATTTCCATGATATAGTGCTCAAATAGTCCAAAACGTAAACGCGTGTTTCAAAAGCTAGTTTTGGACGAAGCACCACAAATCTAGCTTTCGGCTAAGATTGCAAGACCAGGAAATTCATGCGTATAACATGTGAAAAGACTAAGACAAAAACATGGACTAACTTAAGCAATGATTACCTCCTCTTTCTTCATTTTAATACTTCTCTTAGAGTAGCTATCTTCTCCATTTTGACCCATCTCCTCATGTTCTAATTGATTTCACGATATATTAAGGGCTTTCGTCTTTTCGTAGTGCATGTATTTGGTTTATGGATGAGAATATTGTCTTAGCACTTGGTTTACAGTTGATAATATTATCTTGGTATTTGATTTACAGTTCATTATGTTGTCTTATCATTTGGTTTGCAGTTGATAATGTTGCCTTAGCTTTTGGTTGACAGTTGATAATGTTGTCTTAGCTTTTGGTTTACAGTTGATAATGTTGTCTTACCATTTTTATTTACAGTTGATAATGTTGTCTTAGCTTTTGGTTGACAGTTGATAATGTTGTCTTAGCTTTTGGTTGACAGTTGATAATGTTGTCTTACCATTTTTATTTACAGTTGATAATGTTGTCTTAGCTTTTGGTTGACAGTTGATAATGTTGTCTTACCATTTTTATTTACAGTTGATAATGTTGTCTTAGCTTTTGGTTGACAGTTGATAATGTTGTCTTACCATTTTTATTTGCAGTTGATAATGTTGTCTTACCATTTTTATTTACAGTTGATAATGTTGTCATAGCTTTTGGTTGACAATTGATAATGTTGTCTTAGCTTTTGGTTGACAGTTGATAATGTTGTCTTACCATTTTTATTTACAGTTGATAATGTTGTCTTACCATTTTTATTTACAGTTGATAATGTTGTCTTACCATTTTTATTTACAGTTGATAATGTTGTCTTACCATTTTTATTTACAGTTGATAATGTTGTCTTACCATTTTTATTTACAGTTGATAATGTTGTCTTACCATTTTTATTTACAGTTGATAATGTTGTCTTACCATTTTTATTTACAGTTGATAATGTTGTCTTACCATTTTTATTTACAGTTGATAATGTTGTCTTACCATTTTTATTTACAATTGATAATGTTGTCTTACCATTTGATTTACAATTGATAATGTTGTCTTACCATTTTTATTTACAGTTGATAATGTTGTCTTAGCTTTTGATTTATAGTTGATGACATTGTCTTTTCCTTTTCCTCAAATCTCGCCTCTATGTCTTTTATTTGTATAGTTGTTTTACATGGCTTTGCTCTTACAATACTATGATATCCATACTTCCTCAAACTGAACTAGTTATAATTATAATAGTTAGCTTATCTCCATATATTAAGAATGGAAATAGCAGGTTTGGTTACAATTGTATGATACAGGTTAGAGAGTAATCAGAAAGCTTGTATTTATTATCTACAATTTAAAGTAACGGCGATGTAAACAAGAGCAAAATGCAGATGCCCATGGCACAAATGAGGGTTCTTTAGTATGACTAAAGTAACGCAACAAACTGTACATGTAAGTTAAAGCGACCGATGTCGTTAAATTTACACACCTAGACATCACTTTGAATAGTTTAAAATAGTGAAATCATTGTTTAAAGAGGCAAAACATGACAGCACATTGTTGGTGGCGAAATAAAACGGGCGATGTTACGAATTCTATACCATAAAATACCACTGTAATCTGAGCTATACAGTCTCTAGGTTAATATATCATGTAAACAAATTCATGCAAACCTGTGCCGCCCCGCTCTTATGTTCATTATGTACTCAAATGTATTGCATGTATTTGTATTATTTATAATGCATATAAAAACGACCTACCCAACTTTTTAGACTTAATTTAATGTTGTTGTAAAAACTAAATATCAAAGTATGTATTTGTTGTTATATCATTTCATCTTTTTCATATTTGAATTTGAAATCGGGTGGATGACACGTTGCGCTAGTTGAGGATACCTGTTGTATTGATAGAGAGTGATGAGGGTTTTGGTTCACAGGGTTGAGGGAGATGGTGATAACACACTACTTTATTCTGGCTACATGGCCATTTTACACAATCCGTTATCATTATGGTTTATGAATATTGATTTGTTGAGAGAAAGATAGATAGATAGAGAGACATAGATAGATGGATAGATAGAGATAGAGATAAAGATAGAGATAAAGATAGATAAATAGATGGAGAGAGAGAGAGAGAGAGAGAGAGAGAGAGAGAGAGAGAGAGAGAGAGAGAGAGAGGGAGAGGTACAGACAAATAGAAATAAAGGAAGAAAAGAGACTAAAATAAAGAAAAAGACATGCAGGTTCACAGGTATGGAGGCAGTAGTAAAGTAAGATGGAAAAAATTAAAAGGCGGGAGAGAGAGAAAGAGAGAGAGAGAGAGAGAGAGAGAGAGAGAGAGAGAGAGAGAGAGAGAGAGAGAGAGAGAGAGAGAGAGAGAGAAGGAAAGTGAGAAAGAGAGGTAGACAGAGAAGGAAAAACCCTTTTGTAAGTAAGCTTTAAGGTCAGCCCACTCTAATTTAACTCAACAATTATAGCTGCGTTATGTCATTAGGCGTAATGGTAAGATCATGAGAAAACTGCAGCAGTCAAGTATCGAAGTTTACAACTCGTTTGTTTGCAACCAAAATCATAAAAATCGTCCGTCCAAAATAAATTCTTGTTCTCAGAATTTCTCAGAACATCAATCTGTGGCGCAGGTATTCTTCGGTATTAAAAGCTTTCTTCAATTTTCCCAGGTTCGGTGGCCAGTTTGTAACGTTTGAAGCAGTTGGCACCGACCACACATTTCCTGAGCCCGAAAGTAACCGATATTCTATTTTTAACCTTAAACATGCACCCCTAGTACAGACCAAGTCTCCGAACTTTTGCATGTTTGAGATATAATGATCTATTTCTTTTAACTTTTAAGCATAGCTAGGACAGAATTGTGCTCAGAACGCACTTATAATTCAGCCTACAGGCCTACACAACAAAAAAAAAATATATATCTAACTATCCTAATCCTGCCAAAGAGTGAAATCATACAGCTCACTCTTACACTTACTGCATAAGTGTGTTCACTTCTGTGACTTGGCTTGTACTTTTGGAGGCCTAGATGTATCCCCCGCCCCCCCCAACGGTCTCTGTCATTTGAGTCTGACCTACTCACCAACCTTTTTCTCCCCAGATACATCACACTCATTATCTGCACACAAATTACACTTGACTTAATTTATGGTTTGAGGTGAACATCTGTTTAACTGGGAAACAGACGATGTCGCGGTGCTGTTCCCGGTGAATTAATAAAAAGAGTTAACAAAAAAAAATTAACAAAAAGAGTTAGCAAAACGAATTAACAAAAAGAGTTAACAAAAAAATTAACAAAAACAGTTAACAAAAAGAGTTAACAAAACGAATTAACAATTTAACAAAAAGAGTTAAAAAAAAAAGAATTAACAAAAGGAATTAACAAAAAGCGAACTAAATAAAATATATTTAATGATTGTTTTAAATACTCTTCTTTTATATCTCTAAGTCTTTCTGCGTGAATTATGCCTCAACTTTTTAAAAGAGCTGACTAGTAAAGACGATTATAAGATGTGTCAGCAGATTTGTGAATGCTGAAGAATCTTGTGACAAAACTTCCCTCTTTGCATCTGAGAGTG
This sequence comes from Elysia crispata, assembly GCA_033675545.1. Classification (NCBI taxonomy): domain Eukaryota; kingdom Metazoa; phylum Mollusca; class Gastropoda; family Plakobranchidae; genus Elysia; species Elysia crispata. Next base: position 977,294 of record JAWDGP010006665.1, read on the forward strand.
TGTAGTCTGACACCTCCCAAGTATCACTTTCGCATTCAACAGTATTGGCTACTATCCGGCCTCTTTGTACATGGTTGTGATTCTTAGGATCTGAAGCGATGCTTGCTACCACAACACCAACAAACTCTTTGTACATGTTTGTGATTCTTAGAATCTGAAGCGATGCTTGCTACCACAGCACCAACAAACTCTTTGTACATGTTTGTGATTCTTAGAATCTGAAGCGATGCTTGCTACCACAGCACCAACAAACTCTTTGTACATGTTTGTGATTCTTAAGATCTGAAGGGATGCTTGCTACCACAACACCAACAAACTCTTTATACATGTTTGTGATTCTTAGAATCTGAAGCGATGCTTGCTACCACAGCACCAACAAACTCTTTGTACATGTTTGTGATTCTTAAGATCTGAAGGGATGCTTGCTACCACAACACCAACAAACTCTTTGTACATGTTTGTGATTCTTAAGATCTGAAGGGATGCTTGCTACCACAACACCAACAAACTCTTTGTACATGTTTGTGATTCTTAAGATCTGAAGGGATGCTTGCTACCACAACACCAACAAACTCTTTGTACATGTTTGTGATTCTTAGAATCTGAAGCGATGCTTGCTACCACAACACCAACAAACTCTTTGTAATACTTTATCTGAACGAAGAATTTTCTAGTTTCTGCACTTTTTGTGATTCTGTTGGTTTATTGGAAAAGATTAAAAGTGTAAGAAAAGAAGAGATTTGTGAGAAATGAAAAAAAAAAATCATTGCCTTCGCTACTGAAACGCGAAAACTAAGGGACTATTGGATATTAATTTACAAAATTTATAGGGCAAGGGAACTTATCTTATTATCGATATGTCATTTTGTTTATCCTTGTTCCCTCCCTTGGATTATTTAAAAATAATTGTTAAGGCTGCTTTGTTAAAGCCGCAGAAATAAACGACGAAATGGCTGAGATTATTGCCCTTTAAATTACGAGTGAATTATTGCGTTACTGAAATTTTTTGAACACGCTATGCTTGCCATTATTTTGTGCTCAAACAGAAATGAGTCGAGGCAGAAGCTTTTTTATTGCTGTAGTGCTGCTCTATCATTCAAAAATGGCCCGAGGGCGTTTAGTTAGGCCATATGAGCCTGGGCCATGTGATAAAGCATTGATTCTATTTTAGTTCTTGTTCTATTGTTCCAACATGGCCCGAGGGCGTTTAGTTAGGCCATATGAGCCTGGACCATGTGATAAAGCATTGATTCTATTTAGTTCTTGTTCTATTGTTCCAACATGGCCCGAGGGCGTTTAGATAGGCCATATGAGCCTGGACCATGTGATAAAGCATTGATTCTATTTTAGTTCTTGTTCTATTGTTCCAACATGGCCCGAGGGCGTTTAGATAGGCCATATGAGCCTCGACCACATGATAAAGCATTGATTCTATTTCAATTCTTGTTCCCCCCCACCCCCCCTCGGTTTACGGTAAGATGATCTTTACTATTGAAAATAAAGCAAGTTAAATTTGTTTATCAGAATATGATAATGAATGTCAATGCAACTTTGATGGATGGTTCATGTCCCATGGCGCAAAACAAAACTTATTTGATGGATAGTCAATTTCCCACGCAGACAAACCAAACATATCTGTTAGATAGTTCATTTCCCACTCTGTCAAAGCAAACATATAAGTTAGATAGTTCATTTCCCACTCTGTCAAAAAAAAACCTTTCTGTTAGAGAGTTCATTTCCCACTCTGACAAAGCAAACATATCTGTTAGATAGTTCATTTCCCACTCTGACAAACCAAACATATATGTTACATAGTTCATTTCCCACTCTCACAAAGCAAACATATCTGTTAGATAGTTCATTTCCCACTCTGACAAACCAAACATATCTGTTAGATAGTTCATTTCCCACTCTGACAAAGCAAACATATATGTTAGATAGTTCATTTCCCACGCAGACAAATAAACATATCTGTTAGATAGTTCATTTCCCACTCTGACAAAGCAAACAGTCATATCTGTTAGATAGTTCATTTCCCACTCTGACAAAGCAAACATATATGTTAGATAGTTCATTTGCCACGCAGACAAATAAACATATCTGTTAGATAGTTCATTTCCCACTCTGACAAAGCAAACATATCTGTTAGATAGTTCATTTCCCACTCTCACAAAGCAAACATATCTGTTAGATAGTTCATTTCCCACTCTGACAAACCAAACATATATGTTAGATAGTTCATTTCCCACTCTCACAAAGCAAACATATCTGTTAGATAGTTCATTTCCCACGCAGACAAACCAAACATATATGTTAGATAGTTCATTTCCCACTCTGACAAAGCAAACATATCTGTTAGATAGTTTATTTCCCACTCTGAGAAAAAAACATATCTGTTAGATAGTTAATTTCCCACTCTGACAAATTAACATATCTGTTAGATAGTTAATTTCCCACTCTGACAAATTAACATATCTGTTAGATAGTTCATTTCCCACTCTGACAAAGCAAACATATATGTTAGATAGTTCATTTCCCACGCAGACAAATAAACATATCTGTTACATAGTTCATTTCCCACTCTTACAAACAAACATATCTGTTAGACAGTTCATTTCCCACGCAGACATACCAAACATATAATCTAAAATATCTTCTTTTACAACTTTTGTCTGTAAACGTCTCACAGAATTATCTTTCGAGTCATTGGTACTGATTATTTTTTTACGTCTCTTTTCTCCAACCTGATTTAACAAGTTAGCTTATAACTATTTACGTCAAATAATCTTTGCTTAGATATCTCAATTATCAGATTGAACCTTTTCCTAACAATTCTTGAAAAAAAAAATAAAAGCAAGTGACTCTAACTACAGCTCCGACCTCTATGTTAAATTATACATAATTCTATAGACAGCTTTGTGGTGGTGTTTATTGGTTAAATGTCACTGAACTCCTTTCTGGATAAAGTAATTCCAAGGATTTTGTTCATACAACTGTAATAGGAAATCCTCTCAAAGGGGGAAGGGGGGAGGGTGTAATGACATGTTCAGAAATGGCCGTGGTTCATACAAGACAATAACTGGGTGTGATATCTTTTTCTGAAGTGCCTTCTTTCCTGACATTTTCCTTACTGCTCTTAAAGAAAAATGTTAGCGAGTGACTCTAAAGACTACTTCAACGTTCTATCTTAAGAGAAGCATATCTAGTCAGCTCTGTCTATTGATCAAAATTAATGTATCTGGCCTCCCTTCTAAAGTAATTCTAAAGATTTTGCTCCTACAACTCTAATAGGAAGTCTGAGTGAGCGTTCTGAGTGAGCGTGTAACTGTTGGTTTGAGTAAGTGGGTGTTCATAAAAGGTCTGAACTTTACACAAGACTATGATTGAATGTACTTAAACTAATTTCTTTTTCCGAAGAGGCTTCTTTCGTGACCTATTAAACCGTGTATTGTCTGGTTGATGTCCACTCCCTGGTCAGCAGATATCGAGGTGCCAGTGACCTGGCGGACAACACCATCTCCAGTAAGAAGGAAATCGAGAGAATTATTTCGCAACACTTTTGTATTGTCTACTCGAGTCTAGATTATCTTAAAAACCCGAGGAAAATACTTTGAGCAGTCTAAGGTCTCCTTAGCTTTTCCAAGGTATATTATACGGGGCGAAGAAATCGAGATGGATGACATGCAGGAGAGAAAGGAGAGAAAGGTACCAAACACGGCAGAGTTTGTCACTTATCTAAAGTTTCTACTCGATAAGAGGTAAGGCCTCTCTTATGATATGGGTTTTCGTTTTCTAATAAGAAGCTATCAAAGTCGAAGCGTAGGGTATTGGTTGATTTGAAGACAATTAAAGCTTTGATTTGTCGCGATTTAATTACATTCATAAACAGAAAAACAAGGTTTTCATTTTTTCTAAGTTATGATTTTCTTCATTTCTTTCTTTCTTTTTTTCTTTTTTTTTTTTTTAATCCTTCTATTTATCTTTGTCTCTCTGACTCTCTCTCTGTCGCCGATAGTCTCTGTGTTTGTCTTCCTCTCCCCGGGTGAAAAAGAGGTTTCTTTTCTTTCGTTTCCTATCCATGAGTCTCTCTCTCTCTCTCTCTCTCTCTCTCTCTCTCTCTCTCTCTCTGTATATATATATATATATATATATATATATATATATATATATATATTTTTTTTTTAATTAAAAAAAAAAAATTTCCCTATTTAATTCTCATTTGATTTCTTGGTCTCCCAATATATTTTTTTGTCTCTAAACTCTCTTTTCCTATTGTAGTCTTCTCTGCCTTCCTATATTTTATTTCAGATAAGAAATAAATAGATACAAAGATAAAAGATATGAAAACAAATCTATCAACCTATCTGTCTTTCTTTCTTACTCTCTCTCTCTCATTCTGTTGATCCACTATAAACCAAGTTTTGATTGGCTCATCGGTTCAACCTTTATCACACAAAATTTGCTTTGTTCTGTTTTGTTTTGTTTTTTTCACCAGGGGTCCCATACTAGTGGCTATCCCAATGTCGAAAGTCTCGCTTATCATCGTTCTTATAACTGCCCGACGGGAGCTGTTTTAATGTGCAAGGAAAAGCTGACTATTTCCCGATGCGTGATGTACTCGTGATCCATCAAAAGGGAAGCGCTCAACCTTTCCTTTTTTTTTTGTCAGGATCAGAAGATATGTACATAAAATAGTTATCATAGCTTTTCTTTTCCAAATAGAATTTGCGTTTCTATAAAACTAGCCTGGGAGCAGGTACCATAAACTTATGTTTGTTACTAGATTTTATTCCCCGGAAACGGATTTGATTGGAAAGATTTTATAGAAACATGAATTAAAAAAAAATAAATTTTACAAATCGTTTAACCAGCACAAATTGTATGCACGTTTAAAATTTACGAGAACCTAGACAACTTCTTCAAAAGCGACAAAACTCTCCAAATGCTGTTATTGCAACAACAAAAGAAATTCATTTATATTATGAGCAAAGGAATAATCATTCAACATATAACACGATTTACTATATAAACTCACCAGAAATTTAGAAGATGCATCTTTGAAAATAAAAGTAAAGTGGATTCACAAATTAAAAAAAAATTCACTGATATTTGACATTTTTTCCGCAAAAAAATTATGTGTGCGAAAGTCAAAGTAGAGACATCATAATTACCTAGAAATATATTTGAGATTAAGTCATATGTTATAAATTATCGTATCAAGAACCTTCGAAATATGATACCTTTTTTTTTTCAGAACAAACTTAATTTTTTTTTAAATTTTCGCCTGACCTGAAAAGTCGCATGCGAGTGAATTTTATTGGTAAATCACATCATCGAGGTCATAAAATCAAAATAAAGCTTGTTACGACATTGAAACTTACACACCAAACATTTTGCGGATGTCGGTTCCAAAACATACAACTCATAAGAGGCTGAACTCAATATTTCTGTTGAAAAAGTATTAACATCCTTCATCATTCAACAAATTTTGTGATCAAAATTCATCATCGGAAGGAGTTTATAAGTCATTAAATAAAACCACACATGCTACAAAATTAAAAATTGTCCTCTAATTAATTTTTGTTTTGGATGATGATTCCAAAAATGCAATTTTTTGAAAGGCTATAACTCATTATTTCAGTTGCAAAAGAATTAAATTATTGGCGTTGTATTCGTCAGCAAATGTTACGGTGAAACGATGATCGAATTTAATTTATTAGTCATAAAATGAAAACCAAGCATGTTAAAATGCAGAAACTTGTCCCACAGACGTATGGGTGCTTATTCCAGAAATACAACTTATGAAACCCAATGTTTCGATTACAAAAGAATTGACATCATTTTACATTGAGTAGATTTTTGGGTGAGATACATCACCGGCAGTTGTTTATGAATCTGTCATAAAATCGGCAACAATATGTTGCAAAAATGAAACTTGCACTAGCAATTCCAAAAGCAGATACAAATGCAAGAGTCAAACATTATATATATTCATGAACTTCTTCTACTAATTCTACTACTACTTTTACTACTACTACTACTACTACTACTACTACTACTACTACTACTACTACTACTACTACTACTACTACTACTACTACTACAAACATTATATATATTCATGAACTTCTTCTACTAATTCTACTACTACTATTACTACTACTACTACTACTACTACTACTACTACTACTACTACTACTACTACTACTACTACTACTACTACTACTACTACTACTACTACTACTACTACTTCTACCACTACTACTACTACTACTACTACTACTACTATTACTACTACTACTACTACTACTACTTCTACTACTACTACTACTACTACTACTACTACTACTACTACTACTACTACTACTACTACTACTACTACTACTACTACTTCTACTACTACTACTACTACTACTACTACTACTACTACTACTACTACTACTACTACTACTACTACTACAACTACTACTACTACTAGAGCAGAAGACAGAACACAGTGGAGGAGACTAACAGCGAACATCCGAGAGGCAGCCGAGGCGTCCAAGTCTGATCACTAGAATGTAGTAGTAGTAGTAGTAGTAGTAGTAGTAGTAGTAGTAGTAGTAGTAGTAGTAGTAGTAGTAGTAGTAGTAGTAGTAGTAGTAGCAGCACCAGCAGAATCAGCAGCAGCAGTAGTAATAGAAGTATGAGTAGTAGCCATTCTCAAAATGACACGTCTCAACTCTATATCACTGAAGGAATTATTATTATTATTATTATTATTATTATTATTATTATTATTATTATTATTATTATTATTATTATTATTATTATTATTAATTTCACTTCAAATATCCCTCTTAATTGAAGTTTTAGCTTTCAAATTTTAAAAGTCAAACAGAGAAACAGCCGCTACGCTTTGTTTTCGCTCTAGGTGTTCAGGTCAGAAAATAATTTTGGACTGACCCTTACATGCCAACCCCATTCTTGAGGCAATGTCCTGATCATTTTTGATAAGTCCAGGCTTACATAAAGTGCGAGCGGAAGCTCTGCTAACAAACAAGCAGAGTCAGTGATGATAGAATACTTTAAATCATAAATATCAACTTGGTGACAATTGGAGAGGTCCCCGTCACTGAATAAACACACGTCAAAAATGTGCAAATGGTGATGTGTTGTGTGCTGAATTTCAAATTCATTTTTTGATACCACATTTGTCTCTCCAGAATAATTTACAACAACAACAACAAAAGTATGGACGTAATGTTTTCATGAATATGTATTAATGTATCCTTATTTTTCCATGTTAACTGAACTTATCGAGGATCCCACTGCATGTGACTATTTTGCCTCGTCATGGCATCCATGAATGACGCAGAGAGAGATCCACACAATACTAAAATGAATTAGTGCGCAATAAAACCAAGGCCACCAATGTCGGTCAAGATATTGACACGGCGATGGTAATATCAGAGTCCAGCTCTATGACTTGTCATTCAGCCACCCAGCCCATGATATAATAATAATAATAATAATAATAATAATAATAATAATAATAATAATAATAATAATAATAATAATAATAATAATAATAATAATAATAATAATAATAAAGCAATTTGTGAAAGGTTTCAAAACTGTGTGGAACTGACAGAAGGAGACTTTGTCACAGAATCAACACCATAATTATTGTTACTCTTGTTGGTTTTTTGTTGTTGTTGTTGCTGT
>JAWDGP010006665.1:990000-1020000 GCA_033675545.1 Elysia crispata
TCTTTTATATCATCTTATGGACACATGAAAACATAATTATGTAGCTCGGATTTCATCAATGAATCTTTGAAGTTTTGTGAAATGCCTGAAAAAGAAAATTAAATTGTCCGAAACGCAAATCTTTTGACGCTTGTCAGCCGCTGCAGCTCTGTGGTCTTCTATGTTTTCCTTTGCCATAGATCTGAGAATGGATCGGTTCAATGCGAGTTGAGTGGTGCTAGAATCGTTCATCTTGCTGTAGAAGAAATAAGGAATCTCCACATAATAGAAACACAAACTAGGCGTACCCACCTCTATAGGTGAAAGACAATCCTGGTGAAAATCCCTTTCAATGGACTAAAAGGTCCCTAAGGCGTTTTCAGCAGTGTTTTCGCGAATGTTTTGTCACTTTTTATCGTTCAATCGATCCGCCTTGTTTGTCAGACTGGTCTGATTGTGCGCCTGACCTGGGATCCCCCGCTGGCGAGAAGAATGGTGCGCCGCGGATGTGACGTAACCAGTATCCTCTGCTCGAGCCAATGGCTGCGGTCGTGGCCAGATTTTTGTCCGGAAGTCTCTCTTGTCGGCTTCCCCACTCGCCTGGCCTGGACTTTGAGCCGCCTGCTTCTCAGGGTCGGGCGAGGCATCAGTAACCCTGGGAGACCCTTTGCCGTCAGACACCGTGCAGCGGGCAGTTTGCTGCAACGGCTTCGGGCTGGTGCCGCTGCCGCCGAACCTCCTGTGCGAGCGGCCAGAGACCAGGCGTCTCCGTGTCAGCCGCTCCAGGGTGTTGGCCGCGCTCTCCTCCACAGAGCGGCTGTGGTGGCTGCGGGACAGAGACCAGGATTGAGACTGAGAGTGAGATTTTGACCGTGCGATGTTGTTTGTTCCTTTACTTTGCTCTCTTTTAAATTCCGTATTATCATTCTTTACGATGTTGACTTGTCCGGTAGTTTGCGGATATTGTGCCAGATTCCCGTCCGCGTTGTCCACACCGCTCAAGATTTTTACCCCGACCTCAGTCATCTCTTCGCCATTTTTTTCATGCTCTAAGGGAGAGTTGCTTGTTTTGTGGTTGATATCAGTAGATCTGGAACCTGATGTCTCACAATTCGCTCTTCCCCTTCCTCTAGGCGGCTCAAGAGGTCTGTCTAATACTGCAGCCACGGCTAAGTTACTCAAGCCAGATTTGCTTGTCTCTCCATCGACCGGTGTGTCCATCTCTCCCAGGCTGGGATCAGAACCTCCCGCGGGATCAGGTATGGAACCAGGAGATTCGCTCGGATGAAATTCTGACTTGACTTCAGGTTTCTGTTTCGCCAAAACTCTTTGGATGTCTGTAGGTTCGCAAATACCTCCCTCAAGGCAACCATTTGACGCGGTGGGCTTTGTTTCTCCTTTTCTATCAAGAGTGTTTTGTCTTCCCTTTTCTGAAACCAGTGATGAAGGCTCGTGGCAATGGAAGACGCTTCGTTCAGTGTTTCTCTCAAATCGGCCCGGATCTTCACGTCTGCTTGTCAAGGTTGATTCCTCTTTCATTGTTATGGATTGGTCCGAAGCGTCAGTGCAGCCGATCTTCTTTGGCAGCGAGTCTGGAAGCTTGTAGTTCTCCGCCTCCTCAGAGGTCATCTCCGGAAGATCAAGGAAGCAGCAATTAAATCCCAACCCGTCATCGACTGAGTCCTCAACGGGGATCAATGGAGCAGGCTGACCTTCTGCTGTAACCTTACTTTCTTCCACAGAGCTGTTTGCCTTCTCTTTAGCACCTCTATTGGCATTTGCTTCAGTGCTAGAATTTGAGCTTTTATTATCTGTAGACTGCCACAATGCTCCACGAATATGACCTTTAGTGACAGTTCCTGCTGCTGCAGTTGAGGCCCTTTTAGATGCATTTTGTGAGGTGCATGTTTCTCTCACATTAGATTCAAGATTTTTTCTTCCGCCTCGGTCAGTATGAATATCCTTCGGCTTTTCAGGTGAAATACACCACGCAAGTTTTGTCTTTCTATAGGGTGTCTCCTCAGGACAGTCGATCTGAGTACAAGTCACGACCATACCGGAGTTTCGACAGGCTTGCAAAGGAAAGCTTTTGTCCGCTCCTTCAGAGTTGGCAAGCTTCACCAAGGGAACTTTTTGTGATAATGGCATGACGCATGCGTCTAAATCAAAGGAAGGTAGGTGTTGCTTGAAATTTCTTTTGCCTTTCTTTGTATCGGTTTGAGACGGATTCGTATCATTCTCCAAATGGCACTTGTCTGTTTCTGAGAAAATGGTTAACTTTTTACACAGTTTTGGCGGATGCTTAGTTTGGAATTTTCTCCCTTTCGCTTCATTGGGTTCCACTTGTTTGGCTGTAGAAAGAATCGACTGTTTGGTAGATCGTCTAAAGGGTGTACTTTTGGTCTTTGCATGAGACTTGAGGGTGCTCATCTCTTTGTCTTTCTTCACCTCATCAAGTCTGTTAGATACGATGGAATCCCGGGGCTCATTTACTTCCTCAACAATTTTGCTTTCGTTCAATACCGATCCGCGACACTTTTCATCTAAATGCCCGGATGGAGACCCTTGTCTGCTTTGTCCTCTTGCATTCGTGAAAGCGCCAGTTTTCTGCATCGATAAGGAGTTCCTGAGGAGTCTCTGTCTTCCTCTGGCTAAAGTCTGTAGTTGCGGACGACAATCTCGATTTTTTGACAATGTAAGCGGTTCACTGTTTCTGGCTCGATCTTTTATTCCAATGCAGTTGATGTTGTTTGCGCAGAGTTCACGAGATTTTAAGCCTGTTTTAGAAATACTGTTTTCTTCTTTATTGGTGTAATTCATTTTATCTGTGTACAACTTTTCCTCCGAAATGAAATTTTTGGAAACGAATGATGGTTTAGAACTTGCATTTATTATCTGTTGGTAATTCTTCAACTCGGTGTTCATAGAATTGGCGCTCATTTTTGGTGAAAGGTCAATATTAGACAATTGCCATGCGGAAGGAGTCTCTGTTCTCTTGAGGTCATCCATGGTCCGCGTTGTGTTTTGTGTAGGGACGCGAGATGCCTGTTCTATGCCCGCTTTGCATGAGCCATAATTGTCGTTGTTTTTCATGAGAAGTTTTGAGCAGTCTGTGCGATTATGTTGCTTTTGTGTCGGATTTTCTTGTTTGCGACATTGGTATTCCGCTTCATTTTCTTTGAATGGCGCGTCTTGAAACAGTTCTCTTAAGCTTGGCATCTTCAAAACAACTTTATCGTGTGATACTATCAAGTTTTTTAGTTTACCAAAATGAAATTTGCTGTTCGCAGGACTCGACTGTCTAGATATCTCGGGACCATGTGTTTGACAGGGCGCATCTTCAGCAGTAAGTGATACCTGTTTTGTATCCTCTACAGTCCAAGAGTTGTTTTTACCTTCTGCACATTTACTCTTGCATCTAGCATTAGCCCACGCAAGTGGATGACGCCGACCTATGCTTGGCCGCCTCGACTTTTGTGCTGACAACCTCGTTGTGGGTGAGGGCGACTTCGTGTTTCCCGCCACTATCGTCGCTGCTTGATCTTTGCGAGACTTTGCCCCGGGTGGTCTAATCGTTTCTCTTATCTTACTTTTTATTTGGTTCATAAGCTCGCGTTTTGTTGTAGCCTTCTGTTCTTTTGAAGCGGATTCTTTTGTTCGCTGCGTATCTCCTGCTGACAACTTAAAATAAGTTGGAGCCATGGACTCAAACATGGCAAAGCCTTTGTTGTCACCGTGATATTTCATTTTCCCGCGGTGTCCCATGGAAACATTAGCTGTTTTAGTTTCTTTATTGCCTACAGGATTAGGCCTCTCTTTTTTTGAATTGAACATGAAACGTTTAGCGTCGTTCAAATCCTTACTGCTACAATTTCGCAGAGAAATATTTCTCTGATTTTTCGCAAAATTGTTCACCTCTTTATTAGTGGAGGCGCGCCTATCTTTAGTTATGTGGTCTGTGTGTGACGCCAGACACTTCTTGCCACGTCTGCCAAGTTCGACCCCAATACCATGAAGAGCCGCCGATGTACTTCCGCTGCAAAGTTCGTCCTGGAAAAATGGGTAGCCAGCGCGTCGCAACTCCTCCATGGTGTACTGCTGATGGGTGATCCTCTGCCAAACTGGGCGGTTCTCACACAGACGGACATCACTGCCATGCAGTCTACATGTGCAAGGGCTGCACAACGAAGGTTTGGAAATCCTTGATTCGGTGGAAAGTCCAGCTTTCTCAAAAGCAGCACCGTCGGTTTTTGCTCCTGCCACAACGATCTTTTCTTGAGATACACAGAAGATAGGAAGTTGGCATTTAACGAGCTGGGTTCGGGAAGCGCTTGGCGTTGACTGCACGGACGGACTTTTGTGACGAAACGGCACCGGAGAACTCTTCTCGCAACAGTTTACGGTTGAAAGAAAGCCGTCACATTTTCTGTCTGGCCTTGGGGATCTTGGTTTGTGCTGCGCGTTATTCCTCACCTGCTTTGGTGAGCGACAGCCTGTAACACGCTGAGGAGATGTTTTCGGTTTCTTGCCTTCCTTCTCACCACGAAATCCATTCATCGGAAGTTTATGCCATGTTGTATACTCAGCCAGCCTGAAGCTCTCACAACTTGTCTCAGACATCTGTGTGCACACCTGGTTGTCCTTTTTCTCTGAAATCTCTCTCTTATTATACGGACACATCGAGCTGCTCATACCATCTGGTATATCAGAGTTTGAACCAAGGGAGACAATAATAGATGACTGTGCGCAGAAACTGGAGCTTTTTTGTAGCAGTAAGGTTGCCTTCCCCTGCCGGCTGTGGGTGGCTAATTCAATATTGCCAGCATGGAGAGATACGAGGCTCGACTTGCCATCAGCTATAGTTCTAAATGAATCTTCAGAGTTTAGCCTTTTGTTTTGACTTGCACAGTTTCTGTCCCGATTTTCTGATTCAGGCGTTACAGATTGGGTCACGTAAGGTTTCCGTTGGATATTCGTGATGTCATTAATAGCAAAACTTTTATGAATGGTCTTCTTTGCAGAAAATGGCGCTATAGGCTTGTGGTTTGCTGCATGGACATCTAGATCTCTCTTCCAATCTAAACCTGCAGCTTGTTTTTGGTTCGATGTGTTCTTTTCACTCGGTTTAAAAGTCTTCACGGGAGATTTCGTAAAGCGTTTACCAGTTTGCCCGGTGAGGTCTTTCTTGAGCTGACCACCGTGTTTTAGCTGGGAGGAAGATGGCCGCTCGCTCCTCGGGCTGCTGGGGTTAGAGGTCCTATCCAAGCGGTTGAGCTGGTGGTGACGAGCAGCTTTGGTCAGAGGTAGGCCTGTATCCTGCTGTGACACACGGGAGCTATCGGAGGTACAAGAGACGGAAGGAGTGGGTAACCTCGAATCAATTTTTTTCTTCGATTCACTTTTCCAAATAGACTGCCTTGTTCGGCGTTGCTGCCCAGTTCTTTGTCTGCTGCCGTTATCTGGCGGTCCAGTATGAGATCTTGGTTGGTAACCAAGTTTTGTTACGGCAAGTTCACTTTTAAGTCGTTTAGCTTGATTTGCTTTGCGAGTTAAGTCTGAACGCCTTGCCTCCTGTCGGGGTGTCATTTCTTTGAATCTGAGTTTTGTATAAGAAGCGGAGCGATCCGGCTTGGCAGATTTCTTCTCAGATCTCTGGAAGTCAGAAGTTAATGAGTTGATGACACTTGCTATAAAGCTGTCCTGCTCACCTGATGCTTCTGATATGGCCTCCAGTCGGTGACCCTGCCAGGTGCCGACATTCTCCTCACATGGTGGTGGCAGTGGTGACATTGACAATCTAGGACCACACGGTAATGGATCATGAGGTTTGCCTGTAAAATGGAAAGTGTTAACGGGTTTTTTATCATCAATCTTTTTGTCCTTTTCATTTCTGCAGTTGACACTCAAGCGCTTGTTAGATCTGTAAGAAACATGGGAAGCCTCTCGCTGACTCTGCACCCGTTGATGATTCCTCATCTCTCTGAGGGCCTGCGCCACCATTGTCTGTGGGGTAAATGCCTTCGCAGTCCTCTTCTTGAGTTTGAACTCATCTTTCCAACTGCTGCGCATTCCTGTTTTTGAATCATTATTCTTCCTGTCTAGTTTGAATGAACCAGTCAGTGATTCCGTTGTCTGGTGCATACTTGGTGATTCAGATGAAGAGAAATTAGCTCTAGCATATGTCTGGCTCACAATTTTACGTCCAACATATTTTTTGCTGTCCCCAGGCCCACCAACATTTATTCGATAACAGCCGTTTTTCGAGGCTTCACCAACATCCGCAGACAATTCCTTTTCATCCGGACTCTTCGGTGCCATATTTTTGTCCGCCCCCAAAGTTAAATGAACCTGCGGATCTTTAAAAAGTTCTATCGGAGCAGTGTTTTTTATTAACGAAACAGAAGGCGGAATCGATTTTTGGGAAATCAAGGAATTTGAAATCGGTTTCATTTCTGATAGATCGAAGGATTTTTTGTATCCCACTCTTATCCGGTTTGATTTGCCATGAGTCGCATTCGCCAACATGTGTTGGAAGGGTGAAGGGGGTTTGGGCGTCGCTGGATTGGGCAAGTCTACTATTGGTGTGGAGTTCCGCTCACGTTGCTCAACGCTGACATCTTCCCCGCCACCGTCAATGCCTGTTGTTTGAGATCCCTCGTGGGGCAGTAGAGAAGGTTTACCGTGTAATCGCGGAGGCCTTCCGTCCCCGGCTAGTTTTACTGGCCACGCTGCGCGGATTGATTTCGAGCTGGAGGACGACAGCGCAGACACCTCGTAGTGAGAAGATTGCGAGCATGAGCGGCGAGGGGATGGACATCTGCTGCTGTCCTGCGTTTGCGCTGCATCGTCCGTTGTCGGCTCGGAGTACTTCACGCGGATGTTTCTGAAGTCGCCGTGCAGCAAGTCGGAAGTGGCGATCTCGAGGCTAAGCGTGGAGTTGCGTATTGTGCTGGAAGCTTGGGATGTCTGAGACCTGCTGAGAGATCCTCGCCGACGACGGACACAAGGTGGACAGCGTGAGATGGGCCTGCTCCTGCCCATCCTGGTCATAGTGTTTAAACCTCTCCAGGGAAGAGGCATCGGCGTCTGCCCACTCTCTGCCCCATCTATAAATGTATTACCTCTCTTTCTTTTGATTCCTTCCTTGCTACACCCTCTTTCATCACATCCATCACCATCACCGGCTTTGGAGCCTTGATTTATTCCCAGTAACCAGTTGAAGTCCAACCCTAAAAACGGAGATGCCCATAAGGGCCACCGCTCGGCCCGGGCTGCAGTGGACGCACCAGTTGGCAGTGAAGGTTTTGTACTTAGTATTGACCAGTGTTGAAGTGGCGACCAGAACTCGCCGCTGGTCATCGCCTCGACAACAGCTTCACTACCCTCCTCAGACCCCTGACCGAGGTTACTAGTCTTCGACGCAAGCCTCTGGCCCGCCATGTTGATCCCGCCGCTGAGCAGTCCAACTGTCTCTTCCTTTCCATCCAACCGTCCCCAGCCGACTCCATACCTCTTCTCTGGCCTGCACATCTCCTCATCTCCATTCCCTGCACCTGCCGCTTGCAATGCCCATTTCCTGGTGGGAGATCCAGATCTAGAGCTTGACAAGTAGCTTGGTAGACCAACGGGGTACCAGTGAGGGGACGCGTTATGTCGACTTTTCCTGTCCAGGACCGAGTGGGCGGCGGTTAGTTGTTTTCTAGATTATCAAAAGCATTAACAAAATATACTGCTGTAATTGTGTTCGAGAGATAGTTGCGTGATGTGCTGATAAAACAACGTGCAAAAAGTCAAGTCATTGGCAGGTGAGACCAGAAATACGAAAAAAAAAAGTGAGTTCTAATTCTGCAATGCATATACTCTTTACAAACTTCCGTTTCCGCCAATGCACTCTATAGCTAGAAAATTTAGTTAGAATTGTTTTATGAGCTTCTAAAAAAGACCAAAAAAAAAAAAAAAAACAACTCACGAGAAATATCTAAAGTGAGGTTATAAGTATAGCTGTGGCACTGAATATATGTGGTTCGACTACAAATGATAATAATAATAATAATAATAATAATAACAACAACAACAACAACAACAACAACAATAATAATAATAATAATAATAATAATAACAACAACAACAACAACAACAACAACAACAACAACAACAACAACAACAACAACAACAACAACAACAACAACAACAACAACAACAACAATAACAAAATGATGAAGACGATGACGATGATGATAATATTGATGACGATGATGATTATGAAGATGATAACGATGTTAATAAATCTACCGATCCGAACCACATGCTATAAAGATGTAATATTACAGACTGATGAGTTTTCCCATCTATTTGAAAAAAAAAAACAACAACAAAAAAACAGTTGAGTCTATCATCTCTTCTGTCCGAAAAAATGAGGTGTAATATCACTGACACGGACAGATCAAGGGCAACTTGACAACAATTTCTACACCATTGGTAGAGCGAATCTGTAAGGCATTCCGTGGTCCACCCAAGAGCTCCAAAACTGTTTCATACGGCGTTATCTACATCGATGTGATCCCGAGGCCTCCCATTTATTTTTAGACCAGAGAGTCAGAAATGGAATGAAACTAAAGAGGCCTCACACAATAGTTTGCCATCACCGTGACTACCCTTTGCAAGTGTGAGGGTAGCTGGCCAACCTCCATAGCCTGCGGCGCTCTTTACCTGGGTTCGAACCTCATCGCCAAATTTTGGAGGACGTTTTGGGCAACGCCTTCATCAACTCTAGTCTCTCTACAGTCACCGAAAAGAGATGCTTGGTTTCCACGCAACAGACGGGCTGCAACTAACCCAGGCGGTCAGTGAAACATCTACGCCCGCAAAAAAAATAATGATAAATAAATAAATAAAAAATTGAAAAGCACGCACCTGGTGGAGACTGTATCTAATGACAAATAAAAAAACAAAACAAAAACAACAACAACAACAACAACAACAATAACAACAACGCTCAATTGCCATTTTGGTATTGACCAAAATAATGTGGTCTTTGATTCTTGAGTCAAATCCGGGATTTACCTGAGGAGATCTACCGCGAAAGAGGTAGGTCCTAGCGCGGGCATATCTGAGGCAGAGAAACAGTGCTGTTAAATGGGTTTAAAGTTCTAATGGCGACTTGTGGGTTAGAAAATACATATATGTGAGTCAAGGTCTTGATTGCTACATTTGGGTTTAGGACTTTATTGCAATATAATATGGGTTAAGATTAGGATTGCAACATGTGACCCTTTGATTGTGATTGCAACATGTCTTTTAGGGGTGCATAGTATAAATATAAATCAACCAACCCTTCCATCTCCCAAAGAATAAGTAGTCTTTTTCTTTGATAGAGAAAAATAATATGGTTGTATTATAATGCCAAAAAAGATCAGTTGCCGTACAAATATTGCGCATCATCACTCTGTTATAAAATGTTTACTTCCAAGAGAGTTGGATAACGGTACATCTTAAATGAGACATTAATTATTTTTGCTTTTATACAAATAGAATTTTCCCACTTAGATGCTATTCTGTTATTCTTCTTTGTTTTTTTTTTTCATAATTATTTTGGCTGTTTTTTTTTTAACTTTTAAAAGTTTAGAAAAATAAAAATACAGCGAGTAAGATAACATAAGGTTTCAACAGTAAGCAACGTCATCTTAAACTTCATGGTGCAATCTAAAGATAATTTCTTGTTTCACCTATACATTGATCTATTTATCTATCTTAATTAAAGAATTAGTATACTCTACTCCAGTGTGTATATTTTAAGTGCTGCATTCCTCATGGGAAAAACTCCCGAATTCGCCAGAATTTAAACCTACTGACCAGAACTCTTGGAGTTGTAGATCTGTAAATAATCTTGGTTGGAGTCCCTTCTATTGCTTTGCTAGTCACGCATCAAAGAAGAAAGCAACATTAGTTCAAACAAAAGTATGGGAATAAGGTTTTTTTTATTTATTTATTTATTTATTTAGTTATTTACTCATTTACTTCTTAGATCAAATCGTACAACCAAAAGAGCCAAAAAAAGGGCGAGGTGGAAAAGGGGGGGGGGGAATGCTATTTTACATGCAATGATATATGCAATATATTAATTTTAAACTAGAGTAACATCCCTTGAAAAACTGGCTTTATTAAGCTTATAATGCAGCGAATACTGTTGAGAGGCGCATAATATTAGATTTAAAAATTTTTTTTCTTCCAAGGCACTGACCTAATTACAGGCTATTTCGGGAGTTCCCGTTTACCGTACTTCTTTCTTTGTCTCCGGTACCGTATAAATCTGCTGTGTGACCAAAATAGAACATGAGCTAAGATGGCCATAGAAATAGACCTAGAGCTAAATCGTTAGGCCTACATCTGGGACAGTTTCGTAAAGAATAATTATTTCATCAAGTATATAAAAAATCACATCTAGACTTGGTCCTGGTTGTAAATTTTATGTCGCTCGCATACTCGACCTTGCATAATTCAACTTTGAAAGTGCGAAATGCAGACTAAATTCAGCTTGGTTTGCTCGATATCATAGTAGACCAAGGCATTTAAACTGATAATCTACGAACAAGATCTATGTCTTCATTTAATCTTTGGTTTAAGAGAGTGGAGAAATCAATAATAATAATAATAATAATAATAATAATAATAATAATAATAATAATAATAATAGTAGTAGTAGTAGTAGTAGTAGTAGTAGTAGTAGTAGTAGTAGTAGTAGTAGTAGTAGTAGTAGTAGTAGTAGTAGTAGTGGTAGTAGTAGTAGTAGTAGTAGTAGTAGTGGTAGTAGTAGTAGTAGTAGTAGTAGTAGTAGTAGTAGTAGTAGTAGTAGTAGTAGTAGTAGTAGTAGTAGTAGTAGTAGTAGTGGTAGTAGTAGTGGTAGTAGTAGTAGTAGTAGTAGTAGTAGTAGTAGTAGTAGTAGTAGTAGTGGTAGTTTTAGTAGTAGTAGTAGTAGTAATAGTAGTAGAAGTAGTAGTAGTAGTAGTAGTAGTAGTGGTAGTAGTAGTAGTAGTAGTAGTAGTAGTAGTAGTAGTAGTAGTAGTAGTAGTAGTAGTAGTAGTAGTGGTGGTAGTAGTAGTAGTAGTAGTAGTAGTAGTAGTATTATTAGTATAAGTAGTAGTAGTAGTAGTAGTAGTAGTAGTAGTAGTGGTAGTAGTAGTAGTAGTAGTAGTAGTAGTAGTAGTAGTAGTAGTAGTAGTAGTAGTAGTAGTAGTAGTAGTAGTAGTAGTAGTAGTAGTAGTAGTAGTAGTAGTAGTAGTAGTAGTAGTAGTAGTAGTAGTAGTAGTAGTAGTAGTAGTAGTAGTAGTAGTAGTAGTAGTAGTAGTAGTAGCAGTAATAATAATAATAAATATATCTAGACTATGACCACGATTTCCTTTTCGCGAAGCAGTGCGATTGAAGTGATAGGGTGCTGTTCAGGTCGAACGATATGGGAAGATATCAAGTTCAACACATCAACAGGGTTAATTGCCCCTTACTATCAAACGGATGTTCAAACTTTACGCTTTACAATTAGCATTCAGTGGACTTTCTTCTCTTTGTATTTTTCATATAAAAGGCAGTACGTCGTAAAATTTACTTTTCTATATATTGTAGTTGTCTCCCCCAACTGTTAATTGTTGTAAAGTTTGCTTTTCTTCAGTGCAGTGGTATGAATCTGGAGGATATGAGTCGGTGACTTTCTGTTTTTTTTTTTCTTTTTTTGTTGTGAAGTTGGCATGACTTCGATGACGTTGCATTTCCCACCTGTTCATTTTAACTGGTGACCAAACTGCTGGACTGAGCATGGTTCGTATAGACATGGACATGAATTTAACATCAAAACGTATGTGTGTTACCTGGCCACGCTCTGTCTTCCTGGCCCTGAAATAATCTCTTGTGAACAGCCGGACCCTCTGGAACATGTCCGGTAAGGTCACAACCAGCCTGTGGAAGTCAAGGTCACTGGTCTTAGAGGTTGGCACACTCGAGGATTTCCCTGTCTGTTTATTTTATCTGCTGACTGTTTGTCTCTGTGTTTGTGTGTCTGCATGTGATGTGTATTTGTCTATTATAAGTCTTTCAATACTTTCTCCTTGTAAATTTATTTGAGACTAAGGTATCTAAAGTCTATCCCCCCCCTCCTCTCTCTGTCTCTGTCTCTCTCTTTCTCTCTGTCTCTCTGTCTCTGTCTCTGTCTCTGTCTGTCTGTCTGTCTGTCTGTCTGTCTCTCTCTTTCTCTCTGTCTCTCTGTCTCTGTCTCTGTCTCTGTCTGTCTGTCTGTCTGTCTGTCTGTCTGTCTGTCTCTCTCTCTCTCTCTCTCTCTCTCTCTCTCTCTCTCTCTCTCTCTCTCTCTCTCTCTCTTACTTTACCAACCCCAAGCTGTTGCTCCTTTTTTCATAAATTTATGCGTGTGTGTGTGTGTGTATAGGGTTGTTGTTATTGTTGTTGTTTGTTTTCATTTTCTTATTTTACTTCATTCTATAATCTATTTAATGGGATTTGGGAGAGGGGGTGTCGAAGAGACAACTCTTTTGTAACTGACGATGATTTTTTAACCAGTCTAGATCCATATCGACAAAATACAACATGGTACACAAAATGGTCTAATCGCCAAAACACAACTGAGGAAACAACAAAATGGTCTAATCGGCAAAATACAACTGAGGAAACAACAAAATGGTCTAATCGGCAAAATACAACTGAGGAAAGAACAAAACGTTCTAATCGCCAAAATACAACTTAGGAAACAACAAAAGTCGTATTAGCAAATGCAAATAGGTAAATCCACATGTGTCCAACATTTCGGATGGCTTTCCTTTATTAGTAAAGGAAACTAAAGAGGGGTAGAGCGGCGTATTGGCATCTTCGCACTATAAACAACTTAGTATCTGACATTTTGAACCATTCTCCTTGTTTGTTTGTTAGGCCTATGTTGTCGTTGCTGCTGTAGTTATTGAAGGAGGAGAAGCGTGGCATGATCAACAACTTAAAAAAAAAATTTTTTTTTTACTCAAATTAACCCAGACAATCGGAAAAGCAACGCCATTTTCCACAGTTTTGTGGACTTTTAGTTAACGAAACAATTGCGCAATTCCAAAACAAGCAGCTTTAAATTTTAGTGCATATTTTTTTTTTAATGTAGCTAACAGGGTCTATGGCAGTACCGATAACAACAGATGATCCTACACAGGGGATAAAGGCTAACTTTGAAAACAACTTACAGAGAAACTGCGAAAGCGAAGGAGAAGAGAATCCATTTCCACGTGTGAAGCCCCAGGACAGGGCTCAGCCTTAGACCCTCCAGGAGTGGCTGATCATACAACTGGTGGGGCACGGTCTTGTCAAACGCTGGCCCTTCCTCCTTCTTGATCCAGTCGGACACGCCCATGTCAACATCCTTGCCCACGCCCACATCTCGAAGCTCCGCCCCCAAGGGGTGGGACTGCTGTGTCGGCTTATAGCGCACGTAGAGAAGATCAAGAAGGTCGTCGTCCAGCATTACCGGAAGTCAGGCTTCTTAGACATTTACGTATATAGCTGGGAATTGGGGTTGGGGGTAGGGGGTGATGGGGTGTGGCTTATTGAAGATTATAGAAGCTGTGGGAATGTTTGGTTGGTTAACGTTATTAATTAAGGCTATGCGTTCTTAAGAAAAAATTATGACACTGTCTTTTCTTGCGATGTGATGTGTATGTTTGATGTTTGTGTGTGTGTTTGCGGGGGGGGGGGGGGATACAGAAAATCAGACATTAACCCGGATTTAATTTTAATACTGATCCATGAGATATCAGCAGAACGTTTAAAAAGAATAATTTTTTAAATCAACAGAACATGTGAGGTTAGCTTTAGATGGAAAAAATTGAGCACCCAGGGCTTGTGCAAAAAAAAAAAATGTCCCGTCGCTGAAGGAAGGCTGATTAGTGTTTCTAGTTCAGGTGGTAAATGACGGAGGAGACTGAAAAGCCTATAACAGCAACGACAAAATAGAAAATTTCAATGTCTTCATGGTGTCCACAAGCCCTAACAGATAAGGAGAGATGTATCAATCAGAATTAAGGTTTTGAAGAAAAGTCTTTATGGACACGCTGAAAATAATTTAATGTTGCCCGTATCACGTTTTGTGGCGTTGATATCTAAAATAATGCATTGCCTTAAGATTCTATTCCGTGCAAATCGCATAAAAATCTTTAGTATTCTTAAGTACATAATAATATTTATGTATTGAGATGTCATATCTTTTCAAATGCTTAAAAAGGAGGTATTGGTTTACCTTAAAATTTTTTTTTTCTTTTCCTCTTTTTTTTTTTCTAATTTCCAATATACGTCTGATAAGATTTTTTTTTAAATAAGTATTCTCTCTCTCTCTCTCTTCGTCCCTACCTCTCGCTCTTTCTCCCTCTTTCTCCCCCCCCTCTCTCTCTCTTTCTCTCTCTCTCTGGCTCTCTCTCTCTTTCTTTATCTCTCTCTCTCTCTCTCTCTCTCTCTCTCTCTCTCTCTCTCTCTTTATTCCGATTTTCAAACTAACTTCCTCTGCCCTAGTGTAGGTCACTCGAACCTCCAACTAAGATCATATTTTTATATATATATGTAAATATATATCGTTAATTGTCATTTGAAAAATCTGCACTGGCTGGTGAAAATTGCAGAATTCAAAATTTGTTTTCCCAATCAAAAAGTGCATCAGTGTGTGAGCGATTAATTGCGATTGGAAGTTGTCACCAGGATGACACTTTTCAGCGTTTACAAGTCTAATAATTTGAGTGAATAGCCTCTCCACGCGGTAACAGTTGTATCACTGCGCCATCTGTGAACAGTGTTCACACAAGCTTCATATTTCAGCCGTGGGCTCTAAAAGGTGACTGTTTAACATCCTACTCTGAAAGATCCAATTACAACCCACGAAATTCTGTTCTAATGTTTCTGGATCTGTTGACCCGTAATAATTCATTGGTGATTCGAAACCTAAATACTCTTGAAAGTTACGACGAATTATGCCATATATGGGGGAATAAATGAATTTTCAATGAAGTAAATAAAAACATTGAGAAATTATTTTGAACTTTTGAGTAAAAGAGTGAAGGTTTTCCAGATAGATCTAGGTAACGTGAAAGTGTTAATCCTAAAGTTATGAAACATCGTCCGATTATCCTGAGAAGCTGACTAGGGAAGTTAAGCTGCTTCAATGTAGGCTAAGTTGCTACTAACCTGATCTCTGAAAAAAGAAAAACGGTCTAAACAGCTCTTAAGTTTACCGTGGCATTATTGAAAGTTTTCTCGGGGAATATTGTAGTGAACGATGCAAAAATAATTACTATAATGCAAATTTGTAGGGCTATATTATAACCCTTTCATTTCGTCCATAATTATTTAGATGTAGATCTAGATCTAAATCTAAAGAAGACCTACTCAGTAGCTGGGTGGGATAAAGCGAGTGAGTTTGACGATAAAGACTGCAATTGTTTTGTTGCCTGTTTGTCTTTATATGCACATAAAATAATAATAAATAGAACTCTATGGCAAATTGAAATTCACCCGGTCAAAGGAATAAGAATAGTAGCTCCATAATTGTGTCAACTTTGCTGTATAAAGATCATGGTTTGAGATTGGAGTTTCAAATAAAAATTACTTTGCAAATCATTTTTTTTTTAAATATTTACAGCAATATCATTTTTTAAAATCAATTTGGATTATCACAATCTAGATCTAGTTTTTTTTTTTTCACAGAATCAACTTCACGGAGCCATTAGAATGTTAGAACTGACTGGTGAGAAAAGGAGGAAGAGGAGAAAGAACTTCGAAGTTAAAATTAAAGAAATACATCGAAGCTTTTCAAATAAAACTATAAAAGCATCACAAGATGCATGAAAAAATCAAATGACTAATCCTATTGAAATATTTACCATGTTTGTTGTTTTTTCCAGTACCTACAAGTTCGAAAATTTCTTTCCGAAAAATACCCCAAAGGTGCGCAAAATAATCAATTCAAATGAAAAATCTCTTTTATGAAATGGCGTCGAAACTAAGCGTTACATTATTTTCGCCTTTAATGCTTTCAAATTACAGAACGACATTAATAAACAAAACAAAAATAAATAAAAAAAAAATTAAAAAAAAAAGCTTTCCCACGACTTGAGCTAGGTCTAATATTTTTGGCATGGATCACGGCGTATCGTAAAAGTTCATTCGCATTTATTATCACCAGCCATCAACAGTATTCACTTTTAGACTAAGGTGAAAGGGATAGATGATGCTTGAAAACAAAAATAATATTGCACAAGAAGCTAGACCCTGTCAAAGTTCATTCCAATTCCATTCAACTTTCAAACAATTCCCTATTTATTTTTATGCAAAAACATAAAAATCATAAATACAAAAGCTTAGACCGAGACGGGATATAAAGTAAAGATGTATAATAAATTAGAAAATGAAATATTAAAACTTCGACGAAAAAATCCTAGTTTTGAGCATTCATTACAATATAATGTTTTCGTATCAAATCATTCTGAAATAACAGGATATTTTTCAGTTTTCCGCAAGATTCTTGGTTCATAGTCGCATGGCTAATAGGATTAAAGCGCCTAACCTTCTATGATTGTTTTTACCTAGATTTATTCATTATAACTTTCTAATTTTCTTCTCAAACGGCAAGCCGTACGAGACTCGTTAGTCGAATGGAGAACAAGGAGTAAACATACGATTCTGAACAGTCTGTGAACAACATCAGCTAAGCTTTATCACTTCAGTCCTATTCTAAACAGTCTGTGAACAACAGCAGCTAAGCTTTATCACTTCAGTCCTATTCTGAACAGTCTGTGAACAACAGCAGCTAAGCTTTATCACTTCAGTCCTATTCTAATTAGTCTGGGAAAAATAGCAGCTAAGCTTTATCACTTCAGTCCTATTTTAAACAGTTTGTGAACAACAGCAGCTAAGCTTTATCACTTCAGTCTTATTGTAAACAGTCTGGAAAAAATAGCAGGTAAGCTTTATCACTTCAGTCCTATTGTAAACATTCTGGGAACGATAGGAGCTAAGCTTCATCACTTCTTTATTCATTACTAGCTGGTCTTTTATCCAACTATCGTGAATTTCTCAGGTAATCCATTGCTCTCTCTCTCTCACTCTCTCACTTTCTCTCTCTCTCTCTCTCTCTCTCTCTCTCTCTCTCTCTCTCTCTCTCTCTCTCTCTCTCTCTCACTCTCTCTCTCTCACTCTCTCACTCTCTCTCTCTCTCTCTCTCTCTCTCTCTCTCTCTCTCTCTCTCTCTCTCTCTTTCTCTGTCTATTCCCCTCATCCCTCTCTCTTCCTTCTTTTCTCTATCCCACACAAATATCTGTCCACTAGCTTTCTTTTTAAACGTAGTTGTTAATCTCTCCACTCTGTCTGAATGCCTGTTTGTCGGTCGGTCTGTCTGTCTGCCTGTCTTCCTGTCTGTCTTTGTCTCTGTCTCTGTCTCAGTCTCTCTCTCTCTCTCTCTCTCTCTCTCTCTCTCTCTCTCTCTCTCTCTCTCTCTCTCTTCTTCTTCTTCTTCCCCCCTCCCCCAACCTTTCTCTTTTGTTTTTCTCTCCTACCTCAAGGCCATTCGAGCACCACCGAACGCGGTCAGTTTCACATGTATATATAGGTAGCGTTCATGACCTTCGGGCACATAAGTTTCGTAGATCTACTGGCCCTAGAGTGACTGGACCAAGGCCAACCTGGGTGTTATGCCATCAGGTCACAGCGAGGCAGTCTGACCGAAACATCCGCCTACAGTAGCGGCGCGTATTTGATGACCTATCAGCTACAAGATCTAGTGGGATATTGCACAGCAAAGAAATTAGTTATTTTAGCTTGAACAATTCCGTGACAAACCTACATCTTCACTCATCCACAAGAATACGTTTACATGCAACTTGCTAGAAGAGGGGCAAAATATTTTCAACTGTTCCCGGTGTAACTGGACGTTTTGTCTGTTGCCGTCTAATTATCTAATGAAAGGCTGAAAAGGTGCAATCAAAAAAAAAAAAAAACGTCTTGTAAAAATAGAGCCATACTCTTTTTCATTAAATTTTACAGACACCACCTTCAGCTTATACAACATGTTAGAAAAATTGGCGAAGCACCCAAAATAATGGTCAAGCCACAACGCAAATTAATGCTTTCATCTTTTTTTTCATAAAGGGCAACTCCGTTTGTTA
The DNA here is from genome assembly GCA_033675545.1 of Elysia crispata. Lineage (NCBI taxonomy): Eukaryota > Metazoa > Mollusca > Gastropoda > Plakobranchidae > Elysia > Elysia crispata. The sequence goes on from JAWDGP010006665.1 coordinate 1,008,162, forward strand.
TTGATTAAAGTTAAATTTAAACAAAAAAAAGCAAAAGGTCCAGTCATTCAGTCACGAACTTTCAGATTGAAACGCGTGTTTAAACCTCTGCTTTTCGGGGATATGCTTGACTGATAGTGTTAATAATTAATTATTTTATGGAGAAAATATCTGTATACCTACTTAACTGGTTTATTATCTATCAACCATGTGTTATAGGGAATACGATTTCACAAAAAGTCATGTCCCTTTGATGGAAGTCGTGAGTTCTGTTCAACAACCGAAATCATTTTGAAAACTAAGCAAAACTAAATAGCTTTATTGTAAACATTTTCTTATATAACCATTTAATTACGTTTCCTTTTATTTTTTTTTTTACTTCAAATACCACACCAAAAGATGTGCTTCCTTGCAGACGCTATCGCTTGATACACTAACAACAGCTCTTAAAGTAGAGCTCATGACTTCCAAATAGGTACCATAAGTCGTTGTGAAATCACATTCCTTATACACAGAAAACCACACCTTAGTGAAAGCAGAAGGCAAAGTCCCGCATAGAACATTCATAAAAGCTTTTCTTTTGTGTGTGTGTGGGCGGATGGTGTTGTTGTTTTTTTTTTCCACACTTTTATCAATATGGTCCAAAGTTTAATCTTTAAGGTTCTTACTCCATAGTTCAATAGTTTCAAATTAAGATTTGAACCCAACCCATTTCACAGAGGGCGCCACTGGTCTATGAGCTTATAGGTCTGGTGCCGTGTTAGTTGAGGAGGCCAAGAGAAATTATTCTGTTCTAACAGCTTTTGAAAGCTTATTGGAAGGATCAGTTTTCAAATACTCAATACGCTCATACTGATACCCTTGATAGTTCTAAATTGGGAGAGCTAGTCGTCTGTAAACAACCGAGACTAGAATTACACAGTAATGTCTTCATTGTGTCCTGTTTATGGCCATGGAAGGAAGTTCAAGGTCCGTGCAATGTAATGACCATCTTACAAATGGTTTGACTGACGTAGGTGAATTATCAAATTACATTATTATTTATTGATTTATTTTGAAGTGCTAACTACTTAGTAGTAGGGCCTACTACTACTACTACTACTACTACTACTACTACTACTACTACTACTACTACTACTACTACTACTACTACTACTACTACTACTACTACTACTACTACTACTACTACTACTACTACTACTACTACTACTACTACTACTACTACTACTACTACTACTACTACTACTACTACTACTACTACTACTACTACTACTACTACTACTGTTAATCTTTTTGCACCTGCATATTTCGCAATAAATTAATAATTTCCTCACCTTCCTAGTGACCCCTAGTTTTATTATAACCCTTTTTGATAAGGTCAATACACGGTGAGCAGGCCTAAAGAAACAGCTATAGCTATGTCCACTTTATGTTATTTTGACAAGGAGTTCTGTCTTTAGATACTAAATTAGTTTTAAAAAACCGGTGTTTCCATAGAATTTTTTTCCTAGCCAATAAAGATAATGGATCTGCATCGCCATTATCGCAACTGATAATGATTTCTAGATGTATGAAATTTATGAACTTGTAAATAGCTTGAAAATATTTCTAGCCTTGACCTCGATGCTTTCCTCCGGCCTTCAGCTTGTTTATTGTTGTTGGAGAAGATAGAACGGCTAGCGGTAATTGCTTAAAAATATTTCCTAGGCTCTGACCGTCTATCTCCCTCTTTTTCTCTTTTTCCCCCCCTTTTGTCTCTATCTTTGTCTCACAGTTTCTCCGTGTTTTATCTTGTTTCTGCCTGTCTGACTCCTCTTTACCACTCTGTCTCTTACTCTCTCTCTCTCTCTCTCTCTCTCTCTCTCTCTCTCTCTCTCTCTCTCTCTTCTTTATCTGTTCCTTTTTTTTTAAAGTGACAAGCAGTAAACGATAAGAAAGAGGAGTGAAAATGAGAGAAGGTAAATAGAAGAAGAAGAAGAAGAAGAAGAAGAAGAAGAAGAAGAAGAAGAAGAAGAAGAAGAAGAAGAAGAAGAAGAAGAAGAAGAAGAAGAAGAAGAAGAAGAAGAAAAAGAAGAAGAAGAAGAAGAAGAGAGAGAGAGATGGATAGATTGATTGATAGATAGATAAAGACAGAGAAAGAGAGAGAGAGAGAGAGAGAGAGAGAGAGAGAGAGAGAGAGAGAGAGAGAGAGAGACAGACAGACAGACAGACAGACAGACAGACAGACAGACAGAAAAAGAGAGAGACAGACAGACAGAAAAAGAGAGAGACAGAAAAAGAGAGAGAGAGAGAGAGAGAGAGAGAGAGAGAGAGAGAGAGAGAGAGAGAGAGAGAGAGAGAGAGAGAGAGAGAGAGAGAGAGAGAGAGAGAGAGAGAGAGAGAGAGAGAGAGAGAGAGAGAGAGAGAGAGAGAGAGAGAGAGAGAGAGAGAGAGAGAGAGAGAGACACACACACACACAGATAGACAGGCACAGAAACGCAGTGAACAGAAACCGTATTAGTAATTTCCTCTTGAATTCCTTCCTTTCAGCGATGTCTAACTATTCTCCCATTTACCACTGAAAGTGAAGAACTAAGGCAATGAATTGTCCAATCAATATTCAGTAAATCTCTACGTCTGTCCTTTTAGTGGTTGTCCGTTATTGAGGCTTTAAGAACTCAATGTCTATAGTATAAATCTTGCACAATCATGTAGATTAACCGTAGGCCAAACTTAGCTGTAGGAAATAAAACTATACTTTTTTTTTAAGAGAGCTAAGAACCACTTTCTCTAATGGGTGTGGGGACCCTCATATGGTTTTTGATAATACTTATTGATCTCTTGACTCGACCTCTTAAACTCATCCAATTATGTTTCTCTGTCTCATCTCTTCATGCCCACCGGAAACTGGACGCTTCGCCATGGTGACTTTGAAAAGTCGAATCTCTTAGATCGAGATACAGATTTTATAGGATAAAAATAAACAAAAAATTTACAAAATATTGGCACAATGTTTTCCGTTGATTTTGATGTCTTTTTTTGGCTGTTGTTGTTGACATTTATTGTAAAAAGTAAATCTTTTGGAACGTCCAGCTAGTTACCGCATCTTACATCACGTTAGATCAGCAGATCTATCGTATGCCCATACGTCAGCCACAAGATTGTGATAAATGCTGAAAACAAACTGCTCTAACTTAAAAAGTCCAATATCTCACTCCATTTTCTGCTAAATTGTCTTTCCGATAGATTTTTTTTTAAATCTTGGAAAGAGGGCTGGTGGTCGTGGGGTTATATCCTCCGCCATGTTTTCCGTAGGGACTTTATTCGCAGAACAACAATGGATTTATTGGATGTGATTCTCATTCACACCAACATTTTAAAAAGTTTTCTGTTATTTTCAATTTCAAGATGAAAACCACGGATCATAACAACGACAAAAGGGAAAAGAAAGAACGAAAGAAAAAGGTGAAAGATAAATATCATATCGACGATCATTCAGGTCATAATAAAGGCTGTCAATCAAAATGTGGTGGTTGGGGAGAGGCTTAGCTCTTAAGCTTGAAGAAAAAAAAAACACCCGAAAAGAGCAACAAAAAAAAAAAAAAAAAAAAACTAGAGGAGAAATAAATAGCTACGTTCTATTTTCTAATAATGATCTTGTAACATACATACGTAACATCTCAACGATTACATAACAGATACCCCAATTAAAAACATCTGCGCCTCATTGTGTAAATGACCAATAATAGAAAACTATCCTGACCTTGACCCAGGCGATTCATTGCGCAGCTTTGTGGAGACAAAAATAATTAATTTAGGGTATCGATTCTTATACCCTGGCTGGCCTATAAAACTTGGGCAACTATACTGCAAGGGCGATTACCGACTTTTTGTAACGGTTGTTTTACACCTGGCTGCATCCGACCTTGAAAACACCCTGGATTACAACAAGAGAGCTCTTAGATCTCCGGACTTAGAGTGACCAGGTGTGCCTTGCCACGATGCCGAGCGTCAGGCTAGGTTATGACCGTTGGTCAGAATAATTATGACCAATGCCTGGACAATCCTGGACTCGGCCTTCATGGTAAAACGAATGTTAGTCTTAAGCCCGTGGCTAGCAGCTAGCCGCCTTGACCGCCCAGTTACCGGGGCTACAGGTCCTGGTGGTACCGATTACCATAACCGAGTTGAGAGAAGAGTAAGTCCGCGTAATGGCAGGTTCGGTTAATCAGGAAGTTGTGCTAATGTCAGTACCAGCTAGGTAAATGGTGCTTGCCTAATGTTTTGGGTTTAGAATAATTACTCTTGAAATGTCTATTGTTTGAAGGAGGAAAAGACGCATCTCGTTATTTTTCCCTGCTGTTTCATGTGTACAGTAGAGTATCAGGATTGGAATCGACTGAAAGAAATAAAAGAACAAAAAAGGAAAAGACACACATAAATAAAAGGAGACGACAAAATGCGCAATTCTGATTATGATAAATCTTATCATAATCTTCCTTATCTCATCATCATCATCATCACCATCGTCATCATATAAGATCATCATCACCACCACCATCACCATCATCATTTTTATCATTATCATCATCATCATCATCATCATCATCATCGTCATCACCATCGATGAATCATCACCACCACCACCACCACCATCATTATTATCATCATCATCATGAGCAGCAGCAGCAGCATCATCCTCATCATCACCATCGATGCATCATCATCATCACCACCACCACCACAAACATCATTATCATCATTATTATCATCACCACCACCACCACCACCAACATCATCATCATCATTATCATCATCACCACCACCACCATCATCATCATCATCATCATCATTATCATCATCACCACCACCACCACCAACATCATCATCATCATTATCATCATCAGCAACAGCAGCATTGTCATCATATTTATCATCATCGTCATCATCGTCATCGTTGTCTTCGTCGTTGTCATCATCATCATCATCATCATCATCATCATCGTTATCATCACCATCATCATAATCATTCAAAGTACGTAATCATCAGAACAACATAATACTTGGCAAGATCTTTTCCCTAAAAGCAAAACGAAAAAAATAAAAAGAAAATAAAAAAGAAAATTCAAATTTAAATGACAGGTAGAACCAAACAACGGTGGGACTACACGTTTTTTTTTTTCTTTTTTTTTTTTTTTTTGTGTTGTCACCATGAGAAACCTTTATTTATTTTTGTTTTTTCAGTGTGCGTATATATATACATAATTATGTGTTGTTTTTTTTTCTTTCTATTGTTTAAACGCAGTGTTCGGCATATCGCCCTCTGATGAATTTGAACTTTTTGAGGAAAACAAATATATATTTATTCTGTGGTTAAAAAATTGAAAAACTCATCTTGAGCGAATTCTCTGTTGTAAAGATAAACGTGACGGAGCTACCTGGGAATGGATCATTAATTTTAACCTCTTTTATATTTTTCTTCTGTTTAATAGTCTGTTTTTCCTGTGTCTCTGTTATTCTGTCTTTATGTCTGTATGTTTCTCTGTTTTCTCTATTTGTTAGTAGATTTACCTATCTGCATCAGCTCATTTCACTTCATCTTTGTATCTGCATCAGCTCATTTAAACTTCATCTTTGTATCTGCATCAGCTCATTTAAACTTCATCTTTGTATCTGCATCAGCTCATTTAAACTTCATCTTTGTATCTGCATCAGCTCATTTCACTTCATCTTTGTATCTGCATCAGCTCATTTCACTTCATCTTTGTATCTGCATCAGCTCATTTAAACTTCATCTTTGTATCTGCATCAGCTCATTTCACTTCATCTTTGTATCTGCATCAGCTCATTTAAACTTCATCTTTGTATCTGCATCAGCTCATTTCACTACATCTTTCTATCTGCATCAGCTCATTTCACTACATCTTTCTATCTGCATCATCTCATTTCACTTCATCTTTGTATCTGCATCAGCTCATTTCACTTCATCTTTGTATCTGCATCAGCTCATTTCACTTCATCTTTGTATCTGCATCAGCTCATTTAAACTTCATCTTTGTATCTGCATCAGCTCATTTAAACTTCATCTTTGTATCTGCATCAGCTCATTTCACTTCATCTTTGTATCTGCATCAGCTCATTTAAACTTCATCTTTGTATCTGCATCAGCTCATTTAAACTTCATCTTTGTATCTGCATCAGCTCATTTAAACTTCATCTTTGTATCTGCATCAGCTCATTTAAACTTCATCTTTGTATCTGCATCAGCTCATTTAAACTTCATCTTTGTATCTGCATCAGCTCATTTAAACTTCATCTTTGTATCTGCATCAGCTCATTTAAACTTCATCTTTGTATCTGCATCAGCTCATTTAAACTTCATCTTTGTATCTGCATCAGCTCATTTAAACTTCATCTTTGTATCTGCATCAGCTCATGTCACTTCATCTTTGTATCTGCATCAGCTCATTTCACTACATCTTTGTATCTGCATCAGCTCATTTCACTACATCCTATCAATAGGTCTATATATCTATGTATCTATCTATTTGCTTTTGTATCAAAATATCCATTCCTCATAATGTATAAATAATTGTCTATCTATCTACCTATTGCGTTTTTCTGTTCCTCTCTGTCATTCTGCCTTTCCGTTTCTAATTGTATCTTTAATTCTATTCATCAGTCTGTCTACCAATAATATTGTTATCTACCACTCTGTCTCTTCATCTCTCTCTTTCCGTCTCTCTCTCTCTCTCTCTCTCTCTCTCTCTCTCTCTCTCTCTCTCTCTCTCTCTCTGTCTCTCTCTGTCTGTCTGTCTGTCTGTCTGTCTGAAACCCTACATAAACTTCCTTTTGTCTCACTCGTTAAATAATAGACCACATAAGTGCCCCCTACCTCCACCCTCTCTGTTCATAGTTCATCCGATAATCACTAAAGGAACTTCGCATGCGCTGCCTGTGCCGACGTCATGGCCAGGGTATCCTCCTGGCACCCCCCCCCCCCCCCCCCCACCCCTCGCCTGTGCTGTGACCACCCAAGGTCGAGTGGAGCTCGCAAGTGGCCTTGACAAGTCGTAAACATAGAGCAAGGCCAGTGGTCAGCGGAGTAAATTGCTCCAAATAGCTCAGTTCTTAGAGCACTGGACTAACAAGTTTGGCCTCGAGAGTTGAATCGAACTCCTGCCTAAGGTCAACTGGTGCTAGATTCCGCTGAAGCAGTTCACTCCATTCATCTCTCCAGGGAAAGCTTGGAGGAGGTAAGAGTTAATTAAAAAAAACGAAACGACGCGCAGTGGATATATCAACATCGCATAAGTTGTACAAAATTATAAAAACATACTCTGTATATATTGGGAGAAGGGGAAGGGGCTGGAGAAACAAAACTAGGAGAAACGGGCTAGGGTGAAAGAAAAGGGACAGTCAATAAGAGGAAATATAAATGGCTACTTGAGGGAAGGTTATGGTCCCTTTCAAAAAGTTTGTGAATTTTCGACACGTCCCGGGTTAGAACAGTCTTTATTATTATTATTATTATTATTATTATTATTATTATTATTATTATTATTATTATTATTATTATTATTATTATTATTATTATTATTATTATTATTATTATTATTTGTAAAATATATCCCCCTCTCTAATGTACCCACTATATTATTATAAAAAAGGGATATCTAATTTTACTCTAATTTATAAAGTTTGATTATAACTCCTTGCAAAGGACTCAAATTCTATAAAACAAATTATTTTTACTTAATTTAAATTAAGTATAATCCATAATACATTTTCTTTTAATTATAATGTCACAAACATATATATAGATTCATATGACAAAATCAAAAACCCAACAATATTTTAGAATTTTAAATTTTTATTCTAATGAGTTCCCCCCTTCTACATAATACAAAAACAAAAAATAATAATCTTAAGAAACTAAATAAACATATCTATAAAGCAAAATTATAAATTAAACCTACGCTATTAATTCTTATATAAATTCTATCTTATCAATTACATTTTTCTTTTTCTTTTCTTGTATTCCACGTCTTGCTTCCAACCACCAGATCTTTGTTCACACACCAGTCCTTGTCTTCTCACACACACACACACACACACACCAATCCTTGATTGTTAACACACACCAGTTCTTGTTGTAATAGTCCCTTTTCTTGACTTGTCTTTCTTTACACAAAATTATCTTTTTCAGAATATAATGTATTTTTTTTTTTTTTTTTAAACTCAGTTTATGAGACCGTTTTCTTTAGGATCTCTCAGAATAAGTTTAATTTATTTCTTGCTTGTCACTTAGGACACAATTGCCTTTTCAATTTTTTTTTGTTAACAATGATTTTTCATACGGAGATTTAAAATTTTATTTTGTTAATATTTGTTTCTTTTTGGTTTCTTCTGTTCGGGGCTAAATTTTTAATATAATTTTTCCTGCAACAGAATAGGAAAACAGTTTTTTTTTAATTTAACATCAGCTATTCAATCATTAATTCATATCAACAAAATCAACAATATCATGATTTACTAGACATCATTTAACAAAACTTCTGAAAGGAAATTAACTATTTCTTTAAATCTCTAAATTCGTTATTATTTTACTATTTATATTATTAATTAAAATCTAAATCTTGATCCTTATGACAAAATTTCTCACCTCTCCCGATTTTATCTCTACAGATGTACAATCTCCCGTCTTTCTTCTCGATCAATGTAATGTAAAGTGAAAGAAGAGGATGAACCTTAGATTTCACTGACTTATATAGGTCTAAGGCTAAGCTTGCCTTCATTCATACATTCTCGCCCTCTCACCAAGCCTTTCAGTCCCTCACTGCCCGTGAACTTCACTCACATTATTATTATTATTATTATTATTATTATTATTATTATTATTATTATTATTATTATTATTATTATTATTATTATTATTATTATTATTATTATTATCATGATATGGTGATGATGATGATGATGATGATGATGATGATGATGATGATGATGATGTATTTACATGTTTGCACCCCAATAGTATCTTCATAATTTTGAAATAAAATATCTGAATATATTCAGATATGGAATTTCTTTAAATTATTTAAAAAAAAAAATTTTTTTAATTAAATCTCAACAGTTTTGTTAAGGTTCATAGCGTAATTGTGTTTTTTAAGTTTCATGTCATAGAAAAAGTAAACATAAAACAAAGAGACAAATGTCGTTTTTTAGTTTGGCAAAATTGATGACGTCATTTTTTTTTACGTTTAATTTATTTCTGAAATCATTCTAAGCGAAAATCTGTTTATTCTTTCTTCTGTACGTCATACGGTTTATAAGTCACTTAAAAAAACAATAGTTGTTTTTTTTTTTTTTCAAGGGACTTCACATCTAACTAGTTTTATTCCCAGTTGTTATTTTCAAAATTTGTTTTTGCGAATTTCAGAGAGAAAAAAATAACAACAACAACCGAGTTTTACCCATAAGTGTGATACGAATTCATCTTTCTGCCCCCCCCCCCCCCTGATTACTTACCATTGATTTCGTGCCTGTATCAAGTCATGGTGTGGTTCCTGTCGTAAAGTACATCAGGTCTCAGAATCTATTAATAATTTTCTGCGCAACGGAAGAGTGCAAAACAAACACCTGTAGCACGCGAGAATAATGGCTATTAAGTTAGTGTTCATGATTAAAAAAAGGAAAGAAAATAAATTGGGTAGTTGTGAAAAGACAAACTGATACTAATGACGGTCAAGAGCCCAAAATAGGTGAGGGGAGTTGAGTGGGCAGCACAGAGAGAGAGAGAGAGAGAGAGAGAGAGAGAGAGAGAGAGAGAGAGAGAGAGAGAGAGAGAGAGAGAGAGAGAGAGAGAGAGAGAGAGAGAGAGAGAGAGAGAGAGAGAGAGAGAGAGAGAGTGGAGCCGCTGAAATACAAAGAATATGTATAGATACATACGCTAATAGCCTTCTTTTTTTTTATTAAATGAAATAAATGAAAGAAACAAAGCAGCTTTACTATGTTCTCTGAGAGAACAAGCATCCTTAGCATCTTGCTGATAAAAATTACTGCTCGTCGTCAAGAGAAAACGAAAGGCTATTAGTACTACGGTCGACTCGGAATTAGCTTGTTTTTTTTTTCCTCCAAAGCTCGCGCAAAAATGATAATAAATTTTCCGCTTGATTTTCCTAATCGGATTCGAGAGGCTATCATTGTTAAGTACAGGCTATCAGATTGCTTCAAAGGGTCTTTTTTTCAACGGTTGCGCTTTTTTTTTTTATTTATTAAACACCAGGTGCTGAGAATTAAGTGTGGCGTAAACCTGATGACATAGTCTGTGTCTGTGTCTGTGTCTGTGTCTGTGTCTGTGGACTCTTTCACCTGGCCAGTTTCACAAAGTGCATAATCAAATTAGGCGCATTATGCAATTTAACAAGACCGTCAGCTTGTCTGGTTGTCTGGTTCCAGCGTTGTCAACCCTTCAATTTTATTAAGTTGTTTTCTAATTGATTACCACTTAATTAAAAAAAAAAATAATGGAACATTTATCTCAATCCTAATTATTGTCTTGTGAGTGTGAATTAAAAGCTGTTTGTGACGAAGTTCAAACACAAAAACTACCGATGACACGAGGGCGTGGATCATCTAGGATAAATGACAAACTAAAATATAAACATGTTTTATAGATTTGGAGTCCAGTTATGGAAATTGAACGTAGTCACATGGCACGAGTTGACACGCCCATTTTTATCTTTTTATTTTTTTCCCCCTAGTCGCAGCCCGTTGATAGTGTCTGATCACAATGATTTAAGCTCCTGCCCTTCAGGTCTGTCTCCGGTTAGGCAAGGCTGTGACGATGGGACTCTCAAGTTACAACCAGTGGCAGCTGTACTCTGATTCGGTAACAGATTGGAGCATTAGGGCATGACCCTATAGGTGGGATTGATTGGCTGTGGGCGGGACAATATGGCTGCGTTCCTGAGTTAGCCTGCATCATGACATTGTGATCCACATTGGACCTGAATATCAATTTACGTGAAGAGTTATAGCGGGTTTCATCGCAACACTGCTGCCGTGGAGTTTGTTTGAGAAATAAAATCACTCGAAGTTTAATTCAACCGGGAAGTTCCCATCCAACCAGAATCGCCACTTTAGTTCGGTAAGAGCACTCTTTATCTTATCAGATTATATAGTGTATCACAATTAAACAGAATAAAACAAAACGAAACAGAAAATACTATTAGAGAAGAATCCCCCCCCCCCCCCCCTTTCCCAAAAAAAAAAAAAAAAAAAAAAGAAAAAGAAAAACAACCAAAAACAATAAGTTACAGGAAATAAGGCTTAGTTTTATCTTTCCCAAGAAAATGTTGTAATACACCATAAAAGCTAGGCCTATACTTTTGTTATCCACTCGGTTTACAGATCTATGCAGTTGTATTTGCATGATTTCAAAATAAAGCATATTAAACGAGTCGAGAGGAAAAAAGGCTTATGTCTAGCAGGAAACTGACAAATAGATCATGTAGAATGAAATTTAAAGACTTTATTCTTGATAATAAATCACCATCTGAATTCTAGATCTAGATCCAGATTTATGAGATACAAAAGAACTTTTTTTTCCTTGCATTTTAAATTTATGTTAAAAGAAAATTCAAATTGATAAGTTTTTACATACAACGGGGAAAAGAATTCTACAATTACAGTCTGTGATTTAATTTTTTTTTAAAATCATAACAAGATAAGATAAAATAAGACAAATCTTTGAAGTCAAATTTCACTGAATTTGACTTGGACGTGGTTTTACAAGAATATCCACAATATAGTTACGGAAATACTACAATTTAAAAGTTGCTTGAGGTACATTTACTCCTAGCGATACGCAACTATC
>JAWDGP010006665.1:1025000-1030000 GCA_033675545.1 Elysia crispata
CCACCTTCTTGTTCTGGGTTCCCGGCTGATTTGTCTGACAACCGGTACGAAATCTTGTTTGCGTATTTCTCTGTCCGTCTGCCTGTCTGCCTGTCTGCCTGTCTGCCTCTTTCTTTTCCTCTTTAGACCAATCCATCCTAATCTCGCCATATTTTTTTGCGAGCAACTTCTATCGTGCTGTGTTCACTCCCTCAAACCGTCTCTTCTGTCTGTCTGTCTCACTCTGTATGTCTGTCTGTATGTCTGTCTGTCTCACTCTGTATGTCTGTCTGTCTTACTCTGTATACCTGTCTGTCTGTCTCACTCTGTATGTCTGTCTATCTGTCTCACTTTTTATGTCTGTCTGTCTGTCCGTATCACTCTGTATGCCTGTCTGTCTGTCTCACTCTGTATGTCTGTCTATCTGTCTCACTTTGTATGTCTGTCTGTCTGTCCGTATCACTCTGTATGCCTGTCTGTCTGTCTGTCTGTCTCACTCTGTGTACTTGTCTGTCTGAATGTCTGTCTGTCTCACTCTGTATGCCTGACCGTATGTCTGTCTTCTCTCTCACCATGTATGCCTGTCTGTATGCCTGTCTGTTTGTCTCACTCTGTCTGTCTGTCTGTCTGTCTGTCTGTCTGTATCTCTCTCTCTCTCTCACGTTAATTTCTGCTGATCTCTTTTAGTCCGACTCATTATTGAGATCATATGCTAATAAAATGACACTCCACAATGCACAGTAGCTTATCATTAAAAAAAAAAAATTGTACTCTGTAATGTTAAATTTCTTGGAAAAATGCTCTGAGGATTGCTGTACTCCGATTTTTTTTCCTTTGATGCCTCATATTATTTGTGTGTGTATTTATAATGATAGTACTAAATTGATCAATTAGATGTCCCTGGTCATTATTCCAGAGTTTCAAGCGTCGGGTAATGCTAAGAAAATCTGGGTTATCAATTTTATTTTTAACATTATTAACGCTCCTCTTAATCGAGCACTATTAAAGAATAATTATACGTATGTATGTATGTATGTATGTATGTATGTATGTATGTATGTATGTATGTATGTATGTATGTATGTATGTATGTATGTATGTATGTATGTATATGTGTGTATGTGTGTATGTGTGTGTATGTATGTATGTATGTATGTATGTATGTATGTACGTATGTATGTATGTTTCCCTTAGGATTAACCAATCTATTGCTGTATACTACACAGAGGAAGGTCTAGTACCAGTTCTCTCCCTTGTGACCTTTGCTCTGCTCCTGCCTGAAAACGGTGCCGGTCAGCGCTCCAGTTACCGCCATCTCACGACCACGATTCACCGGCAAACAAAACACCTGACCTTTCGTTTGACCAGGGGAATGGCCGACTAGAAAGGGAGTGCTGGTCTGGGTGTGTGTGTGTGTGTGAGAGAGAGAGAGAGAGAGGGGGGGAGGGCGAGAGAATGAGAGAGTGAGAGAAAGGGATGGAGAAAGAGAGAGAAAGATAGATAGATAGATAGATAGATAGATAGATAGAGAGAGAGAGAGAGAGAGAGAGAGAGAGAGAGAGAGAGAGAGAGAGAGAGAGAGAGAGAGAGAGAGAGAGAGAGAGAGAGAGAGGCTTTCGTAATATTCGTCCGCAGCCTAAAGTAAAATTAATATTCTATCTATAAGTAGAATCAGCTTCATTGCATTTTCTGATGATTTAGATTTACGTTTTAGATACATATAAACAAGTTCAGATAATTTTTTCCTCATATTAACGTTGAGGGAAAACAAGTTTGTTTATGACTAAAAGAACTTTACCTTGAGCCGAGAGGTAAACAACCATGCAATGACGCACACGTGTAGCGACGTAGCCTTGAGAAGAATGCGTGGGATTGGCCCCGCCCCTAACCTACTTACCGTTGGCCACTGCTCAAAGCTGATTGGTTGAGATGGCGAAGGAGAAAAAGATCATTGTAGCGTGGCATAACCATACGTCTCATTGCAGTAACGTTACAAACTGTCAAAAATTTTAGGCTGCCTCTTAAACAGTAGAATATTACCAATCTATGGACCACATAAACAAACTTTTCTGTTAGTAATGGACTTCTTTCACGCGCAATATTTTCTATCAATAACAGCCTTGTCTCATCCTCGACTAACAGGTCTAGATCTAGATTAGTTAGTCTCAGCCCCATTGCTCTGGCTTAAGTAATGTTCGAAAGTGCATGCACTAGGCCTAACCTCGTTAGCTGCAGGTCTAGTTAACCCGTTAAAAGTGCATGCGCTGAGCTGCGCTCTTGGCGCAAAATGTGGAGACTAAAAAAAAATAATTAATATGTATGTCCGACACATTATTATTCTCCAAATCAGGAAGTACCATGAATTTTTTTAAAGGTAACTACTTGGAGCAAAGATTGGCAAAGTTGTTAATCTTTACATTTCTCACACAACCAGATCTAGACCTTGATTCCAGGTTTCTGCATAATTATCCAATTCCTGTTGTTGATACGATAAAGTGGTCGTTGCATAATTATGTGATACGTTAAAACGTTGCTGTTCCAGTGTATATGGGATCATATCTCTCTCTCTCTCTCTCTCTCTCTCTCTCTCTCTCTCTCTCTCTCTCTCGTCTTCCTCTTCTTCTCTGTCTCTGTCTGTCTTTCTCACTGCTTCTCTGTCTGCCTGTGTGTGTGTGTGTGTGTCTGTCTGTCTGTCTCTCTCTCTGTCTCTGTCTCTGTCTCTCTCTCTCTCTCTCTCTCTCTCTCTCTCTCTCTCTCTCTCTCTCTTCCTCACGACCTCTTCAATCAAATTGTGTGTAAAACTAATGTCCCCGCGAAGCCCTCCACAGTTCTCGTGCCCCTCATTCCCTTCAGTTTGCATCAGGAAGAATAAAACATCCTGATTCTCTGAATCATGTTTCCTCTGCTGGCCCTAATACATACTGTACTTAATCCTGGCCTTTGATCAAAATTTCTCTTCAATCTTCAAACTTTCATTTGGCAGTCCAATCTGCTTCTTTTCTTTTGTTCGTTTCTCGTTTCTTTTTCTTTTCTTTTCTTTTTTTTTTTTTTTTTGTTGTTGAATAGAGCTCATCCACATCACCATGATCTGAGACAATTTTTTTTGCCTATCAAACTTACGAGGGCACTACAGAAATAATGTGGCTGAGAGCACAACAGGGCCTACATGTAACGACCTGGCCATCACATGACAGCTCCGATATGTTTGGACCCTCAATTCACGTGCCGATTGTGGTAGGGGGGAGGGGGGGGGGCAAGACCAGCGAACTAAGTCACAGCGAAAATCAGCTCGAACGCTCTAATTTCAGAACCACCTGCACTAATTCTACAGCTGCAGTAGGATCCAAGCAATGTATCTCTAAAAGAAAAAAAAAAAAAAACCAGAAAAACAAATCAATTTTCCTTATCTTCATTTGATTACTTTTTTGACTATTTTTTCAGGACTGTTTCTTGCCAATATTAGGTGATCTCTCTCTCTCTCTCTCTCTCTCTCTCTCTCTCTCTCTCTCTCTCTCTTCCTCTCTCTCCCTCACTCCCCCTCTTTCTGTGTCTCTGTCTCTGTCTCTCTTTCTCTCTTTTCCTTATCTTCTTCTTCTTCTTCATCTTCATCATCATCTTCATCTTCTCCCCCCCCCCCCCCTCCCGCCAACTGGGAGACTATCAAAATCGCAAAATCGCTCAACATAAGTTCTTTCTGTGCTCTATCAAAAAAGTCTTTAATGTATTTTTGTAGTGTAGTGTGCCTAACAAGAAGTATTACTAGCACGAACTTCCCTCTGCGCCAACTGGTCTTGGGACCAACATAATCTAAATGTGGTTCCGGCTATTAGCAGACGAGAATTCTACGATGACTGCATCAGAATGCTCAGTGCTTGAAGCTTTAACTGAAGTCAATAAAACGATTGTGGAAATATATATATTATATAAGATCTTACCTTATCTATCTATCTATCTATCTATCTATCTATCTATCTATCTGTGTAATCTAATCTAATCTAATCTATCTATCTACCTATCTATCTATCTATCTATCTATCTATCTATCTATCTATCTATCTAATCTAATCTATCTATCTATCTATTTATCTGTCTATCTATCTATTTATCTATCTATCCATCTGTATCTATATCAGGTCTATTCTTTGTCTAATCAGGTTTATAACTCTGTTTAGCTCACCGCTGCTGCTCTCCCTCTCAATGTTGTTGATAGAGATAAATCTAGCTGTTTCTTTTCTCCTTCCTGACTTCTTGCCTTCCATGTTGTGTTACTAGCACTTGTTTTACTTCTTAGTTTGAACATGGTCACTGTGTTGATAAATTCCGCTAGGAGAAAAACGTGAGATGTTTCGGTGATGACAGTTAGATGTGTCAGTAAGTGACGATGGGAGCTCTCACTGTTGATAGCGGTTTGTTCTTGAGCATTTCATATACACGGAGTGAGTGGGGGGAGGTGAGGCGGGCTGAGGCCTGAGCAGTTTTGTTGACAGGTTGACAGGTTGGCATCACATGCCTGGATCCTGCGATGTCCGGATTTCGGATATTCATTTTTCGCATATTGTGGCACGTGCAGTGCTTGATCTGGTTTTTATTTTTTAAATCAGCTGAAGCAGATTATTGCAGACAGGTAAATTTTGTCGACCCGAAGTCGAAAATGATCAACTCTCTCTTGTGCTTTTGTGATGTATAACAAACACGTTAGATCTACCTCCATGGCTGTAGAGTAAGGGATGCTGAAGAAAATCCCTCAAATATCAATCTTCTTGTCAGGCAAAATCAACACGTCGTGTAACTTCCATTGACTTAGAATCGTACATTGGGTTGCGATATGATTATTTTACTGGCACCTTATTTGGCTGCTCGGTTTTGATGGTGTACAAGAATAAATTAATATGATATTGATAATGACTTCATATGCGAGGTTTTGATATTGATAATGATTTCATATGCGCGATATTGATTGTGTACAAGAAAAGACTTTAATGATGATGTCGATACTGAATTAATATGTGCGGTTTTGATAG
>JAWDGP010006665.1:1035000-1040000 GCA_033675545.1 Elysia crispata
ACTCACACCCACAGCAGTTTGTGAATACTCGGTGCCGAAGAGCTTGATACGGTACCACTCACACCCACAGCAGTTTGTGAATACTCGGTGCCGAAGAGCTTGATATAGCACCACTCACACCCACAGCAGTTTGTGAATACTCGGTGCCGAAGAGCTTGATATAGCACCACTCACACCCACAGCAGTTTGTGAATACTCGGTGCCGAAGAGCTTGATATAGCACCACTCACACCCACAGCAGTTTGTCAATACTCGGTGCCGAAGAGCTTGATATAGCACCACTCACACCCACAGCAGTTTGTCAATACTCGGTGCCGAAGAGCTTGATATAGCACCACTCACACCCACAGCAGTTTGTGAATACTCGGTGCCGAAGAGCTTGATACGGTACCACTCACACCCACAGCAGTTTGTGAATACTCGGTGCCGAAGAGCTTGATATAGCACCACTCACACCCACAGCAGTTTGTGAATACTCGGTGCCGAAGAGCTTGATACCGCACCACTCACACCCACAGCAGTTTGTGAATACTCGGTGCCGAAGAGCTTGATACGGTACCACTCACACCCACAGCAGTTTGTGAATACTCGGTGGCGAAGAGCTTGATATAGCACCACTCACACCCACAGCAGTTTGTGAATACTCGGTGCCGAAGAGCTTGATATAGCACCACTCACACCCACAGCAGTTTGTGAATACTCGGTGCCGAAGAGCTTGATACGGTACCACTCACACCCACAGCAGTTTGTCAATACTCGGTGCCGAAGAGCTTGATATAGCACCACTCACACCCACAGCAGTTTGTCAATACTCAGTGCCGAAGAGCTTGATATAGCACCATTCACACCCACAGCAGTTTGTCAATACTCAGTGCCGAAGAGCTTGATATAGCACCACTCACACCCACAGCAGTTTGTCAATACTCGGTGCCGAAGAGCTTGATATAGCACCACTCACACCCACAGCAGTTTGTCAATACTCGGTGCCGAAGAGCTTGATATAGCACCACTCACACCCACAGCAGTTTGTCAATACTCGGTGCCGAAGAGCTTGATACGGTACCACTCACACCCACAGCAGTTTGTGAATACTCGGTGCCGAAGAGCTTGATATAGCACCACTCACACCCACAGCAGTTTGTGAATACTCGGTGCCGAAGAGCTTGATATAGCACCACTCACACCCACAGCAGTTTGTCAATACTCGGTGCCGAAGAGCTTGATACGGTACCACTCACACCCACAGCAGTTTGTGAATACTCAGTGCCGAAGAGCTTGATACGGTACCACTCACACCCACAGCAGTTTGTGAATACTCGGTGCCGAAGAGCTTGATATAGCACCACTCACACCCACAGCAGTTTGTGAATACTCGGTGCCGAAGAGCTTGATACGGTACCACTCACACCCACAGCAGTTTGTGAATACTCGGTGCGAAGAGCTTGATATAGCACCACTCACACCCACAGCAGTTTGTGAATACTCGGTGCCGAAGAGCTTGATATAGCACCACTCACACCCACAGCAGTTTGTGAATACTCGGTGCCGAAGAGCTTGATACGGTACCACTCACACCCACAGCAGTTTGTCAATACTCGGTGCCGAAGAGCTTGATATAGCACCATTCACACCCACAGCAGTTTGTCAATACTCAGTGCCGAAGAGCTTGATATAGCACCATTCACACCCACAGCAGTTTGTCAATACTCAGTGCCGAAGAGCTTGATACGGTACCACTCACACCCACAGCAGTTTGTGAATACTCGGTGCCGAAGAGCTTGATATAGCACCACTCACACCCACAGCAGTTTGTCAATACTCAGTGCCGAAGAGCTTGATATAGCACCACTCACACCCACAGCAGTTTGTCAATACTCAGTGCCGAAGAGCTTGATATAGCACCACTCACACCCACAGCAGTTTGTGAATACTCAGTGCCGAAGAGCTTGATATAGCACCACTCACACCCACAGCAGTTTGTGAATACTCAGTGCCGAAGAGCTTGATATAGCACCACTCACACCCACAGCAGTTTGTGAATACTCGGTGCCGAAGAGCTTGATATAGCACCACTCACACCCACAGCAGTTTGTCAATACTCAGTGCCGAAGAGCTTGATACGGTACCACTCACACCCACAGCAGTTTGTGAATACTCGGTGCCGAAGAGCTTGATACGGTACCACTCACACCCACAGCAGTTTGTCAATACTCGGTGCCGAAGAGCTTGATACCGCACCACTCACACCCACAGCAGTTTGTCAATACTCGGTGCCGAAGAGCTTGATACCGCACCACTCACACCCACAGCAGTTTGTCAATACTCGGTGCCGAAGAGCTTGATACCGCACCACTCACACCCACAGCAGTTTGTCAATACTCGGTGCCGAAGAGCTTGATATAGCACCACTCACACCCACAGCAGTTTGTCAATACTCGGTGCCGAAGAGCTTGATACGGTACCACTCACACCCACAGCAGTTTGTCAATACTCGGTGCCGAAGAGCTTGATACCGCACCACTCACACCCACAGCAGTTTGTCAATACTCGGTGCCGAAGAGCTTGATATAGCACCACTCACACCCACAGCAGTTTGTCAATACTCGGTGCCGAAGAGCTTGATACGGTACCACTCACACCCACAGCAGTTTGTCAATACTCGGTGCCGAAGAGCTTGATACGGTACCACTCACACCCACAGCAGTTTGTGAATACTCGGTGCCGAAGAGCTTGATACGGTACCACTCACACCCACAGCAGTTTGTCAATACTCGGTGCCGAAGAGCTTGATATAGCACCACTCACACCCACAGCAGTTTGTCAATACTCGGTGCCGAAGAGCTTGATACCGCACCACTCACACCCACAGCAGTTTGTGAATACTCGGTGCCGAAGAGCTTGATATAGCACCACTCACACCCACAGCAGTTTGTGAATACTCGGTGCCGAAGAGCTTGATACGGTACCACTCACACCCACAGCAGTTTGTGAATACTCGGTGCCGAAGAGCTTGATATAGCACCACTCACACCCACAGCAGTTTGTCAATACTCAGTGCCGAAGAGCTTGATATAGCACCACTCACACCCACAGCAGTTTGTCAATACTCAGTGCCGAAGAGCTTGATATAGCACCACTCACACCCACAGCAGTTTGTGAATACTCAGTGCCGAAGAGCTTGATATAGCACCACTCACACTCACAGCAGTTTGTGAATACTCAGTGCCGAAGAGCTTGATATAGCACCACTCACACCCACAGCAGTTTGTGAATACTCGGTGCCGAAGAGCTTGATATAGCACCACTCACACCCACAGCAGTTTGTCAATACTCAGTGCCGAAGAGCTTGATACGGTACCACTCACACCCACAGCAGTTTGTGAATACTCGGTGCCGAAGAGCTTGATACGGTACCACTCACACCCACAGCAGTTTGTCAATACTCGGCGCCGAAGAGCTTGATACCGCACCACTCACACCCACAGCAGTTTGTCAATACTCGGTGCCGAAGAGCTTGATACCGCACCACTCACACCCACAGCAGTTTGTCAATACTCGGTGCCGAAGAGCTTGATACCGCACCACTCATACCCACAGCAGTTTGTCAATACTCGGTGCCGAAGAGCTTGATATAGCATCACTCACACCCACAGCAGTTTGTCAATACTCGGTGCCGAAGAGCTTGATACGGCACCACTCACACCCACAGCAGTTTGTCAATACTCGGTGCCGAAGAGCTTGATACGGTACCACTCACACCCACAGCAGTTTGTCAATACTCGGTGCCGAAGAGCTTGATACCGCACCACTCACACCCACAGCAGTTTGTCAATACTCGGTGCCGAAGAGCTTGATACCGCACCACTCACACCCACAGCAGTTTGTCAATACTCGGTGCCGAAGAGCTTGATACGGTACCACTCACACCCACAGCAGTTTGTCAATACTCGGTGCCGAAGAGCTTGATACGGTACCACTCACACCCACAGCAGTTTGTCAATACTCGGTGCCGAAGAGCTTGATACGGTACCACTCACACCCACAGCAGTTTGTCAATACTCGGTGCCGAAGAGCTTGATATAGCACCACTCACACCCACAGCAGTTTGTCAATACTCGGTGCCGAAGAGCTTGTTACCGCACCACTCACACCCACAGCAGTTTGTGAATACTCGGTGCCGATGAGCTTGATATAGCACCACTCACACCCACAGCAGTTTGTCAACTATACTCGGTGCCGAAGAGCTTGATACCGCACCACTCACACCCACAGCAGTTTGTCAATACTCGGCGCCGAAGAGCTTGATATAGCACCACTCACACCCACAGCAGTTTGTGAATACTCGGTGCCGAAGAGCTTGATATAGCACCACTCACACCCACAGCAGTTTGTCAATACTCAGTGCCGAAGAGCTTGATATAGCACCACTCACACCCACAGCAGTTTGTCAATACTCAGTGCCGAAGAGCTTGATATAGCACCACTCACACCCACAGCAGTTTGTCAATACTCGGTGCCGAAGAGCTTGATATAGCACCACTCACACCCACAGCAGTTTGTCAATACTCAGTGCCGAAGAGCTTGATATAGCACCACTCACACCCACAGCAGTTTGTCAATACTCAGTGCCGAAGAGCTTGATATAGCACCACTCACACCCACAGCAGTTTGTCAATACTCAGTGCCGAAGAGCTTGATATAGCACCACTCACACCCACAGCAGTTTGTCAATACTCAGTGCCGAAGAGCTTGATATAGCACCACTCACACCCACAGCAGTTTGTCAATACTTAGTGCCGAAGAGCTTGATATAGCACCACTCACACCCACAGCAGTTTGTCAATACTCAGTGCCGAAGAGCTTGATATAGCACCACTCACACCCACAGCGGTTTGTCAATACTCAGTGCCGAAGAGCTTGATATAGCACCACTCACACCCACAGCAGTTTGTCAATACTCGGTGCCGAACATGAAACAAAGCTTTAAGCGAGGTTTAGAG
>JAWDGP010006665.1:1045000-1075000 GCA_033675545.1 Elysia crispata
AGCAAAACTTGCGCGGCGCGCAGGAGACGTGACCAGCTCTAGAAAGATCGTCTGAACTATAAACGGATTGTTTTTATAATACAGTTGGTTCACCTTTCATTCATCAGACGACTTTATACACTCGTCAGCGAAACACCGCGTCAGTCACATTCCTTGTGGGACTTTGCTTATGTGTGAACATTTATTTGGATTATTACCGCCGAATCTCTCGTCTGTTTGGAGTATTGATATTGAAACTGTTCCTTTGGAATAATTTCCCGATTTAAAATTGTTGATTTATTCACCATTGGATTATTTGACTTGTGCAGCCGCACCTACGTGAAATATTATACGTAAGTTTTTATTATGTTTATTTATTTACTTATTTCTTTATTTTAATTTCAATTTTTCTATTACTCTTCCACCTCGATTTACTATTATCATTACTTTTTTCACCAACCGCTATTTTTTTTTCTAGATTTCCTGTCGTTGAAGAATCAGACTTTCCTGGAAGTTGACATAGAAATAGAGAACGTTGAGGATTGATTCTGATTTCACCTAATTTGTCTATGCTTATATAATGGGTAGGTTATATTGTAAAGTTCTCTCGTATTTATTTATACCGGCTTAGATCGAGACCAGCTAGTAATCTAGCTTCATGCATAATGTGATGTGTGCCATCATTTTCATAATAAACAAGTAATCAGATAATAGGAATTTGAATAAGTGACATCATTTTTGATGTAGTGCTCTACTTGACAATTTTCTAGACATGTGTACCTAGACTAGATCAGCACATGTCGGCATTTAAAGATACGGTATAGCTTAACATATTGAAAAAGAAACAAAATCAGAAAAGGATTAAACCTTCCATGGGTATTTTATTCTTGAGGGCCCAATGGTATTTTTCCAGATATCGGCCCAACTCACCCTAAGCTTTAAAATTGTATTATCCATATTGAATTTGATATGCTGAACACGACTATGAAGGTTTTATTCGTCGCAAATAAACACTTTTCAAGACATAAGCATTTTTGTGTTGCTCTAAAATCCCATTAAACTACAAGTTTCGATTTCGTCGCGAAACATTCAAAGCCGGACATGGGTTGGGCCGACATCTGCTATTTTACCCAAACTATTTAGTTGTAAATCCTAGAAAAACCCGCTTTCACTGCTTGCTTTGGGATGAGATGCAGGTCTTGGAACCTTGATATCTAGTCTTGATTATGAATTACAGTCTGCATCTAATTTAGAGTGCGAACGAACGAAATGTTATGTTCCTCTTTTGTTTTGTTGTCTAGGCGTAGTACACTATTATTATTATTATTATTATTATTATTATTATTATTATTATTATTATTATTATTATTATTAATATTTATACAGTATTTTAAAAAAAGTTAAAGAAAATAACCACCCGAATAAGTTGCGACTTTTCCATAGAACTTTTGGCGCATTCTCGACAGCGTCTCTCCAAAACTCACCCCCTTATTCTTATGCTTTTTTCTCCCTCTTGTGTAAACGATCACTTAATTATACGAAATCATTGATTGATCTGGATAAAAGAAGATTTATGAAGTCCCTAGTGCCCTGTATAATCTACCAGGCCCTGACAAACGCATGTTATAATTCCCGTTGTTTAGGACACACCTCCGCGTGAAGGGGAAAATTGCCTAACCTCCAGCGAGTTGATGGAGGTTCTGCATCGATCAGCGGGTCCAGCATTTTGTGGCCTGAGCAGCGGACCTCAGCGGGCGGCAGGAGCAATCATGTACCCCCCAGGTCTTCAGCGAGTGTTCATGTCCCCGGCCGACGTCTACTCTTGCTACCCGTTCGAGGCAACTACGCCCTCCAGAACACCGACACCCGAGCACCAGGGCCCTCGGGGCAAGCAGGCTCCGCCCATGGACTTCTCAAGCCAGGCAACCACCTTGCATTCAGTGCTCAGAGGAGAAATCCCTCCGGCATACTCTCATCTTGCCTCATCATCTTCAGGGTCCCCCATGAGCTCCTCCTCGCCATCGTCGTCTTTATCGTCTCACTCGCACTCGTTCTCCTCCGTTCCGTCGTCCACCAACATGCCGAGGCTGTCATTGCCTCCTTCATCTTCTTCAATGTCTTCATCGTTACCACAGCCCACCATGGACACCGACCAAAACAGTCAGAGTCGATCTCACCCCCACGGTAACCCACCCCCTCTTCTGTTTCACCCCGGAACCACACCCTCCCCTTGCTCCAACCATCTCAACTCCTTCTCCTGCTATAGCCCGCGCCCCCAGTCCCGCCCACAATCCCACGAGTCTCACGAGTCAGACATGCAGACAGAGCCAATGGACTTGAGTTGCAAATCTCCCATGACCACCCAATCCTCCACCACCGGAAGTTCAAGCAATTCTCGAGCTCACAGGAAAAGGACGGCCGTGTCTGCATTCCTTGACGTGGCTTCAAACAACCCAGGTTCCCCACTAACCCTGTCTTCGTCACTTCCTGCCAAGTTCAGCAACCCGTCTCGCACTCTGTCCGCCGAGTACCTCAACTCGTCGTCATCCTCCTCCCCGTCCACGGCCTCGCCATCTATGCACAGTTTCCCGCCCAGCCCAGGAGAGGGACAGCACGGAGGCGAGGAGTTCTCCCTCTTGAGGAACCTGCTCAGCGTGGGCAAGCACCACCACAATTCCTCGTCCTCCAGTGGACTCAGCTCTTCCACCCCGAACCTGACCTCACCGCCGTCTCCACTGGATCCCCTGTCCACCACCCGAGGCTGCGACTCCCCGGCCTCGGACCACTCGTCGTCATCGTCCACGTCCACAGCCCACGCCAGGGCGCCCGTGACCGGCAACACGCGAGTCCAGCTCGCCAAGAAGAACCTGCTCCCCGTCAGCGCGCGGGTCTCAGACTGGCTCGACAAGGCGGTGCGCTTCGCCAAATCTATCCCAGAATTTGCGTCTCTGTCCAACGAGGACCAAACCACCCTAGTTCTCAGCTCTTGGGCACGGCTTGTGCTGCTCTACATGGCGGAAGCCAACTTCCAGTTCGCCGTCACGCCCCACAGTCCTCGAGCCTCCTCGTCGGGCAGCAACGAGTTCGCGCCCACGTCTCTCTCACCGCCTCCCACCCAGGATGAGCCAACCATGAAGTCGGTGGAGGGCGTCCAGTCGTTTATCCGGAAGTGTCAGCAGATGCAGGTCGACGCCAGAGAGTATGAGTTCCTGAGGATGTTGGTCCTCTTCAATGCTGGTGAGTATCTCTTGGCTTCAGAACAAGTATGAGAGGGTTTGATTGATTGACTGACTGACTGACTTGCCTAGTGATTGTTTGAAAAAAAAAAAAAACAACAAACAAAAAAAACAAAAAAACAAAAAAAAAAAAAAACAGCACAGGAGCCAAATTTGGTTATTTTCCTGTGAAGAGCAAATAAACAGTTTTGATATCGCATGGTGATTACATGCCGTTATTTACCATCTCTGGTTCTTACTTGCTATTTTACTTTCTCTCTCTCTCTCTCTCTCTCTCTCTCTCTCTCTCTCTCTCTCTCTCTCTTGCTCTGATCTTGAACTCTCCGAGATAAAACACTCCCAGGTAGCAAGTGGTCTAATAGGTCAATGGGGTCAAGAGTAGGTGGCAGTGTGTGTGTTAGTGTAAGACCTGACCTTGCGTCTCTCCTTCTCTCAGGCCACGACCATAGGTCTAAAAACCCTGGCTTATCGGTGCCTGCCTGCCCGTTTGGCCCGGCTTGCGACTTGCAAGGTCACCCAGGCTGAACTGCGATTAATGAGCTCGCAAACTCGTGTCTTGAGTCACGGCCTTTTGACCTGCCTCTTGGCTGGGAGTCAAGGATAACTGACCGAACTGAATTCTGTGACGCGATATTCGAAAGAGAGAGAGAGAGAGAGAGAGAGAGAGAGAGAGAGAGAGAGAGAGAGAGAGAGAGAGAGAGAGAGAGAGAGAGAGAGAGAGAGAGAGAGAGAGAAGGAAGGGGTGGGGGGGTTGTTACTGCGCTCAAAATTTTCTTGTCTTATTATTTTATGTTGTAGTAAAACTTAATCCGTGACTTCACATACGTCAGTGAAATGCGCAGTAGTCGAAGATCAAACACATCCTTAGCTTTGATCCTTGTCAGGAAGCCCCTCAGGGCACAATGGATCGTTTATAGAATATTGTGTAAGCAAATTGGACTGACCTTTCGTAATGGCCGACTTACACGAGCGTCCAGGGTCGAGAGATAGAAAGTTGCCACGCTGGAGTTGAGTGGACAGACAAGGCTGAGGTGGAGACAGGAATGGGTTTAGGATGTTAAAGAAATAAGTTGTCAAAAATAAACATTATTTTGGTAGAAAGAATAAATGAAGCAATAATTACAATCTCAAACTGGGCGTCACGTGATTCAGGCAAGAGATAAGGATTAAGATCATTTAAGCCAACCTGTAGGGCTATAGGGCTATGGAAGCTCGGCAAGTCCTGAATATAATAGAGTATAATATAATATAATATTTCAGTGTTTTGTCGTCATCCAAAATCTCCGAAATCAGGGGATTGACGGGAATTTCGGGGTTTTCCCATCTCTATCTATAGGCAGAAGAGCCACAAAAAGGCTGTAGGTGTGTAGGACCGTAGAGCTAGTTTGTAGCGGATCCTCTTTGAGCGTGGTTCACAGTATCGGTACGGTAATCCTTCTGCTCTTTGCCAGGCCACTCCTACAGGGGCCAGCTCTACGTAACGCATGTTAAGTCGACTCGATGTGATAACGCTGGAGTTTCGACCCAGTCTTACATCACACACCACTGAAAGGTGCTTCGTGTTGCGGCCGTCGGTGGACCTTATATGGTTGGTTTGGTTTGATAGGGCTAGGTTAAGTCGTTTTCTGACAAACCAGTCTTACTTTCGCACGTACTTGGCTGAGCTGTCATCTATAATGATGATTATAATAATAATAATAATAATAATAATAATAATAATAATAATAATAATAATAACAACAATAATAACGATCATTGTATATTTTTTAAAATGTATTACTTGCACGTGTCTCACCGGCTGTCGTGATATTAAACATAAACTTTGTTGTTTTCATCCTCTTCACTCGCAACATCTATACTTAGCAGCTTTTACAAATAAAACTACTTAAGGCAACTTACTCGCATTCACACACGTTCACATTAATACACAGACACGTTCACATCCACACACTGGCCTATGGGGCCTGGCTCCGGCGGCTGACCCTGGTTGTCCTCGCTTGACCGAGTCACGGGGCTCAGCGCAGGCAGGCAGGCAGGCAGTGCCGACACCCCTTACCGCCAGTCAAGGTCGGCGGGCCAAGAGAACGAAGAGCCTAAGTTTCCTCTCCTTCCCATCCCGTCTCTTCTCCCCGTCGAGTGAGGATCTCAAGGGCAGAGAATGCAGAGCTCAGGTTAGGCAGTCACTGATCCATACATCTGACGCGGGAGAGAGAGAGAGAGAGAGAGAGAGAGAGAGAGAGAGAGAGAGAGAGAGAGAGAGAGAGAGAGAGAGAGAGAGAGAGAGAGAGAGAGAGACGCAGTCTTGTTTACTCATTCCACCTGAATCTAAACCCAGTGGCCTCGACAAGGGACACACAGTGGGGCGTCATGCATGTTTTCTCTGAGCGCAGGTTTCTCAAAGGATAATGTTGGTTTTGTTTTTTTTTCCCTCATGTAAACTGCCTCGAGGTTTAGTCTGAAGCGACAGTGATGAGATGCAATGTAGATTTATATCACTTAATAATAATAATAATAATAATAATAATAATAATAATAATAATAATAATAATAATAATAATAATAATAATAATAATAATAATAATAATAATAATAATAATAATAATAATAATAATAATAATAATAATAATAATAATAATAATAATAATAGTAGTAAATTACAATTCGACTTAGGAACACTGTGTTCATGACCGCGACGTGGTAGCCTAGCTTTAAAATCAAGCTTCAAACGTTTAACTCGGGCCTCCAAGAATTGCGATCACGTCAGTTTAATTTAGGTAAGAATTTCAACAGTAAGAAATGTTTCTCGGGAGCTCCGTGTATTGCATTGAACCGATTACTAAAGTACAACAACATCAACACGGTTCAAAACATGCCAGAAAATGATCATCCGCTCGTGAGTTGAATATTCTCATCAAGTTATTTCTGGATCATCAATTGAGTGTTTTACCACGTACCTACCTCTGACGATACTTGCCTCCTGCGTCTTTCCACATTTCACGAGCATTCTGCTGTTAAGATAGCTCTCTCCCTCTCTCTCTCTCTCTCTCTCTCTCTCTCTCTCTCTCTCTCTCTCTCTCATGAGGCTGTTGGATGGGGGCGGGGAGGAGGAGGAGGGATATATCGGGCGGCGCAGGTAAGACTGGTCAGATCTGTGGTGACCATGGAATGGCCTCGGCTCTCTGAATCTCCTTCCCTTGAGGTGAACACACAAGGTCAACGACTCCTCAATATTAACCCCAAGGATGCACTCTTATTCTTCCTTTCCCCTTTGGCCCCCCCCCCCCCCCCCTTTCCTGGTCAACGTTTTAGCTTGATATCTTTCCTTCTCCGCGAGAAAGATTTCATTTATCCCCCTCTCAAACTTTCTTTCCGTCCCAGAATTCGTATATCAAAACCAATAAAATAGCTCATTGTTTTAGTAAACTTATTCCCCCTCTATCTTTGAAATTTTAATTTTGTCCATGATAAGAAATAAGGCAGATTATTGCTTATTTTCATGTGGAATAGTTTTCTCATTTAACGTTTCGGTATCCGGTGGTCTGAATCGTGTTTCAATGCCACTGAGTAAGGAGAAAGGGCTGCTGATATTGAGGGAAATGTTGTGAATTTGTTAGAATCCTGATATTGCCGACTGCACCAGCAGCCCACGGGGATGCGAGAACTTGTATAAAATAAATTTGAAAGTCAATACAGCAATTAGAAATGAAAAGACATTAACATGGATCCTGAGAGAATTTGAAGGAACGGAAATTTTATGGAGTGGACAAATAAATGATGGACGGAGCGAGAGGGTGAAGGGGTATGGCTAGGCCCAGAAAAGTTAAACAACCAGTCAGCGGTCAGCAAAACTTTGTCCGCACCGTGACTGGTCATCCGCCCAGAGCGAGCGTGGCCGGAGTCATTAGCTTGACCTCTTGGCCTTTTCCGCTTTGGAGTAAAGTGGTTCGGCCTGACCGCGATCGGCCATCTCCCCTTGCTCGGACGTTAATAGCCGTTTGGAGACCGAAGAAAAGAGGGGTGAGATCGGAAAACAAAGAAAGAAATAATTCTAGGCGGACTGTCAGGGATAGAGGGAGGGAGGGAGGGGTCAGATTAGGTTTTATCGGTATCTGTCTTAGTTCATCGTATAGTCCATCTAGCTTGATTTTGTGACTTTTTTTTTTTTTTTTTTTTTTTTGTTTCTTAGATTTCTTTATTTTGCATTTTCTTCTGCCTTGTTTTCTTCTGTCTGTTTTCTTCTCCTGTATGAAATTCAGTGCGCGGGGAGGGGTGGGGGGTGAAATTAATAATGATGCACGATAGCCACTTCTGATGATAGGGAAATCAGCGGGCTTGGGGTGGGAGAAAACTGGAAAAAACTTCTTGAGGGGGAGGGGGGGGGGGTGGGAGGTTCTCAGGGTCACCGGTCAGTTGAGATGTGGTGCCCGGAGTTCAACGGCCGCGTCGAACTGGCCCTGAACGGTTACCTTTGGGGATTCCTGGCCAGCGGTAGTGGACACGGTCATAAATGGTCAAAAATGTAACGATGGGGAGGTTTTCCCACTCGCGATCTAGATATACCGTGACCGATGCCTGTCGGTATAAATGTTTTAGAAGAGAAAAAAAAAAAAAAAAAACTACATTAAATTAATTTAATACATACTTTAAACTGCGGTTACTCAGATGAAAAGGAAATTCTTTAATTCTATATTTTGCTTACTACTTCAAATTTTTTACCCAAAATATTTAAGTGAAAGCGAGAATTGAGAAAAGTTTGAAAAATAGTCATCTGTTAGAAGCTAACAGTACTGTTAACCTTATCAGAAAATAAATACTATTAAGCCCCCTTCCACCCCCCCCCCCCCCCCCCCCTTTTTTTTTTTTTTTTTTTTTTTTTTTCGTCATATGAAACATTGCCATGTTCAATTTTCCAGGTGTGGGGTCTATTTTTAGCCGCGAGGAAAGAAAGGATTCCATGATTCGTGTCCTCAGGGAGCGGCGGGGCTTGGAGCGCGGGCCAGTGACGTCAGCCTGTGTCTGGGTGTAGTGTTAGGTGTGTTTGCGTACACAGTGTGTGCTGAGACATAGCTCTGCACTATCATTCAGTTTTTTTTTTTTTTCTGTTTCGCTTCACCCAGTATTTCGTTCACCCGACCCAGTAACCCGTACTCTAGCTGGTTCCAGGGTCAGAGGTCAGAGGCAGACACAAGAACAGGCATGCCAGCTAAAGCTAGATCGAGATCTGTAGGGCTGCAGTGCCATTGCCATGAATATTGTTTATAACGGTTCAGATAACTCAATTCATTCTCTCTCTCTTTCTCGTTCTCTTTCTCCCTCTCCCTCTCCCTCTCCCGCTTTCAGCCAGGGTGATACATGTTTGGGAAGTGGCAACTCGGTGGTTCAAGACTAGATTAGTAACCCAATCTCTCTCTCTCTCTCTCTCTCTCTCTCTCTCTCTCTCTCTCTCTCTCTCTCTCATGTCATTAATAGACACTCTTCTCTCACCCTCTTTTCGTCTCTTTTGACTGTTATCATTTCCTTTCTTCATCGACGTATCTTCACTAATCCTTTTTTTTTCATGGGGCCTTATTTACCTCACCAACCCCACACCCCTCCTTAAATCTTATTTCTTTTTCTCCTTGCCTCACCTCTTTAGCCCTGCTCTGGCCACACCTCTGAAAAAAAAAAAATACAAGGCAGCCATGCAGGCAGTTCCAAGTCCTTCTAAAAGCGGCATTGCACGCGCAATCCTGTTGGTTCAAGATTTACGACACGTGACAGCTGACGTCATCGATATCATTAGATTAATATCAGAAAGGGGAGAAGTTTCAGCGGATAATGCATTCCTTCGAAGAACATGTTAAGTTAATTTTAACAGGTTTTAGTTTTTGAATCTATGATAGAAGTAAGCCATTAAAAAATATTACAAAATTAAAACATTTGGAAGTTATTTCTTAAATTGATAAAAGAGAACTTTGTAGATATGGTGCCTGCATTTTTCCCTAGAAGAATAAACAGTAATTATAGCATGTGTAACGCCTTCCTAAAGATATTTTGAAAATGTCCGCTATGAACCATTAGTGATCTCTTAATGAGTAAAGCCATCACTAGGGGAGAGGGGGCGTGAAGAGCCGATCATGTCACCGTTGTTGTGTCTCGTCTGTTTAACAAGGCTTCTGCCTATCAGCAAAACTACTCATTGCCAACAACATGCGCAAACTGCCACGCCGAGCTTGATGAGGTCACAGTGTAAATAACCTTGGTGGGAAGAAATGGGCTGAGGTTGCGTGTGTGTATTAGAAAGGGGGAAGGGGGTATTGAGAGAGAGAGAGAGAGAGAGAGAGAGAGAGATGTACATCATGGTCATCAGTTGCATAGCATTTATTGTTCTTTAAGCAATGGAGGCTTGCTCCAGCAGAAGCTTGGAATAGATAAATAAATACTTTAATGTCAGGTTGTTCTCCTAACACCCCAGACGTCAGAGAGAGAGAGAGAGAGAGAGAGAGAGAGAGAGAGAGAGAGAGAGAGAGAGAGAGAGAGAGAGAGAGAGGGAGGGAGGGGAGGGGGTAAGGGGAATTCCAGACACACAACCTTGGCATTCTACGGAATCTCAGTCTACGTCTCTAGCTCTGTCTGGGTCTGGCATGCAAGCAAGCGGTTCCCCTCCTCCCCTCGGCCGGCATGCTGATACCAACCTCCCTCTTTCCCCCCCAAACTCCCCGCTTGCTCTCCCCCCGCCCGCTCTCGTCCACACCGCGTCCTTCTCTTCTGTCTTACTGTGTCATGGTATCTAGAGTCTAGTGTACTCTCGAAACTCGCCTCGGCTAGATCTAGTTTGCATACAACCATGTTTGTACTTTAATATTGTCTTTTCACCAATCTATACCAAAGCTTGATCGCAATGCTGTTTGATACCAAAGCTGCTGTCGCCATTATATAAATGAACGGTTTAAAATAATTATGTTGTTGCTCTTTTGGTTTCTTTATTATCAAATGCTCTTGCCACTAAAAGTGCACAGGCGAATGAGAATCTGTGAGTCAAATGGGGCGCAAAAGTACATTTTACACGATGTTTGTGTTATTCTCTAGTCTAGATCTACGCCGATATTGTTTTTTAATAGATCAGCGCGCTGTGCTTGAATTACAAGGTCATTAATACCCCAAGCTGTATGAGAGAGAGAGAGAGAGAGAGAGAGAGAGAGAGAGAGAGAGAGAGAGAGAGAGAGAGAGAGAGAGAGAGAGAGAGAGAGAGAGCGAGAGCGGCAGCCAAGGACATTGCTGACGTCACGGCAGAAGTAAGGCAGGCGGTTCTAACTCCAGTAACTGGCCTTGCCACTCCTCACAGCCATCGGGTTTTCTTTTATAATTAGTCTATATCCTTGTGTTTGTTTTTGCGCATTACTTTTGCACACAGTTCTTTATTTCTCTCTCTCTCTCTCTCTCTCTCTCTCTCTCTCTCTCTCTCTCTCTCTCTCTCTCTCTCTCTCTCTCTCTCTCTCTCTCTCTCAGTACTATGTGATATGATATTCATGATTAATCGAAGATGATTATCTGCAACGTGAGAAAAGTGATGGACGGAAAGCCGAGTAAAATTCCAACAAAAACTAGATCTAGATTGTTTTATTTTAGGCTGATATAATTAATCCTCGTCATGTTAGACCTGAAGCCCACACGCGCGCAGAACTCGTGCCTGGTGAATCTAGACCTAATTTAGTTTATAAACCTTTCGTAGTAGGCTGCAGACTTTTATTCAATAAGGCGTATCGTGTTCTTAGAAAACACTAGCGTAGGTCGTGTTTTTCAGATACATTGAATGATAATGTTTGAATACGCGATAGCGCAACATTTGTGCTTGCGTGTGAAAATATTAGCGATCAAGACCTTGATAGTTCCACTTTTCTCAGCCTTGACCTTGCTCTGTTGGGTTCACAGGCGGTAAGCAAATGTTTGGGATCTACGCGCAGCACTTTAGCGCAAACATAAGGTCAGAGGGTAAACGAGTTCACCGAATGTTGAATTGATAAATTCACTAGCCTTACCGATAAAGAAAAGTATAATTCTACAGGCATGCTATTACCAGTGCAAACACTTTAAATTTCTTGCATTGAAGGGTAAATCTTAAATTTTAAAATAGAAAAAAAACTGAAAAAAAAAAAAAAAAGAATGTTGAGTTCTGAAAAATGTTCCGTGTCCGGACCTGGCTTATGTGGAGAATTTTCTGAAGATTCTATGTCTAGACCCAGCTAGATGTCTCTGTGTGTGTGTGTGTGTGTGTGTGGGTTTCCAGCGCAAACTGCAAGAGACAGGGCAATCAGTGTTGAGTGCTAACGTTATAGACTGTCATTGTAGACTTGTTGAGACGAGCAGACGGGGTCGCACAAGGTCACTGAGGTCATTTTGTGCGCACATCCGGTGTGGATCTTTATTTTAGAAGCACGATTTTTCGCTGCTTTCTTCCTTCTTTTTTTTTTCCTCGATGTATAGTACATTTTCTCCTCTCCACACACTTTTTTTTTTGTTTGTTTTGTTTTGTATTTTTCTCACGCTCCATGTTACTATCAAACTCTCTTCTTCGCGGCAACGTTAACATTGAATTTCTAAACTAATATCAAAACGTGTTTTTTATCGTCTTTGCCCTTTAGACGTAACCGCAATAACTGTAACACTGAATACAATATGTACCGTGACTCACAAAACATTTCGTGTTACGCAAATTTAAAAATGAACACCAAGAGGTCTTGGAGTGTTCCGGCATGGTGACCTAGCTCAGCCAGTCTTTTTTTTTTCTTTCGTTATTTCTCCCGTGCTTCCTATTCAGCAATTCAATCTGCGTGCCACTTGGTCTGTAAGAACGTGCGAGGCAGTAGCGTGTCCCAAGGACGATATCTTATTAACCTTGAACTGTATTCACAATATCTGTGATAAAACAGTGAAGGAGAACAATAGGCAAGTAGGCTACGTCTGCTAGTGTGCTAGAGTGGAGACATACTGACCGAAAATGGGATTTAGGTTTTATAATCATCATCATCATCATCATCATCAAGGATTTATTATCATCATCATCATCAAGGGTTTATCATCATCATCATAATCATCATCACCGTATAATAAGACCCCATAATTCTTGGCTGGAAGAGGAAAACAATATTAAGCTATAAATAATTATTCTGCCCGCGTGTGATGGCTGCCTCCATTGTTGTCTTCCTCCTGACAGCTACTGGCTACACCCAGTGAACCCTCGCCACTGAGAATAACCTTTGTGGACAGAAATATAATTGTCTCCATGGCAACGCTTGTTAATCAGTCGGTGTAGACTCGACTATAGTACTTCACAAGGTCTTATATATTATTTGTTTGGCTCTTTAGTGCTCGTGAAAATCGACGAGCGATTTTTTCTCACCGACACCGTAACTCGTATGATGCTTAGTTTCACTTTGCCACTCTTTGACAAGTTCACTAATCGTTATTATAGTGTAGCGAACACACGAAAACCTGTCCTAAGTTGATCTATTCCTTACTTCACTTGTGAACGCCACAGAAACTCGTCCGAGTTTATCAAGCCTGCTCCTCCTCGTGCGGATGGATGGATGGATGGATGGATGGATGGATGGAGGACAGGGAAGGTGTGTGTGTGTGTGTGTGTGTGTGTGTGGAGGAGAGGGAAACATGTTGCGGTCGGTGCGGTGCGGTGCGGTGCGGTGCGAAAGACTCGTTATTGATCTAAAATAACATCAACATCACGTGTCGCGTTATAGCACTGGAAGTCTCGCTGCACTCGGACCTGGTCAGTCAGTCCGAGAGAGTTAGAATCAGAAAACTGACCTCTCAGAACGTTGACGTTTACTCCAGTGTCTGGCCGGGTAGGTCGTCGTTAGAGCCGCCGAGGAGAACAATGTCGGCGCTAGACGTCTGCCGCTTGCCGCGCACTGACAGCTTGTGGCGGAAACGCTGGTCAGATCCATGTCTGCGGCGGCGCGCCTGCGTGGAGGAGCATATTGATTTCATTTCCGTTTTATGCGGAGTGGTTTATATAATCCTAATCAATTTGCTTTTTCTAACCCTTTAATATACAATTAAAGCAATGGAGCCATGTCACGAAAATAGTTCATGGCTGCTTGTTGTGCGCACATGGCTTATTGGGAGTCAGAAATACCGAAAAGAAGTTTTGGAGATTACATCAATGTAAATCGCGTTAATTACGCCCACCACCCTTTTCTAAATTCTAAACTTTAGAACATCCACGTTTTTCTCAATGGCGCAAGATTTCAGTTGCTCTCACTCTTTGCTTTTTGCTGGAACAAAATAATGATTAATGCAAAAAGTTCTGTACAAACGCGCAGTCCCAACACCCAGCAAACAAACGCGGCCCAAACATTCAAGACTAACAAAGATTTGAAAATGTCGCGGTTAGGTAAACATTGGCGGATTTCGAGGGATCTGTTTTTAGCAACAACCCACGGGGTTGTCCTCACCTGACTTGAAGTATTGCCAGGGTCATTCAGCGCCCGTCAACACGGGCAAGGCTACTCTATACAGATTGAACCGCTTGGGATACTCCGGCCGGACAGGCACTATACAGATCTGAAGCCTGGCGTATTTGTGGTACCTCCGTCTAGCTAGCTCTGCTTTTCCTCAGAATTCTATCTCTTTTTCTTTCTCCTTTCATTTGTTCTCGTCTTTACGTTACATACTGATTAAAAGACCTACTAAAATGAATTCTTGATTATGATTTTCTCTCTCTCTCTCTCTCTCTCTCTCTCTCTCTCTCTCTCTCTCTCTCTCTCTCTCTCTCTCTCTCTCTCTCAAAATATCCCCCTTTCCTCGCATACCATACAGTTGGAAATTCCTCCGTAAAAATATTTTCGTTCCCGCGCCAGAGACAGGAATAGAAGTTTGGACACTCCCCGTGACCAGCCATTCTCGAGTCACTCGCGGCCATGTCAACAGACAAACAAACAAACACGTAGCTGGCCTGTGCACGCAACTGACTCCCTGGAGCTTAGCTTGGTTGTTGCTCCAGGACTCAACAGTGAACCAAACTGGCCTGGAGCTCTAGCTCTCTCTCTCTCTCTCTCTCTCTCTCTCTCTCTCTCTCTCTCTCTCTCTCTCTCTCTCTCTCTCTCTCTCGGCCCCCAGCCGTGTTATTTCTGCTCCTCTTTAAGATTTGCCATCAGTGTTTGTTAGTTTTTCACGTTTTCTCCACGACAGCCGAACTTTTCCCAAGTTGGTGAACTATGTGAAAAAGAGAAGGGGGGAGGCGGTTATTTGATTAGCTCCGAGCATCATGGTATGAAAAAACCCCAGACTTGTGCTAATCGTTCGCGAGAGGGCTCTGTTTGCGGAAGGGTCAGGCTTGTCAAACACACTGGAGCAACGCTGTCCCTAGTCTGGCTGGTTACCGTGACCCTGGACGATGACCTAGCACCGTACTGACCCCTCGCCTCCGGACGGTCAAGCGCGGACCCTTGGTCGCATCGTAGCTCACTCATTAATGTGCGCATTAATGTAAATGAACGCATATAATTGAATTATTTATGTCCTCGAGGTTTGTGAAAATTTGACAAACGCACACACGCACAATGACAAAAGACAATAATTTTAAACGGGACAGTTTGAATGTTTTGCACGTCTGAATGAATGTGTAACATTGCAGTTATTATTGATTTGATCGCACTTTCTCACCTCAAAGTTAGTTCGCGAATGGTATGAAGAAACACAAAGCCATTGGCTACTAACGGCTTCAGGTTGTTTCTCCAGCTAGACATCTTTCATCTTCTGAAATTAAAGAATGAAAAATCTTCCACTCAGCCTCATTAATGAGAAATCAAGTTCACTAACCAGCGTCATGTTTTTGTTCTTCTCTTCACCCCTCCAGGCTACCCCGGACTGTCCAGCCCCAACACCATTGACCAACTGAACTCTGTCGTCCAGCAACTCCTGCACCAGCACGTGCGCGTGGCCAGGCCCGGCGATGTAATGCACTACTCGCGCCTGCTGATGTGTCTGCCCTCTCTGTTCGGCACCAACAGCCGGATGTTCGAGACGCTCTTCTGCAAGAATGTCCGTCGCGGGGCGGACATGGAGGCATTCCTCAAGGAGATCCTCAAGACCATGTCCTAGAGCCTCGAGACCTTGTCCTAGAGCCTCGAGACCATGTCCTAGAGCCTCGAGACCATGTCCTAGAGCCTCGAGACCATGATCTAGAGCCTCGAGACCATGTCCTAGAGCCTCGAGACCATGTCCTAGAGCCTCGAGACCTTGTCCTAGAGCCTCGAGACCATGTCCTAGAGCCTCGAGACCTTGTCCTAGAGCCTCGAGACCTTGTCCTAGAGCCTCGAGACCATGTCCTAGAGCCTCGAGACCATGATCTAGAGCGCGAACACGCAAGGGACGTTGCGCTGAAAGTCCCGCTCCCAAGAAGAAGCTGCTGGCGCTATTGAAGCTGAGACAGGAGGTGCAATATTCAAGACTGTCCTGCGGTCGGCGCTTACTTGCCCTCCCGTCCTGATCTCATTGAACTGATACAATCACACATTCATACCTCCATCCAAGACACAATCACACATTCTTACCTCCATCCAAGACACAATCACACATTCTTACCTCCATCCAAGACACAATCACACATTCATACCTCCATCCCAGAGAGACCTTGGTGCCGCCGTAGCCCGCTCTCCACGCAGAATCACTGCTCACTGTACTGGCTTTGTATTGACGTGCTTGTCTTCGGCTTCATGCTAGCTTCCTATGCCCGTGTATTAGTCCGACAGTTAACTTGATTTATCAAACTTGAACTCAACCTTCGGGCAGGATTTTTACCGCACGGCAAAACCAGGACTGGTTCGATCTCATCTTGTATTCGTGAAACGATATATCGATATGGTTTATGACTATGAGACACTTGCTGACTCTCAAGTGCAGTTTTAGTTTTTGTTCTAGTTTTGTCACACTTCGCTGAACCATGCAGGCTGATATTATTATAATACGATTTTGTTCCAGAACTTCAAACCTCATTCAAAATGGATCTCATATTCTTCGTCTCACAAGTCTACGTTTCTCGATTGGTTTGTCCTTAAAGTAAACGATAATATGTTAAGCTATACAATATGTCATGTTATTTTTTTTTTATTTAATTGTTATATTCTGGGGATGGGTGTTACGAGATACACACTGAAAGGGTATTCTTAGTCAGTGACTCCGACCACACAGTGAATTGATCAGGGACGTCAGGCTATACAGTCATAATAATGTTGCTGATGGAGCAGTTATAGCTCTAAGACAGCTGGCAAGAGAAAATACCATTCTTGTCTTCAGGATGCCACAGAATGCGGATCAGTTCAAAGAGTCCATCTATATCTCGCACAGAGCCTAGTCATTGACATCCCAAACTCGTTACCTTATTATTATTTTTTTTTTTTATTTTTTAAGCCCCTGCTGGGCGATTTGAATCTGACTGGCGCGTGAAGATTAATTTGACAGCCCAAGATGGAAAGTGGTGTAATCGGGTCTACCTATGAAAAGCTCATGATCACGCCAGAAAAAAAGTTTACGTGTAAGATAATTGCCTCACGTTATCGTTATTTAAAAAATAACAAAAACAAAAACAAAAAAATACAACCTGTATATATATTATGTAAAAGCTTAAAACTATTTCATGTAGGGGGTGTTATGTGCGTTATTAATAACTATTTATTTATTGATCGTCAGTGAGGAGGAGGAGGAGTTTTGCAAGCGTTGATTGTGTTTTGTTAATTATTGTATCTTATTAAGCCTATGAGTCATGCGGTGAATTTGTTCTGATGTGCACAACAAGCCATTTATAATGTCGCACTGGCTTCAATGTCTTGTGTTATGAAGAAGTCTAGTGGAATCAACGATTTATTTATAAGAGAGAGAGAGAGAGAGAGAGAGAGAGAGAGAGAGAGAGAGAGAGAGAGAGAGAGAGAGAGAGAGAGAGAGAGAGAGAGTAAAACAATGTGGTGTTGTGTATTACTTTAACTTTCCTTACTCTTATATATATATATATATATATATATATATACACATGTGAACGAAATAACTGACAAAAATAAAATAATCATTTCTTCTGGGACTTCAACATCAACAGCCTCTTGCCTAGACACAGCTAAATCGTTATGTCAGAGTCCGAAAAATGTTAACACACATAAACATTCAAGCAATCAGGTTAGAATTGGTCAGCTCGACCTTGACAAGAACGTAAAAGAGTAGAGCTAGGCAACAGTTACCAGAAGTCTCAGCTGAGTTGAGAAAAATAATAACTGGTTTGATTATCAGAACAACAGAGTCGAGAGACTGAACAAGGGAAGCCCAGCACAAGATACCTAGAAAACAACAAGAACAACAACAACAACAACATCCATTCACCATTACCAACACTTTCCTCCTTTTCACCATATCAGCATCACCATCATTCAGTATAGAGCACGCCTTGTTGTGGTATCAACCACAAGAAACAATTGTGAAGTCGTTGACTTTCCAGAAAAGTTTTGAAGGGACTCAATCTATTGGGTAATCAATTCTCTTGCTCACCATTTCCCTCTTTGATTCTATTTATTTACACAGCATGAAGAAACTTTGATGGAGTTGTGAAATATCTTTAAAACGTGTGCCTGGAATGAAATGCTTGACACATTATACATAGATAGTGAGCAAGAGATATAAAGGGACTAAAA
This sequence comes from Elysia crispata, assembly GCA_033675545.1. Taxonomy (NCBI): domain Eukaryota; kingdom Metazoa; phylum Mollusca; class Gastropoda; family Plakobranchidae; genus Elysia; species Elysia crispata. Next base: position 1,062,888 of record JAWDGP010006665.1, read on the forward strand.
TCACATGTATGTCATTACTCTGTAAGCATTTTTTTTACGACTTAGATAAATTCATACTAGCTTTGAGGGGACAAAAAAGTTGTTTTATTTTAGATCAATTATTTGGCATCCTTATCATGATTGATATTGCACTAGCTTGATTTAATTTGATATAGATAGTTATATTGATACAGAGAGAGAGAGAGAGGGAGACTGAGTGAGTGAGAGAGAGAGAGAGAGAGTATTTATTCATTCAAATCAAGCGTTCAAATAACAGATAGGAGTATTGAATCTCTGAGATACGCCCATGTCTTTATGGCTGTTACAATCGCAACCACTCAAATCTTGAACATATGAACTAAGATCACAAATACCTGGCTATCACTAATGACAGTTTTCATTTTATTCACATTTTTTTTTATAGAAAGAAAATGACCCAAAACATTCCATGCCACACTTTCTTGTGAGACTTGTCAATTTTCAATTCTTGTTCCTTATGTTAGACTATGATGGAAAGTCGTAGTGAAAGTACTCATGACTTGGATAATAATTTCTGGATATTAATTAAAAAAAAAAATTAAAACTCATATTGCACATCTAGTCTTTAGTGTTAGGAAGAATTGCCTATTCAGATAAATTTTATATTGACATTAACAATCAATGAAATACTGGACTGTTAGTTGAGAAAGTAACAACACTTGCATTTTGAATGATTCTGTAATGATGACGTGAGATTTTCTTTACTCTTGAGTTTTCTTTCTTGTAATATGTAAATATGCATTCTTGTAAATAGATCTTGACTTATTTATTATTAAATTATTCACACGCCTTTCTCCCTTTTCTTCAAACATTGACAAAGCCGTGGTGCTAGGGTTCTTTCTGCCAGGTCAAGCTTATTATTATTATTATTATTATTATTATTATTATTATTATTATTATTATTATTATTATTATTATTATTATTATTATTATTATTATTATGTGTAAAAACATTTTGTTGAGGAGTGTAAGGACACACCCAAATCTGAATATTTGTTTTGTTTTTGATAGTATTTAAGACTGAAAAAAAGGGCATGTCTAGATCATGCCATGTTGCAAGAAAAACATGACACACATCAGTGTCAGTCAAGCACAGCATGACATCTGTGTTGTAGCATCGTGACACGCAGATTCTCCATTGCAACACAACACATTGATGAAACAACAACAACAACCACAAATAAAAAATATGAAATATGAAAATATGAAACCTATGAAATACACAATAATGAGATGAACTTTTATCATGGATCTATGAAAATTTTGTGTTTATATGTATCGCCCATTCATAATTTGTCTTAGTGTTATTTATTGAAGGAAAATAAATTATTTTGAACCATATATGACAAAGGTTTTAATAGTTGTTTTTTTTGCACTTGTTTTACTTCAACTTTTTTTCCCCCTCTCTTCTTCTTAAACTAGTAGCACTTGTTTTGTGTTCAAGGTTTTATTCCTCTCTGTCTTTACTTCCATTTATAATACTATTGAAGGTCTTAATATCCTAGACAACCGTTTGTGATGGTCTGTATTGATACAACTCAAAGCGGAACAAAACGCATGCAGTCGGTTTTTCACTGAATAAGTTTATGGTGGATCTATTCAGATGGAATTTGGGGAATTTTCAATTTTCCTGCAAGACCAGTTATAGGATATTTCTCCTTAAAAGATGCCGAGTTTTTTATTTATTATTATTTTTTTTTAAATTTTGGATGAACTAAAGACGCAAATAAAAGTAATTAAAACAAACGAGCAGAATCCATAATTATCAGCCTGAGGATAAATCCTCCCCCCTCCCCTTTGGGGAGTCAACCTTGAGATATTTGGAAAGGTCACGCGCCTACCGTTCCAAACCTCCGGGGCTTGGAGAGCTCCCTGGCGAGTTCAGCGCTAAATTTAAGTTCCGGGAAAATCCAGAGGATTTTTAAAATTGAAAGTAGGGAATGATAAAAAGAAAAACACAAAAAAATTCCATTAACTGAATATTAAAAAAAAAAAGTCTTTAAAAAAAATCTTTTTCGTGGCACCATAATTTAATTAATTATACCTTCAGATTTTCTTGGACATAAAAGCATGTCAAGATAAAAATTTATGATTTAAGAATTTATGGGAAGGAATCTGAATTGGCTGACTTAAAATAGAATTTTCTGCCAAAGAACTAACACACTTTGTTTCGATTTGGTATTTTGGCGGGGCACTTTTTTTTTTTTTATTTTGGCGCCTTCCATTTCCGGACAGAGGCACCTGGCACATTAACTAGTCTTCCAACAAAACACGAACTCGGCTGCTATTTTCTGTCTGTATTAATTTGTAATAAACATAGACAATCAGATACTATGAAAGTTTAAATTTTCAATGTGCTTTCCAGGCTTGAGATGAAACTAAGCGAGTGAAATATTCATTTTTACATTCATTCATATCTTTACTCTGCTCTTTATGTAACGTATTGATTTACAGTCGAGTCCGGTTATTTCAAAGTCATTGGGATAAAAAAAGGACTTCGAATTATCAGGATACATAGAGAAAAGAGAGTATAAAAATGTGGGTGACAGACAGGTAATGTACTCGGATTCACACCTTTCCCTTTCCCTCTACTCCTAGTCTTATTGTAGACTCTTGCCTGTATATAACATACACACACCAGAGTTGCTTGCCACACGAGCATAGCACCACTTTCTTTATTTTGCAAACTAAGAAAACTGCTTTCACGATTAAAAAAAAACACGTCAAGATGGCTTCGAATTAACCGGATCCTTCTTTCCAACTTCGAACTAACCGATAATTTTTAATAAAGCTTAAAGGGAGAAATATTTGGTAAAATTAATCGACTTCATGATATCCAAAAATTCGACCTATTCGGATTCGAACTATTTGGACTCGACTGTGTAATGATTGCTTCCAGTGTCTCGGTTGCAGATAGCGTCAAAGTGAATAAATTCTTTAAAAAAGTAAATAAAAAAACTTTTCGAATTGTTTTAAAAAACAAAAAACAATGACAGCCCTATCTCATGAGAGGAAGGATATTAAAAAAATACATAAGTTAAAAAAAACCCAAAAAAACAATCAGTAAAATAATGATCGACCAACGACATGTGATCTTTAATTTAAGAGATGATCGCACAACTGACCAAACAGACCAGTTTCCAAAATCTTCCTCCTGACTTGGTTAAATACAATAAAAAAAAAAAAAATTGAAAAAAAAAGGGAAGGAAAAAAAATCTGAAGTCACAACGATAGTAGAGACATATCGAATTCAGAGTTTCTGAAAGTTCAGAGGTTTTATAGAGAAGCGCTCAGCTTTTTTTTTGTTTTTTTTGGAAAGGATGGTGGGGGAGAGACAAGTTTAGAAGGGTTACCATAGGAGATGATTATCCCTTTAGGTATGAAATGTTACAATGAGGGTAATTAACCTGTCACCCCACTAGGGCAAGATGCAAGCAGCGGGATCGTTACAGGGTACCTTCAAAATTGGAACAAATAATTGAAACCTAGACAGATTAATCTACACTATAAAAAAAAAGGTATCATCGTTTGGCAGACAACCAAAAACTATTTGATTCTTCACATTTACAGTATTATGGCTATTTTCTGAGATTATTACGACCACAAATCGGTGTCAATTATACTCGACTAGTAGAATGATGATTAAAGTCGAGTACTTTATGGATATGGGTAATTATTGGATTCGGTTATTGACCGAATTGACTGAAAGTTTGGTTGGTTCTGGATTGATTGAGTGAATTACGGATCAGTTGATTGATTGGTCTAAGCTTCCAGTCATCAGCTCTCCCCTTGCCCTTCCCCCAGACCTAATCTGACTAACAATTTTTATAACTTTCTGCAGCAAAACTGCAAAAAATAAGACCCAACACTAACTCACCCAGCACCGATGTCAGTGCTTATCTCGGTACTTTTAGTCTGCTGATCTTTTGTGGATCTGAGCTTGCCCTTGTTGCACCAGAGGACTGGTGGACTAAGTTTGACAAACACACAAACAACGATTGAGTTACACGGCTTATAAACGATGTCAAGCGAGTACGGAAACCGATCATCCTTTTCAACGACTACAGCAAAAAAAATAAACCGATAAACAGGGACAGTTTAACTCGAACTCCGAGACAGCACCCGGTGTTGTGAACCGATTACCCGCGCGAGTACGGTACTCGGTTATACCATGAGAACCGCGGGGTTCTGGGGTCATTAACCGCTGATTGTGGCATTGACCCTTTTGTGAACAAGTTAGACAGTGGAATAGGAAAAAACATATTTGTTTTTCAAAATTAATAAGGTCTACTTATGTTTTCCTCTAATTCCCATACCAACTAAACCAAAATAATCAAAGGAAGGGAAAAATAATTGAGATATGTCAATTTTGCCTCTCTCTCTCTCTCTCTCTCTCTCTCTCTCTCTCTCTCTCTCTCTCTCTCTCTCTCTCTCCACCACCATTTTATTATTTTCCTTACTCCCCCTTTGTGCTAATTCCTGCTTATTTTGACCTGTTCAATCGATTTCTCTCTCTCTCTCTCTCTCTCTCTCTCTCTCTCTCTCTCTCTCTCTCTCTCTCTCTCTCTCTCTCTCTCTCTCTCTCTCTCTCTGATTTTTGCTCTTAAGTGAAGATTACTTTTGTCCGATTCTTTCCTCGCCATCTTTGCCTGTCTGTCTGTCTCTCAGTCTCTTTGTGTCGCTCTCTCTTCCTTTATCTCTTTCACTCATTTTGTCGTATACTCCAACACCCTCTCTTTTTCTGTGTTTCTCTTTTCTTCCTCATTTTTTTTATTTTTCTATCGTCCTTCTCATTCCCCCCCTCCCCCCCTCCCTGAACATAGTTCCTCCTTAAGAGTGCATTCTTTTCCAAGCCTAACAGACTACATGATTTTCATACCATTCTGTGTGACTGTAATTTCCAAAATCACCTACTCCTGCTCAACAGAAATGGCAAAATCCTCAAATTCCAGTGCATTCAAAATACAAAATCTGTGCAGTTAAAAGTAATTATTTTGAAGCTTGCAGCTTCAAATGATTTTAGAAATATGGCTGATTACGGGCTTTGGAAACACCGGAATATTAAAAGAAGAGAGATGAATTTGTCTACAATGTACATTGAAAGCGCAACCTTGGGACTTGGTGAAAATATTGGCTGTCCTTTCAACAGACCAATAGAGAAGTTACAGAAGGCTAGTCGGATCAGATCTCCTGACCAATTATAAGCCTGTCAGGTGGTTCACCTCTTGTACGTAATGCATGATTGTATATATTGTACTTTTTTGGATGAGTAGTCCTGGGCGATCTCGAATATTCTAGGAGAATCGATTACATATATGTATTATTCTTAGCCGAGAACTATTAAGGAATCACAATTATATTTATAGCATTATTGTTAGGAAAAGAATTCCACTTAGAAATTCCAAAATATTATAACCACATGGATGTTATGAATATTTGGTTTTCTTTGACATCTAATGTTTAACTTTCAAAAAATTCTGTTTTTCATTTTTAGTATGTAATTTTATTTTGATTTTTGGTCTTTGCAAGCTCCTGTTCATGAGGATATTTTGCTTTCTGTGTGATTTTCACAGCCTCAAAAGACCCAAGAAATGGGAACAGTTATACATAGAAAATCTATTCTTAGCAACGTTCTAAGAAACTTAGAAAGATATTCTACCGTTAAAAAAATTTGAATCGATTACCAGAATCGGTGTTCGAAGTGACTCTGTGGAAATTCGATTTCATCAAGCCCTTGATGATCCCAGAAAGAGGGAGAGAGAGAGAGAGAGAGAGAGAGAGAGAGAGAGAGAGAGAGGGGGGGGGGGGAGAAAGAGAGATAGAGATAGCTAAAGAGAGGGAGAGAGATAGATAGATAGAAAGAGAGAGAGAGAGGGAGAGAGAGATAGATAGATAGATAGATAGAAAGAGAGGGAGAGAGAGAGGGAGAGAGAGAGAGAGAGAGAGAGAGAGAGAGAGAGAGAGAGAGAGAGAGAGAGAGAGAGAGAGAGAGAGAGAGAGAGAGCTGGAGGTTGGTCACCCCAGTGTACATGGAGTCAATGGTCGAGCCGTAAGCCTGAGGTGGTATAGAGGTTCTGGAAGGTCACCTGACCTCGCGTCTGCTGGCACAGGGCACAGGGCCCAGGTCGACCCAGGGTGGTAACAATCGTAAACCATGTCAATGTCGTGTCCGGGGGTTCACTGACCATACGCTGCTTAGTGAAATAGAGGGGGGGGGGGAGATAAGAGGAGAGGAAGGGATGGGAGAAAGAGAGAGGGAGGAATAGGAAGAGGGAGTGGGAAAGATAGAGTTGGAGAGTGGGAGGTAGTGAGAGACAGAGAGAGAGAGTAAGAGAGAGAGAGAGAGAGAGAGTGGGAGAGAGGGAGGGAAGGAGAAAGAGAGAGAGTGGGAGAGAGGGAGAGAGAGTGGAAGAGAGCGAGAGAGAGATAGATAGATAGATAGATAGATAGAGAGAGAGAGAGAGAGAGAGAGAGAGAGAGAGAGAGAGAGAGAGAGAGACAGAGAGAGAGCGTGAGAGAGAGTTATATATAATTATAAAACTTTAGTTTGAATATTTTTTTAAAGCGCAGGGGTAAAAGGAAAAAAATTGGGCAATATGTTACCACCTGACCAATACTGCCTTGATAGCCAAATTTAATGGAAACACTAATTAGTGACCAGCTTGTTCGTTTCAGTCTACATGTGGACGTTGGTCATTCTACTTTGGGGAAGTTCTTTTTCCTCTTTCTCGTTAGCACTACATGTAGTTGCTCTACTATTTTTAATCTGCCGGGAAATTCTTGATCTTCTTCTTGTTTTTTTGTTGTTCTTGTTCTTGTTCTTCTTGTTCTTCTTGTTCTTCTTGTTCTTGTTCTTCTTGTTCTTCTTGTTCTTGTTCTTCTTCTTGTTCTTGTTCTTCTTGTTCTTGTTCTTGTTCTTGTTCTTCTACTCCTTCCCCCTCCTCCTTCTCCTCCTTCACTATTACTATTACTATTATTATTATTATTATTATTATTATTATTATTATTATTATTATTATTATTATTATTATTATTATTATTACTATTACTATTATTATTATTATTATTATTATTATTATTATTATTATTATTATTATTATTATTATTATTATTATTATTATTATTATTATTATTATTATTATCAATATCTATTTTTTTTAATAACATGAATCAGATTCGTAATTATTTAAATGTTCAATATTTTTATTTCTTTAGAAAGAAATATATCACAAATAGACAAATAACTAACACCAGGTTTTTTTTTTTTTCTTCTTTCTTTAACATTATTACATACACAAATAAAAGTACAATTCTGACTAAGACTGTCAATAACTCAAATTTTTTGAGTGACACAAATGTTCGATGTCAATACCTTTCTACCTGACAAAATTCATAAATACATGTTACACTTTACACCGAACTTACCTCGCTAACTTGTAGCAGAACGCCTAAAAGTTCTCAATTTCACTTGAAAAAAAGTTGATGATCCTTGATGTACCTGACCACCTGTGGTAGGTCGAGCCTAGGTGTGCAGAATCATTCGTCTTATTGCTGATAAGGCAGCCCCACATGTTACAGAGCGAGGGAGAGAAGAGAAGAACGAGAGAGAGAGAGAGAGAGAGAGAGAGAGAGGGGGGGGGAGGGAGAGAGAGAGAGGTGCAGAGAGCTAGAGATAGATGAATAGAGAGAGAGAGAGAGAGAGGGGGGGGAGGGAGAGAGAGAGGTACAGAGAGCTAGAGATAGATGAATAGAGAGAGAGAGAGAGAGAGAGAGAGAGAGGGAGGGAGAGAGAGGTGCAGAGAGCTAGAGATAAATGAATAGAGAGAGAGAGAGAGAGAGAGAGAGAGAGAGAGAGAGAGAGAGGGGGAGGGAGAGAGAGGTACAGAGAGCTAGAGATAGATGAATAGAGAGAGAGAGAGAGAGAGAGAGAAAGAGGGGAAGGGAGAGAGAGAGAGGTGCAGAGAGCTAGAGATAGATGAATAGAGAGAGAGAGAGAGAGAGACAGACAGAGAGAGAGAAAGAGGGGGAGGGAGGGAGAGAGAGAGAGAGAGAGAGAGAGAGAGAGAGAGAGAGAGAGAGGTGCAGAGAGCTAGAGATAGATGAAGAGAGAGAGAGAGAAAGTGAGAGAGAAAGAGTGAGTGAGAGAGAGGAGGGGGGGGGGGTAGACAAAGAGAGAGAGAAAGCTCAAAATAGAGACAGTTAAATATAGAGTTAGAGAGGGAGACAGAAAGATAGGTAAATAGAAATAAATATAAATAGATAGAGAGATAGGACAGAGAGAGAGAGAGAGAGAGAGAGAGAGAGAGAGAGAGAGAGAGAGAGAGAGAGAGAGAGAGAGAGAGAGAGAGTGAAGGATGCCCAGGAAAGATCGAGATCAGACCGACGTATTCAAGGTCATGCATGGTCAATGACTCGAGACCTTGACAAGACACGGTTTATAAATACAATGTTGTCTGTCAAGTTCTCTCTCTCTCTCTCTCTCTCTCTCTTCTCTCTCTCTGTCCTATCTCTCTATCTATTTATATTTATTTCTATTTACCTATCTTTCTGTCTCCCTCTCTCTCTCTGTCTCTGTCTCTCTCTGTCTCTCTCTCTTCTCTCTCTCTCTCTCTCTCTCTCTTCTCTCTCTCTGTCTCTCTCTCTCTCCGATCTCTCTCTCTCTCTCTCTCTCTCTCTCTCTCTCTCTCTCTCTCTCTCTCTCTCTCTCCTATCTCTTTCTCTACCTTCGCTCTCTTTCTCGTTCTCTCTCTTTGTCTATCAATCTATCTATCTCACTCCTCTCAATCTATCTCTCTTTTTCTCATTCTTTGTCTATCTCTCTATCTATCTCTTTCTCTCTACCTCTATCTCTTTCTCTAGCTCTCTCGTTCTCACTCCTTGTCTATTTATCTATCTATTTATCTGTCTCCTTCTCGTGCCTACTCTTCCTCTCCTACCTCCCATTCCCTCTGTCTCCCTCCCTCACTCTCTCACTCTCTTTTTCGTAATCATTCTCCTGATTTCCCCCCCCCCCCCCCTGTATTTCCTGAGCCAACCACCCCAAAGCTATACATTTCTCCGTGAATGATTTGTATGAGGTCATTGCCCTATCCTGTATCACAGCTTTACACTCACGTCTCATAAGGCAGTGAACATTATCATGGTGTCTAACTAGCAAGTGCGGTCACCTGTACGACCTCAGCCAAACTTTCTCTGAAGATAGTACACTGGGGTTTTTGTACCGCTCTCACTCACTCACTCTTCTTCTTCTTCTTCTTCTTCTTCTTCTTCTTCTTCTTCTTCTTCTTCTTCTTCTTCTTCTTCTTCTTCTTCTTCTTCTTCTTCGTCTTCTTCTTCTTCTTCTTCTTCTTCTTCTTCTTCTTCTTCTTCTTCTTCTTCTTCTTCTTCTTCTTCTTCTTCTTCTTCTTCGTCTTCTTCTTCTTCTTCTTCTTCTTCTTCTTCTTCTTCTTCTTCTTCTTCTTCTTCTTCTTCTTCTTCTTCTTCTTCTTCTTCTTCTTCTTCTTCTTCTTCTTCTTCTTCTTCTTCTTCTTCTTCTTCTTCTTCTTCTTCGTCTTCTTCTTCTTCTTCTTCTTCTTCTTCTTCTTCTTCTTCTTCTTCTTCTTCTTCTTCTTCTTCTTCTTCTTCTTCTTCTTCTTCTTCTTCTTCTTCTTCTTCTTCTTCTTCTTCTTCTTCTACTTCTTCTCCTTCTTCTTCTTCTTCTCCTTCTTCTTCTTCTTCTTCTTCTTCTTCTTCTTCTTCTTCTTCTTCTTCTTCTTCTTCTTCTTCTTCTTCGTAATCCCGAGATGACGATGTTATATTCTAGAAAAGCGGGTTGGAGGTATCTCAACTGCGACATCCCTCCCCACAGATGCCCGCCTGAGATTAGATGCGTGTCTGGTCACCATTTATGAAGATGTGGACACTGGTCACGTGGCTCGGCTCGCGGTCAAAGACTTGTGGACCGCAGTGACCCCTGCAGCTGCCTGAGAATCGAATCCTGAGATCGACTCATCTGGACACACTGTGGAGCTGGAACCGTCATGATGTCCGCGTGTGGGGCCAGGTGGTGGCTGATGAGTCTTGATATGTGATGCAACATGCCCCCCTCCCCCCATCCTCCTTTACACAGGCATACGTACATACAGATCAATTTCTATATAAATTGAATACTGTAATACCTCTATTTACAGTATACTGTAATTATACCTCTATTTACTGGACACTGTAACACCTCTATTTACTGGATGCTGTAACACCTCTATTTACTGGACACTGTGATACCTCTATATAAAGGATACTCTAATACCTCTGTTTACTGGATATTGAAATTATACTGGATACTGTAATTATACCTCTATTTACTGTATACTATAATACCTCTATTTACTGGATACTTTAATATCTCTATTTACTGGATACTTTAATATCTCTATTTACTGGATACTGTAATACCTCTTTTTACTGGATATTTTAATACCTCTGTTTACTGGATATTGTAATTATACCTCTATTTACTGGATACTGTAATACCTCTATTTATTGGATACTGTAAGATTTCAAAATCCTTGGGGGAAATGAGTGGGGAGGGATGGGAGGGGGGAATGATCCCTTTAGCGAACAATGTTAATGATCGACATGTCATATACCTGTATCTGCATGGGAGGGGAGAATGATCCCTTTAGCGAACAATGTTAATGATCGACATGTCATATACCTGTATCTGCATGGGAGGGGAGAATGATCCCTTTAGCGAACAATGTTAATGATCGACATGTCATATACCTGTATCTAAATGGGAGGGGAGAATGATCCCTTTAGCGAACAATGTTAATGATCGACATGTCATATACCTGTATCTAAAAGGGAGGGGAGAATGATCCCTTTAGCGAACAATGTTAATGATCGACATGTCATATACCTGTATCTAAATGGGAGGGGGGAAATAATCCCTTTAGCGAACAATGTTAATGATCGACATGTCATATACCTGTATCTGCATGGGAGGGGAGAATGATCCCTTTAGCGAACAATGTTAGTGATCGACATGTCATATACCTGTATCTAAATGGGAGGGGAGAATGATCCCTTTAGCGAACAATGTTAATGATCGACATGTCATATACCTGTATCTAAATGGGAGGGGAGAATGATCCCTTTAGCGAACAATGTTAATGATCGACATGTCATATACCTGTATCTAAATGGGAGGGGAGAATGATCCCTTTAGCGAACAATGTTAATGATCGACATGTCATATACCTGTATCTAAATGGGAGGGGAGAATAATCCCTTTAGAGAACAATGTTAATGATCGACATGTCATATACCTGTATCTAAATGGGAGGGGAGAATGATCCCTTTAGCGAACAATGTTAATGATCGATATGTCATATACCTGTATCTAAATGGGAGGGACAAAAAAAAGTAAAACCAAACACATTACATTTCCTAGAAATAGAAAAAAAATTTTTGTATCTAGTACAAAAAAAAAGGCAAAATTGGCTTTAGAAATAAAGCGCATTTCTGTTCTTATTATTAGGAAAGTAAAAAGTATGTGTCAAAAAAAAAAGCGTCAAACAGCAGTTCAAAAGGGTCAAAAATGTTTTTAAAAATAAAGTCCACAGCTTCTCATCGCAAAAGTATCAACAGGCTTTCGCATTTAGTAAACAACAACAACAACAACAACAAGCAAGCAGGCAAACACACAAAAACAAGAAAAAAAAACTCAAAACATTTCAGCAAAATGGATCAATGTATACCAAAATATCTTGGAAAGCTTGAAATGAAATAAGAGAAATAATTGAAAATAAAGCAAGAAATTTGGAATTCGGAGCCAGTCTATGAGGAAAGGCTACGGTGAGAAAAGAGTTCATACCGCTGTAACATGCGACCCAACGCACTTCTCAACTTCCCACTTGGTGTTTTTTTCTGTTTTTTTTCCGGTTTTTTTTTTTATTCGATGTTTGTGGCGTTGCTGCATCTCTTTGATAACGTCAAAAAAAAAAATAAAAAAAAAAAAAAAAAAAGCCGCCCTTTATCATTCTGACTTGGACGAGAGTAAGTAGAGCGTTCACCGACTTCTGGTGATGTTAAGTAAGATGTGTCTGTTTATAGAC
>JAWDGP010006665.1:1077500-1080000 GCA_033675545.1 Elysia crispata
TCATTTATCTAGAATCTATACACTGGTGGATTTCCCGTCATTAAAAACAAAGAAACAAAAACCGCGTTTCTGTCCTTTGCAGTACCGGTACTTTCATTGTTTTGTTTTAACATCTTTTCAGTTAGAACACGCCCAGTCACGATATACAGTTGTTTGGAATGAACGGAAGTTCAATGCGTCATCACCTGAAAAAAATGGGTCAATATTACTAAGTATTTTCACGTCTCTGGTATTCCTTTGAGTAAATATGTCGTGTCACCTAATTAAATGCCTCATGACCAGTTCGTGAACTTTCATCTCTCTCACGCCAGTAACTCCCAACTAAAGGAAAAAGAAGAAGAAGAAGAAGAAGAAGAAGAAGAAGAAGAAGAAGAAGAAGAAGAAGAAGAAGAAGAAGAAGAAGAAGAAGAAGAAGAAGAAGAAGAAGAAGAAGAAGAAGAAGAAGTAGAAGAAGAAGAAGAAGAAGAAAAACAACAACATCAACAACAAAGAAAAGAACAAGAACAAGAAAAAGATGATGAGGAGGAGGGGGAGTATAGGAGAGATAAACAAATAGATCCAGATAGAATCTGTAAATTACAAAAGTGCATCCTAATTTTTCCGATATTCTTGATGCTAATAGAAATCATGTAAGATGAAGATAAAAAAGGAGCATAAAAATTACTATTTGGCCAATCATAGAATAATCTTGCAGTTGGTAATGACGACCAGTAATGCTTCCATGATGAAATTGTCAATGATGATGATAATGATGAAGATGACGATGAAGATGACGATGATACATAGATAATGTCAGTGACAATAGCGTTCAATATAATAACTTAAACAGAACGATCGATATATGATATATGATTATGAAGATAATGGTGATAATGATGTTTATAGTAACAAAGAGGACGCTCATAATAGTAATGATGTCAATGGGATGCTAAAGACAACAACGACCATGAATTATTTAGATCGCAGAGTCTGTTTTATCTTCTACAATCATGACGCAATGAAAACTCTGCCAAGATAGACTTATATCCCCGATGTTGGAGAAGCTGAAAGCGATTGAGGTTTTTAAAAATGATAGCAACCATATCAAGGCTAAAAAATTGAACATGGAGATTTTAAATTTTAGCTTGAGCAGAAGAAATAATTTATTATCAACTCCAGAGGACTACAAATTTCTTCTAAAGGAAAAAAGTATTTATTGTACAAATGTTCAGAACTATCGAATATTAATTAATACGTTGCTAATTCCCAAAGCGTCAAAATGAAACATTGTTTTTGTCAGCCTCATTGTCCAGTAAGTTACCCCTCCTCTCTCAGGTCGTTGACCTGGTCTATTGATCTGACTTGGGGGACAGGACTGGACTCATGTGTAGAAAAAATATCCCAGTAGTAGATCTAAATCTCATACTTCCACGGCACGGCGCTAGGCAATCACCATAACTCTGTACTAAAAGTACCATAAAACCTAAAACTGGGCTAAACTAAGCGTGTGGTAACATTCACCGATCTTGACGTCAGTTGCAAAGGTTATTACCGTTCGCATAGTTTTGTCTTCGTTACACAAAGTTTGGCTCATCGCAATAATAAAGGAACCCAAATTTGACCTTTTCAATAAACCATACAGCTGGCCTGAATCATAAAAGAAGGCGAGTTTTCATTAAAGATTTGATACCCTGGGGAAAAAAAGAAACTGCTGTGGATGGCCTAACCTGGATGGGATCTGTGTCATGACTTGAGTCGACCCCCATAACGGTACTCTCGGCCTCTGGTGTGACACCACATGCATGGGGAGATGGTGAAGGTAACAAAGGGAGGGTCAGTGGGGCAGTTCCGACTATTGACCGATTTCAGGACGTATTCGGGTCATCCACTTGTTGAAGAATGGCAGGGCACGGTGCTCTGTGGTTATATAGATTGTGTGATTGTCATTGTGTTGGTCGGTCTTTCTGGTGGTGTAGAGGAATTCGTATCTCTAAGCGGAGGGGGGGCGGGGCCCGTGACAAAAGTCAAGTAGTAAAGAATGTTTGGGTTATTGAAAAGGTCAAACTTGGGGTCATTGGTAGCTGTTTCGTTTGTTTAGCCTGTTGAGTAGAGACCTTGTTCCATAAAAGCCGTGTTGCTGTCAAAAGCGGTCTAACGAAATAACCTTAGGTCGCTAGCTGACGGGTAAGGGCAGGTGGCAGAAGACCATAACCTTTAGGAAAGACCAGCTATAAAGAGAAGTGAAAAAAGAAATCAAAAACTTCCGGTCCCCCGTCTTTTACAGTCACTTATAATTCGATTAGAATTAATCTGCGTAAACTTCTGCCAATTTCGTCAAAAGAGATGCTCTGGCATCGGTCGGTCAGTCGCCGCTTGCTTCTCCAGTTTCCTCAGCCATTAAAGTTGAAACACAAAACAATAGAACATTTTGTTAGAATGGCATTCAAAACTTCAGCAATCGCAGAAGAATTATTAGTGCAAGAAGCGTTAGTAACTAATTACTACACCTATAAATACATCT
>JAWDGP010006665.1:1085000-1090000 GCA_033675545.1 Elysia crispata
ACAGCTCCAGCCATACATATTGAACTGATGACGCCAGTAGCCACTCCCCAAGATCTCAGATTTAGAGCTAAACATGCAGGTCAATGAACTGAACTGGCTCGACCGGACAGAAAAAATATCAGCAGTCATCAGCCAGATTCTCGCCTCACTGACTTTTGGACTCGGTGCTTAAAACAGTGCTGACGTCGTTGTTGTTGTTGTTATTTACTTGTTTATCTTTTTGCGTCGTACATTTATCACAAAGAATTCAAAAGCCTATTCATTGTCTGGTATGTAGGAAAGATTTTTTTAGACTCTTATCATCTTATCAATATGTGAAAAAAATTAGCTATATTAATGTTGTTTTTGCTTTTATTTAATATTAACGATACAAGTAAGGGGAGTTAAAAAAAAAATGAATGAAGATCTTATTTTAAGTGACCTTTTTCACACAGGTAACAAATTCATCCGTGAGTATATAAATATCTATCTATCTATATGCGTATATATATATATATATATATATATATATATATATATATATACATATATATATATATACATACAACATGGAGGCAAATAATTACTTGCTGGTGGTTAAGTATCCTGAAAACCATAATTCTACTCAATAAACTATCTACAGAAAAACCATGTTGAAATAACAAACTAGAAGTCGGAAAAGTTTACCGACCTGATCAACTACGCCACTCTTTGGAGCATCAGATGCGTAAACTGGTAGCGGACTCCGGATAAACCCGCCATCCATTCCCTATTTTTCTTCCGGCGTAGGAACTTGTTAATGTGTGTGTGTGTGTATGTGTGTGTGTGTGTTTTTATGCTAAATTTACATGAGAAATCTTGATCTCATAGAATATTAATACTGGCTCTCTTGCTTTTCTTTAGCTGACCGATTTTCGACCGCACTTCTACCCAGTTCTAAAACAGACCGAATACTGCAGAACGAGGGTGATAAGGTCTTGTAAAACTGATGATGAAAAACAACCGGAAATAAGGGAATATTCATAATATGTACTACAATGTACTGTTGTTATGTACTACTATATACTATTATTATTCATAATTATGTATTACACAGTTTCTTAGCATTGATTTTAAAGTCCATCAATGCTATTACCAAGCCATTTTCCTGATTATCTCCCTACCTATTGACTTTTTGAATTTTCTCAAACTCATTTATGCTTTGATTGTTGAATAAAAATAATATTTTCATTCAGTTTTTTTAATTAAATGAAATGGAGATTTTTTTTTCAAATTGTGCCGCTTTTCGTGTAAGGTTTGTTGTTTACACAGCCTCGTCTAGTTATCTGCGATAAGACCACTAGACTTTCTTATATCCAAGTTAAACATAAAGAGGCCGATTAATCTCCATCTCTGGTGACATTTAACTTGAAAAACTGATAACTTTCCTAATATAAATGAGATCTGTATAAAGAACAAACTCCAAGTGCTGAATCCACACAATCTTTTTTATCATCAAATCCAAACGCAGAACCCCGATTAAGAATCGATGAAGAACGATTTTAAATATCTGCCACAGTGATGCTTTACCTCCCTCTAGCTCAGATTGGACTAGTATTTATTTTGGGAATTCCCTCTCCAGTGACTTAAACTACAGATGAGTTACCAGCGAGACATCTGAATTATTATACAGGCCAAGTCACCGAGGTGAAGAAGCATTTGTATGTTTGAGTTGAAGTAATCTATTTCTCTTAACTTTTGGGCATTGTTAGGACAGAATTGTACACTAAATGCACCTAAAATTCAGCCTACAGGTCTACACAACCAAAATATCTAACTGTCCCAACTCTGCCACATAGCTTAATGATGTAGCGTACTCTTACCGCAAGAGTTTGTGCACTTTGATGACTTGGTCTGTACTCCGCCGAGAGCACAATCAAACTAATAATAGACTTCAAAGTCCACTGCTTCACCCCAAGCCTGTGATTCATCCTATGTGACGTCATCGCTTTAATCCGCGCTGAATGCGGCATGGGCAATTTGCTTCATAGAGCTGAGTTCATTTCTTACAATAGATGTCTAGAACGTCCCTCAGACCATGAGGGTAAAATACTTTGCAACCAAAGATCCATCAAGATTACAGGCTGTCTTTCCTTGGGTCAAACTTCATGAAACAGCAGTATCCTTTTTTTTTTTTTTTTTAATTTCATAAGATACAAGTATGCACTCAATTCCTTAAGCGAGCTAAATAATAACTAGGACCTTGTTTGGCGATGTGTCATTAATATTTAGAAATAGAATTTAAGGCTGAGCCTTATGTTAGAAATATTTGTTTAAAGTGATACTTTAAGAGAGAGAGAGAGAGAGAGAGAGAGAGAGAGAGAGAGAGAGAGAGAGAGAGAGAGAGAGAGAGAGAGAGAGAGAGGGAGAGAGAAAGAGTTAATACAGGAGTTCTTTTAGTTCTATACTTTCCAAATCTATATTAAGATTCTTTCAGAGGCTTATCCGAAGGCTATGCAAAGATTCATGACTGCCCATTTATTTTAATATACTCGAAAATTCATGTTTAAAAGACTCTATGAATAAATTTGAATTCTATAAAGTGAGTTCACTATTCTCGATGATATATCAACAACAATTCGTCCAAAAATAATGACTACCAAACTATTATCATCTTATGAACCAAGTTTGGCACTCGACATACTGCGCTTATATTTGCTTTTTTCTTAACGAACAGATGTTAACGTCTTTCTCTATCATTTGACAAACATTTTTGTCTCCTTGCTAACCAAACAAAACACTGCGTGAAAGCACCTGTAAGAGTTTAAAGTGGCCTCCTTCTATTGCCTGCCACCATGTTGTTGTTGAGAAGTTTAACGTGGCCTCCTTCTATTGCCCGCCACCATGTTGTTGTTGAGAAGTATAACGTGGCCTCCTTCTATTGCCTGCCACCATGTTGTTGTTGTTGAGAAGTTTAACGTGGCCTCCTTCTATTGCCTGCCACCATGTTGTTGTTGAGAAGTTTAAAGTGGCCTCCTTCTATTGCCTGCCACCATGTTGTTGTTGAGAAGTTTAAAGTGGCCTCCTTCTATTGCCTGCCACCATGTTGTTGTTGAGAAGTTTAACGTGGCCTCCTTCTATTGCCAGCCACCATGTTGTTGTTGAGAAGTTTAACGTGGCCTCCTTCTATTGCCTGCCACCATGTTGTTGTTGAGAAGTTTAACGTGGCCTCCTTCTATTGCCTGCCACCATGTTGTTGTTGAGAAGTTTAAAGTGGCCTCCTTCTATTGCCTGCCACCATGTTGTTGTTGAGAAGTTTAAAGTGGCCTCCTTCTATTGCCTGCCACCATGTTGTTGTTGAGAAGTTTTTTTACGCTCCTTCTGTCACTACTCTCTCTAGCCTTGAATTGCTGAGTTGACACTTACCGTCATGGCCAATGATCTGCCAAGTCTCCATCTGACCAGCTTCCTTATGCCTGACGGGGGTGCTTGATGTCGAAACAAAATGGGGATCAAAACCAAAAAGCCTCAGAGCATTTGAAGTAAACGGCCAATTCGACCGGAATTCTGTAACGTCCAACTGTTTCTCAGTTTTTGCTAATTTACTATTTGACTGTAACTTGAAACCAAAGTCCATTAGTTGAGAAAATGGTGTGATTTAGTCCAAATATTAAGTTGGGAGCGGCTGGGTGCCGAAGGAAAACCCGTTGGCCTAGAAATCTCCAGGGACTTACTGTCACAGGTCCAGGCCAAATCATTGGTCTAATGGTTTTACTGTTAACCTTCCCGTTTGTGGCCAACCAATCTGACGAAACTTTATGAAGAGCGGCGAATCAATCAATAGACATGCAGGAATGGAGGACTCAACCGTTCATGTGTGTTGTCTAGAGACTAACAATCTGGCTAATGCGCATGAATTGGATGTAAGGTAAAAAAAAAAAAAAAAAAAAAAAAAAAAAAAAAATAAAAAAAAAAAAACAATCTTCATAATAGTTTTAAAGAGGCGATTTCAAAGTCTTAAAACTGAAAAAAAATTTTTTCCCCATTTTTTCACCTCCGTCATAGTAAACTAATATATTTTTTGTTCTTTTCTTTTCTTTTTTTTTTGTTCTTTTTTTAAAAATATTTCTGTGTACAAAATAACAAGAATTTATTTTAAAAGCGTTGTCCGCTTTGAAATTGTAAAACACAGAGAACAGTGTTCTAAATGTTATTCGGTTCATCATTGCAAATTTGGCAAGAAATTTAAATGAATTAATTACAATAAACGCATTGAGCCTTCAAAAGCATTTTTAGTATAAATCCATAATTTTTATTTTATTTACTCCTGAACCACGTGGGACGCTGATCTTGGCAGATCAAAATTCAGTAAACTTCACCACTGAGTGGTTTTGGAGGAGATAGAGGAGAAAGAAATCAAGTTGCCTTTTATAATACAGATGACAATAACAATATTAATTTTCTGTTAATAATGGATTAAGACGAAAAATGAGGACCATCTAATCGAGCATTTTTAGACCACCTAGAAACGCCAAATTTGAAATAAAGTTGTAAATTGTCCTGAAGATTAGAGACAAAAATGTGACTATTACATTCTTAAAAGAAAAAAAAAGTGGATATGCGAACTTCTTCCTCTAGCCACAGAGATTGTAGGAATGAAACTGAAAGTATGAATTTCATACGATGTAGGCGGCGGGTTATCTGAAACTGTCTGGAATAGATCTAGATCTACATGTGATAGTGCAAGATCTAAGTAAAGAATCTAAAAGATTGCTTGGACATAGATTCTAGGTCCACGGCAGGGCCTAGATATTTGCAACAGTTAGACTCAAATCAAAAGGTTAAGATCTAGATCTAGATCTAGATTTTTTTAAGGCTTAGAATTTCATAAGGATTTAAGTTCTAAATCTAGATTTGGTGATAAGAATGAGAATTATGCATATGTCTAAATCCTAGGTAAAGATAGATAGGTGCAGGCACAATTATCTGGATCATGTACGAAAAATGATAGATATTAATACTGTACCATTTATAAGTCGCTT
>JAWDGP010006665.1:1095000-1105000 GCA_033675545.1 Elysia crispata
ATGCCAGGATGCACAGGGTATGAAGGAGGAGGAGGAGGAGAAGAAGAAGAAGAAGAAGAAGAAGAAGAAGAAGAAGAAGAAGAAGAAGAAGAAGAAGAAGAAGAAGAAGAAGAAGAAGAAGAAGAAGAAGAAATAACATGATCTTCGAGAACAAGATAAACATCGACCGAAAGTAGAATTAATAATTCTGTATAGGAGAACCGCCATCTACCCGGGTGGAAAACACTGAATCATTTTCCCTTGTTATTATCCGGTATACTCTCTCTCTCTCCCCCCCCCTGTCTCTCTCTCTCTCTCTCTCTCTCTATCTCTCTCTTCGCGCCAATGAACTAGATCAAGGACGAAAAGTGTCAGTGACCGCTGGGGCTATTCTTCCGGCTGACGTTCCAGCGACCATGTCGCTGTATACCCGGCCGGACGGTCCCTGATCCGCCGCGGAAAGCTCTCGTTGATCGGAACAACAGCTCGGAACGGCCTTCAGAATCACCTCGGAATCAGAGGAGGAGCAGAGGATCAGAGGAAGAGAGGTACGGCTTCCACAGCACTCATTGACATTACCTGCTCGCTCATCGTCTCTTTCGTTGTGTGTGTCTCTCTCTCTCTCTGTCTCTTTCTCTCTGTGTCTCTCTGTCTGTCTGGCTCTAGCTCTGTTTGTCTCTGTCTGTCTGTCTGTCCGTCCGTCCGTCTCTCTCTCTCTCTCTCTCTCTCTCTCTCTCTCTCTCTCTCTCTTACTCTCTTGTGTCTGTGTCTGTGTCTATGTCTCTGCCTCTGTTTATCTGTGTCTGTTTGTCTATTTGTCTGTCTCAGTCTCTCTCCCTCTCTCTCTCTCTCTCTCTCTCTCTCTCTCTCTCTCTCTCTCTCTCTCTCTCTCTCTCTCTCTCTCTCTCTCCCTCTCTCTCTCTCTCTCCCTTTCTCTCTCCCTCTCTCTAACACTATGCCTCTTTCTTTTCCTACTGCTATGCCTCTCTACTTCTTCTTCTTCTCCCTCATCGTCTGCAGCTATGGCACCACACGTTTTCAAAAGGCACAGACGCAGTGGACATACCTATTCTGCCGCTCCCATCATGCACCAGACAAGGTCTTTCGCAGTTTTACCGTAAGGACCATCTCTTTAGGTTTAGAAATATCCAACAGTCTGGAAAGAGTTTATCTCACAGAACGTGATTGCTCTTTACATACGCCCTTCAAAGTGACCAGTGTGTGTTGACCATGGGTCAGTGCAATCTGCGCTTGACCGCAGCTTTTGTTTCTACTTAAAAATGTATTAAAGCGGTAGCCACCTCTGTTTTCAAGCAGTGGATGTTGCTCTCTCTCTCTCTCTCTCTCTCTCTCTCTCTCTCTCTCTCTCTCTCTCTCTCTCTCTCTGTGTGTCTCTGTGTGTGTGTGTGTCTCTCTCTCTCACACTAAGTATAAGTTATTGTGTAATGACAATGGTTGTATCTATCTTTATCTAAGCCCCTGTTTTCAACTAGTCGTCTCTTTTTCCTTCTGTTTTTGTCTCAACATAATATAACGTAGATTTATATAACTCTACTAAAAGCTTCCGTCTCCGCCCCCCCCCCCCCCTCTCTCTCTCTCTCTCTCTCTCTCTCTCTCTCTCTCTCTCTCTCCATGTAACTCTCTCAGGTCAACGGCCGCACGACTTAAAAGGAAAGCAGATTAAGGTTGGGCAAGCTATGGTGGAAGCCAGGTCGAAGAAGTGAAGGACGAAGGTTGGGCGAGCTATGGTGGAAGCCAGGTCGAAGAAGTGAAGGACGCACGACGCACCACAACAATCATGATTGAGATGGTATCACCACGCCAGGGCTCGGCACTGACACTCACAAGTCGATTAGAATTTAAATTTGCAAGCCTGATTTATTTAGATTTGCTCTCTTTCAGCATGACCCTCGCAATTACAATTGTTTTCAAAAAAAAAAAAAAAAAAAAAAAAAAAAAAAAAAAGAAAGAAAGCTGAACGGTTTTCATTGAAAAGAAAATCGAAATAATCCTAATGTTGTAATTGATATAAGATATAATTATATACATGTACATTGAATGCTTTTTTTTTTTTTCAACTTTCCGAAAGACTCTTTCATATATTCTTCCTTGCTTTAATTTTTTTTTTCATTTATTCTTTTCTCATATGTTTTAGTTAGAACTGACCACCCTTGAATGCATGTATGAGAATAGAGCTGTGAATGAATCTATCATGGCGACAGTGTACATGTATGAGAATAAAACTGTGAATGAATCTATCATGACGACAGTGTACATGTATGAGAATAGAACTGTGAATGAATCTATCATGGCGACAGTGTACATGTATGAGAATAAAACTGTGAATGAATCTATCATGACGACAGTGTACATGTATGAGAATAGAACTGTGAATGAATCTATCATGGCGACAGTGTACATGTATGAGAATAAAACTGTGAATGAATCTATCATGGCGACAGTGTACATGTATGAGAATAGAACTGTGAATGAATCTATCATGGTGATAGTGTACATGTATGAGAATAGAACTGTGAATGAATCTATCATGGTGATAGTGTACATGTATGAGAATAGAACTGTGAATGAATCTATCATGGCGATAGTGTACATGTATGAGAATAGAACTGTGAATGAATCTATCATGGTGATAGTGTACATGTATGAGAATAGAACTGTGAATGAATCTATCATGGCGACAGTGTACATGTATGAGAATAGAACTGTGAATGAATCTATCATGACGACAGTGTACATGTATGAGAATAGAACTGTGAATGAATCTATCATGGCGATAGTGTACATGTATGAGAATAGAACTGTGAATGAATCTATCATGGCGATAGTGTACATGTATGAGAATAGAACTGTGAATGAATCTATCATGACGACAGTGTACATGTATGAGAATAGAACTGTGAATGAATCTATCATGACGACAGTGTACATGTATGAGAATAGAACTGTGAATGAATCTATCATGGCGATAGTGTACATGTATGAGAATAGAACTGTGAATGAATCTATTATGGCGATAGTGTACATGTATGAGAATAGAACTGTGAATGAATCTATCATGGCGATAGTGTACATGTATGAGAATAGAACTGTGAATGAATCTATCATGGCGATAGTGTACATGTATGAGAATAGAACTGTGAATGAATCTATCATGGCGATAGTGTACATGTATGAGAATAGAACTGTGAATGAATCTATCATGGCGATAGTGTACATGTATGAGAATAGAACTGTGAATGAATCTATCATGGCGATAGTGTACATGTATGAGAATAGAACTGTGAATGAATCTATCATGACGACAGTGTACATGTATGAGAATAGAACTGTGAATGAATCTATCATGGCGATAGTGTACATGTATGAGAATAGAACTGTGAATGAATCTATCATGGCGATAGTGTACATGTATGAGAATAGAACTGTGAATGAATCTATCATGGCGATAGTGTACATGTATGAGAATAGAACTGTGAATGAATCTATCATGGCGATAGTGTACATGTATGAGAATAGAACTGTGAATGAATCTATCATGACGACAGTGTACATGTATGAGAATAGAACTGTGAATGAATCTATCATGGCGATAGTGTACATGTATGAGAATAGAACTGTGAATGAATCTATCATGGCGATAGTGTACATGTATGAGAATAGAACTGTGAATGAATCTATCATGGCGACAGTGTACATGTATGAGAACAGAACTGTGAATGAATCTATCATGGTGACAGTGTTCATGTATTTTGAACTTTGTTTTCTTTTGAATAAGAGACATTTTGGTTGCAGAAGAATGTTTTAAAATTAAGTTAAGTTCTCATATCTTTATCACGACATGATCACTAAAAAATCATTTACGTCTACGTTCTTCTAGACATGGGAAGACAGGTCCATAATCAAGGGTGAACTTCTGATTCTGTTCGTTAGCTTCAAACTAAGCGATTACATCAAAAACGGAGAGTTTTTGCTTTTTGAACTCCATATATCCGAATGATCTCAACCGTCTCTTGAAATGAATGTTAAGCATGGCATTACACGTACAGTACATGATTTTTTTTTAATTATTTAAATTTTTCCTACAAAAAGCCGACCTCAATACATTGTAGGTATATACACACTCGTTGATGGCACATAATTATGACACGACAAACTGGCTTACTTTGCAAATCAAGATGGCGTCGTCGTGATAGAAACCGTATGACGAAAACGGAATATTTCTGCAGTGTTTATAAATAGTAGAGATTATGAGGAAACCTGGCGGGGGGGGGGGGGGGGGGGGGGGTTAAAAATGTATCCGTTAGGAAACACGTATTCAGCAGAAGCTATTGCTATTTTACGATCTAGTCGGTAAATGTTAGTTACTATGACAGCTCAAACCGTTTTTTTTTTTCTTCCTTGCCTGAAGATTTCGAGGCCTTTTTTTTACTAGATGAATCTCTATCATAGCTCAACTGTGGCTAGAAAATTTGAAGCACATTAAAATGATAGCCCTCAAGCAGGGCAGGGTTGGAAAGCTTAGACTCTGTGCCTGTTCCACAGAACTTGTGGATGTTGAAGCCACCAGTTATAGTCCGTACAGATGCCCGGTCGGTGGGATGAGCGAGTCCAGAGTCGGTACAGTCAACCGGTCGGTGGGATGAGCGAGTCCAGAGTCGGTACAGACACCCGGTCGGTGGGATGAGCGAGCCCAGAGTCGGTACACACACCCAGTCGTTGGGATGAGCGAGTCCAGAGTCGGTACAGACAGCCAGTCGTTGGGATGAGCGAGTCCAGAGTCGGTACAGTCAACCGGTCGGTGGGATGAGCGAGTCCAGAGTCGGTACAGACACCCGGTCGGTGGGATGAGCGAGTCCAGAGTCGGTACAGACACCCGGTCGGTGGGATGAGCGAGTCCAGAGTCGGTACAGACACCCGGTCGGTGGGATGAGCGAGCCCAGAGTCGGTACAGACAGCCAGTCGGTGGGATGAGCGAGTCCAGAGTCGGTACAGACACCCGGTCGGTGGGATGAGCGAGTCCAGAGTCGGTACAGTCACCCGGTCGGTGGGATGAGCGAGTCCAGAGTCGGTACAGTCACCCGGTCGGTGGGATGAGCGAGCCCAGAGTCGGTACAGACACCCGGTCGGTGGGATGAGCAAGCCCAGAGTCGGTACAGACAGCCAGTCGGTGGGATGAGCGAGTCCAGAGTCGGTACAGTCACCCGGTCGGTGGAATGAGCGAGTCCAGAGTCGGTACAGTCACCCGGTCGGTGGGATGAGCGAGCCCAGAGTCGGTACAGCGACGCCACTGATTGGGCTGCTCAAAGAAATTGTTTACACTGGGAACTAATTGCTTATTTACAAGTCTTTGGCAAACCTAGAAGACTTTCAACAAGAAGGAAGAACTATTTTTGAGTCGTGAGGTTTTTATTGTTTTTTGTCACTGCTCGTCTTTTAAGTTTTCCAAAAACTCGTAGGCAAAATCGCCGTCAATCTAAAAAGCCAATGCTAGATAAGGTCAGGATCGATGGGTTTTTCTAGGGAATGAAGAACAGCCACACGGCCCTCCGTGTCTTGCACTGACATCAAAGCGAGCAGAAAGATGATCTGAGCAGATCACCAAAATCGTTACGAGATGGGAACGGGACAACTTTCTTTGTCATAGTAAGTTAAGTTGTCACGGAAGGCGACTCGTGAGTACACCGTTATGACCCAGGCCGATACAGACGGCCGACGGAGTCCAAAGACAAAGGTTCATTAAAAAAAAAAAAAAAAACCCATCAAGGTCCACTCCTGTCCTAAGCGATTTACCGACATCTGAGACTGACGGGAAAGAATGCACAGAAGTTTTACAGCAAACTACATGTTTTATGCAGGACTTCTTTTTCTTTTTCTTTTCTTTTTTTTTACAGTACTTGCTTTTGATATAAGTTGCACTTACTTCATTTATTTTCTAATTGCGAGAATTTCCGGAATACTGAAGATTTTGACACTCATGGAGAAAGAAAATCGACAAGATCTGTACTCTTGTCCAATCTATTTTTTAGATCCTTCTAAACGCTTAGTAAAAAGCTCTGAATTTGCGCGTTAAGTGCAGAAAAGTTCGCTGCCTTGTGGGAATTCTTAGCCGCGCAGCAAACTGTTGTTTAAACCCACATGGTAATGAATGATTAAAAAAAAAATTTTTAAATAGATTTGGACTTTACAAAATTAGTTAACTTCTACTCATATTACACTTAATTCCGTTTTATTTTCGAATTGCGGAAATTTGCGAAAAACTGAAATTTTGATACTCATGAATGTCTTATCTCGCACTGACTACGTCGTGGCGGTTTTTCTTTCTTTTTCTTTTTTTTTTTAAATGAAAATCAGTTATAAACTGTTAAGAAATAGAAGAGATTCCTAGCAGTTGTCCTCGAGAAATTAAAATCAGAACAACATTCAATAAATCCGAGGCGTGATAAATCAAGAAAATCTCCGCAGTCATGTTTGTGCCAACACGACAGCATTGCGGGAAACAACGTGATAAAACTTATTATCTGGACCTCCAGTAGATAACCTTAGTGCTCTTTCAGTTAAAAGAAGAAAAAAAAGTCCATGGTGGAAAAAAAGAAATCTCCTCCCATGTGGAATTCAAAAATTGCAAAAGAATTTTGGGTACAACACTCCCACCCCCTCCCCCCTCCTCTCCTAATAAATATACAATAAAAAAAAAAAAAAACGAAAAAGAAAAGAAGATTAACACAGGAAGAAAGAAGGAGAACATCTTTTCCCCTCCCACACTCTGTCACCCAGGACAAGAGCGTGTTGACTTGGTCACGTGGTATCCTGTCACATCCACACGGCGCCAGGTGCTCACCATGATGCTATTCCAGGCTCTGGTTCTAAACAAAACTGCTAGTAATTATTTAAGAAATAAAAAACAACCACGGAACTATTCTTTAACTCTCAATAAAGCATGCCCCCCCCCCCCCCCCCATGAAGTGTAAGATAGTGGCAAAAAGCGCTAAATTATTGTTTGGCCATGACTGTAAGTCAACCATGCCACATACTTATCGTTACTAAAGTAAGCATATTTCTTGTCACCCAGTTCAAGCTTCTGTTTTTTTTTCGTTTTGGTTGAACGAAGAATTTTTTTTATTTTTTTTTTTTTTTTTGCACTTGTCTTATATGATTATGTACTAAACGTTTTGACTATAGTAGCTCAAACGAGTTATTTATGCCTTTTTATTTCACATCAGTCGACGTTTAGGGCAGAGCTGGAGGACAAAACTCAACCACATTAATATAGTTGTATCGGTACTACGTCACCTAGTAGTAGTAAAACGTAGGCGCGAAGAAAATAAAATGGAAAAAAAAAAAAAAATTGGTCAAATGAAAAAAAAGCATAATTACTTTATTATACTCTGCGTCACGTGACTACCCCAGACGAACTAGTTATTTGAAATATTTAAAAGAATCAGTCATGATAACAAAAAACTAATAAAACTTTTACATTAGAGTTTGTGCTCTTCTCTCTCTCTCTCTCTCTCTCTCTCTCTCTCTCTATATATATATATATATATATATATATATATATATATATATATATATATATATATGTCTCCCTTTCTCTCTCTATCCCTCTCTCTCTAACTTTTCTTTCTCTCCACGTTTTTGTAATTCCTCTACCTAGATCTCAAATTCTCCGTTGCATTTTTTTTCCTTTTCTCTTTTTCTCTCCTTCTCTTTTTTATGCCCTTTACCCTCTTGTTTTCTTTCTGTGTTTTTCCCTTTTCTTAGATTTAACTCCTCCTCGGTTTCTCAAATCTGAAACGTGTGAACTCATATCAGTTCTGTCCCTCAGTAAACACCTTCGGTAGGCTTAACTCAATGAAATTGTAAGATAGACAAAATTCGTGCCAGCTTTAAGATTAAATTCTCATTCTCATCTTTTCTTCTCTTATTTTCCTCTCTACCGTGGAACTACAATGTAAATCTCTTATATTTCAGCCTTGGGCTGTCTCTTTCAACACAGGATGCCCGAGCTTCAAAATGAGTCTTTTGGAAAGAAAGCGCTCCTACAGATCAAAAGAAAACCCAATCTACAGTGGGTTAGTGAGTGGGAGTTTGACTTTTCCGGAAAAGTACCAAAGCGGTCCCATATATTATCGTTAACTCGAGTGATGAACATTATTTTGTTATGTTGATTTCGATTATATTACGTTTTTACCGACACTGTCTATAATTATATTTTCTTTCTTTTTCTTTTTTTTTTAAATTTTGGGAGGAGTATTGTGTTACTATGTCGTATTTCTTTCTCCCTCTCTGTTTTATCCTTCCTTGTTTTCTTATTTGCAAATTTGTCAGCACATTTATATAGTAACATTTTTTAAAACCTATTGTATCTTACCATGTATCTGTCAATTTACCTGCCCATTTACCGATCGCTGTATGTTACCATGTATGTGTGTGTCCATGTACCTGTAAACTCACCTGTCCTTTAGCTGTCGTATCTTTCCATGTATCTACCATGTATCTGTCCATGTATCTGTCAATTTACCTGTCCTTTATCTGTCGTATCTTTCCATGTATCTTACTATGTATGTGTGTGTCCATATACCTGTAAATTCACCTGTCCTTTAACTGTCGTATCTTTCCATGTATCTGTCCATGTACCTGTCAATTTACCTGACCTTTATCTGTCGCATCTGTCCATGTATCCGTCAATTTACCTGCCCCTTTACCGATCGTTGTTACGAAGTATTTGTCTATGTACCTGCAGTTTCACCTGTCCCATTGCCTGTCTTTGTATCTTTCCATGTATCTGTTTATGAACCTGTCAATTTACCTGTTCCTCTGCCTGTTTATGTATCTGATTATGCACGCCTCTCTGTATGTATCCCATGTATATGCCCGTGGGTCTACTTACATGTATCTTGGCTATATGCCCCTTCGCACATCATTCTGCCGTGAATATGCCCATACTTCCTGCTCATGTACTATAAAAATATTGCAAGATTAACTTAGATACGTTCGCCTTTCTTCCAGTTATCCGAACTCTCTACTCTTTTCCTAAATTGTGTTTAAATTTGAAGTTCCATTACTTTGAAGGTCACACTTCCAGCGTTCTGAAAATATCCGCAGTTCTCTTCATATTAAGTCAATTCGATTGTTCGCAGACAAAAGAAGTAAATCATTTAATCCTCGGCGTGAGACAAAATAAATGTCTAATGCTGGCGCCTGTGTGCTGCGTTTGGAAAGATTGAGGGAACAAAAAGGAGATTAAGCAAGAACAGCGAGAGAGAGAGAGAGAGAGAGAGAGAGAGAGAGAGAGAGAGAGAGAGAGAGAGAGAGAGAGAGAGAGAGGTGGGTGGGGGTACACAAAGATAGAGTACAAAATGATCCTTTCAACTGTTTTCATCCCTTAACACGTCTCTCTCTCTCTCTCTCTCTCTCTCTCTCTCTCTCTCCTCCCTCCCTCTCTCTCCCCACCCATTTTGTACCGCCGACAATCTTAACCATAAAAACTATTGTATATTGTCTTAAATGACGTCGCTGCAGCCGTGCAGTGACCTGACATGGCATGACATGGTGCTCCTCCTCTCGCGAACCAGCCACAGCCCCAGGCACCCTGACCCTCATGGTCTGACCCAGCTCCATGATCCACTAGAACATCTCACAGCAACGTGAGTGCGCAGCTTCGCAAATTAGTGCAAACAAAACAACACACAAGTCTGACCTTGGGCCGCAAATAATGATAATTTTTTTCTCAATTTTTTTTTCTTAATGGGCAAGAAAACAACATGGAACTGATTGAGATTATTCACTTCTGCGGTGTTGTAAGAATAATAAAGAACTGTTGAGCGATATGTTTCAGTGATCTCTCTCTCTCTCTCTCTCTCTCTCTCTCTCTCTCTCTCTTTCTCTCTCTCCCCCTCTCTCACTCCCTCTCTCTCTCTTTCTCTCTCTTTCTCTCTCTCTCTGTCTCCCTCTGTCTCCTTCTCTCTCTCTGTCTCTCTCTTTCTCTCTCTCCAAACTG
>JAWDGP010006665.1:1117500-1120000 GCA_033675545.1 Elysia crispata
ATATACCGTCTACCGTATTCTGCTGATCTGATTTTCATCTCACCCTCTTGGATTAAATTAAATCTCAATAATTTTGCCATATCAAGGAAAACCAATATAAAAAAAATTCACAAAGACCAAAACCTAACGAAACAACCAAGGCCGTTATTCAGGAAAAAGCCCAAGCTCAACCAAATAATAGTATAGGCCTAGCTGCAGGTCTCGATCTCTTCGCTAGATTAGTGGGGTTTCATGACAAAATTGATTTATACTTAAAATTTATACTTAAAATGATCTTAGCCATAAAAAAAAGTGGGAAACGAATTTGGAAGCACAGTTAATATTTTGAAAAAAAAAAAAAAAGACAAAACAACTCTCTTTCTGATATTTAAAAAAAAAATGATAACGAAAAGTTTAATGATGTTTTTTTTTTTTCTTTATCTCTTCCAATGTGGGTTAATTGCTTCATTCGCAAGCAAATTAGAATTGTAGGTTGAAAAACAATTCCTAGAAATACTTGGAAACGCGAATAAGTTGTGCTGAAATAATTGAGTTGTGCTACACAAGAATCTCACCGTGATGAGAAGCAAGAGCAGGGCCGATACGTATCGTTCTGTACGGAGCCGGAGCAAAGTCGACATGACGCCAAAATCGACATGACGCCAAAATCGACATGACGCCAAAATGTCACTTCTCACTCCGGCATGGATTCACAATGTGATTTACTCAGAAATAAGTTATTTCACGATCAATACCTCGTGAATAGATCTTCGAGCAAGATTCATTTTTTTTTTTCTTTTTTTTTTTTTTTTTTTGCCTAAGACAGTCAGTCACATTTCGGACGTAAAACTTTCTAGAAAAGGCAGCTTCGACAAGACAGTCAGAGCGACAGAGTGAGTCAACCAGTGTGTCAGTGAGTGAGTGGGTCACTATGTCAAGAGCTTCATGCCTGCCATTCCGGAGAGGAGAGGGCCAGGCCTAGCCCAGGTCAGAACCGTGGTCCAGGTCTGGCGAGCTCTGTCGTCTCCAGACTTGAGATCACGTCTGCTCCTCCTTCCCTCAGCCAGGAGTGACCTCGAGTTCTGCAGGAATATAGGCTAGAAGGACCAAAGTACGCTCACAAGCTCCACGTTTGAAAGAACAAAAACCGGGGAAATCCGCTGAAGGGCCACAGTGACTGGGTGAAATATTTGATCTCCCTCCGAGTCCATAGAAGTTGGTCAAGGGGAGAAGACAGAAGGCCTGAATAATGGAGTAGAAATAGATCGAGTCTTCCTAAAATACAGGCCAAGTCACCGAAGTGAACAAACTTTCGCAGTAAGTGTAAGAGTGAGCTATATCATTTCACTATTTGATAGAGTTAGGACAGTAAGGTATCTATGTTGTGTAAGTCTCTTGGCTGAATTATAAATGCGTTCTGACCAGTATTCTGTCCTATCTATGCCCAAAAGTTGAAAGAAATAGATTACTATCGCTCAAACATGCAAACAGTGCTCACTTCGGTGACTTGGCCTGTATTTTAGGAAGCCTTGGAACAGAAACAGTCAAAGAATTAAAATGTGAAATTATCTGCCAGTTTCGGTTAATATGGTCCTGTTCTGGCAAGTATTGGCTTCCTGAATCTTTCTATCGTTCACCGTGGAAAATAGACCTTTTTTAACGAAAGGAACATGATTGGCTTACTGTATAATTTCAATAAGAACTTTCGACCTCAAGTGTCTGTCACGTTTTGCACTGAACCATCGAGGTCGGTGCATCAATGCTAGGACAAATATCGCATTGTCCTGCGCCGAATGATGGATGGAAACAATTACGATATATCGGAAGTGGTGGGTTACGATGATAGAGTTCATTGAAAAGAAAATTATGAAACACTTCTCTTAGTTGGTCTCTTTACAACCAAGATTTCGCAATCAGGCTATTTCTGGCCTCTGGTTCTACATTAGCGAAAACACGCACATTGAAATGCGGTCTATGAATGACCTTTTGAGGCCGAAGTGAACAAAGAAAAACAAAATCTGATTTGGTGAAATGCTGCAGACTTTGTTACCTCGAAATTTAGGGGTTCAGATCTTACCTGAGCACTGTTTGGCTTGGAATTTCCGGAGAGGATAAAGAACATCTTTATTATAATTATTTGAATGCTTGTGCATTTGATTATTTGAAGCGCAAGTTAGAGTCGAAGGAAATTAAAATTAGTGCATGAATGAAAAAAAGGCTTTAAAACGGAGGAGTACAAAATAATATCTCAATATTTATTGACAAAGTCTTAATCTGTTTAGCGTTACCACTACCAATTTTATGTGTGCTGTGGAGGTGGGGAGAGGAGGGAAGAGGATGTGACTGAGAGAGAGACAGAGAAAGAGAGAGAGAAAAAGAGAGAGTGAGAGAGAGAGAGAGAAAGAGAGAGAGAGAGAGCGACAGAGAGACAGAGAGAGAGCGAAAGAGAGAGAGAGAGAGAGAGAGAGAGAGAGAGAGAGAGAGAGAGAGAGAGAGAGAGAGAGAGAAGAGAGATCTTGCA
>JAWDGP010006665.1:1122500-1137500 GCA_033675545.1 Elysia crispata
CATGTGTTTTTTTTTTTTACATTGTCTTCAAGTTCGTCAATGTGAACGATTATTTTGTAAATAATTAAAAAAAAATTAATACAAGTAAACGCAGATCATGTGATCTAGTTTAAAGCATCGCTGCATGTTCTGGGCTCGATCTCTCTGACCTTATCGAGTATCGATACACGCCAGTAGGTCTGTGCTCGATCTCTCTGACCTTATCGAGTATCGATACACGCCAGTAGGTCTGTGCTCGATCTCTCTGACCTTATCGAGTATCGATACACGCCAGTAGGTCTGTGCTCGATCTCTCTGACCTTATCGAGTATCGATACGCCAATAGGTCTGTGCATGTGAAATCACAACAGGCGCTTATAAAACTGTACCCAAACACCCAGTGTAGCTTTGCATGCTTTGTTCCGCATATCTCCCATTCCCAACAACACAAGCTTTATTGTCATAGTTGACTAGAGGTTTGCTGATCACAGTAGATTTGCCTCCTTTTTTTCTGGCTAGCTAATTTTAGAAACACCGCATATCCCGAGCACATGTATAATTTTATAGATGGTATAGGTATGTTTGCCCCCTGTGCTTGCTCGTGGAGGCCTCAAGAATTAGAATCAATACTAAATTATGGTTGTAAATTTAGAGCGTTGCTTCGAATGTGTTTCTATATGCGTACTTAAATCTCTAGACTTCATTCGGGCAATTAGTGTCGGGGTATGATGTATAAGTTTCCCTCGTCCCACCTCGTGTTAGGAAATATCGATACCGTTTTTTATTACATGCAGCTGGTTTGGAAATCGATGTGGGACGATACGACAGGTGTTGGTATTGTGCGTGGGAGGGAGCAGCAAGAAGGGAGAGAGAGAGAGAGAGAGGTAGAGATAGAGAGAGAGAGAAAGAGAGAGAGAGAGGAGAGAGAGAGAGGGATAGGGACAGAGAGGATAGATAGAGGAAAAGAGATAGAGAGAGAGGGGGGAGAGATAGAGAGAGAGGGGGAGAGATAGAGAGAGAGAGAGGAGGAGGAGAGAAATACAAAGAGAGGGGGAGAGATAGAGAGAGAGGAGGGGGAGAGAAATACAGAGAGAGGGGAGAGAGAGAGATAGCGAGAGCGAGAGAGAGAGAGAAAGAAAGGTCAGGGAAGAAAGGTGGCAGTAGTTTTTGCGATGTGATCTGCCCTGCTACCCAACACATTATATTGAGATACGAAGGGATATTTGGTTCTTCACAACAGTCACCAAGATACAATGGGATATTTGGTTCTTCACCACAGTCACCGAGATACAATGTATTGCTGCAGTAGTTCCGCTACAGTTAGATCACTTTGTGAACCTCAATGACGAGAACTGCATCAACTTTCTAAGGCTTTTACAGATTGTCACATTGTACTGCAAAAATTGTTGAGGTTATGTAATTTTTGTTTTACATCAACATTATGGACAAAAGTAACGACTTTGAAGATATTGGCAACAAGAATGAAAAAAAAAAAAGACCCACCCTCTACTCTCCTTTTGATCTTGCCGATAGAGAAAAAATTCGATGGAAAAAGCGCATCAAAAAATTTACGTCTTTACGAGAAATATCGCGATTGGTCACTTAACATTTTCTTTAACTCATTCATCCGCGTACATCTGACAGGCTTCGGTAGCCTGACAAAATCCAGCATTTTCTGCTTCGACCCGTCTCTCACAACCCAACACACACAGCGGCAGTTGCCAGAGTCCGATCAAAGATTCCTGATCCAGTCACACAACATGCCACACGTCAACCACGGTTTATAATGCAAGAAATCGTTATTGAATGTTTGTCAAAAAGCCACACTATCCTCTTGATGCAAAGATTTACCAATCTGAGCTGTTTTCGGCAACCGATACCAAATTTTGTCACGGTTTTGTTCCGAAGATTGTCGTTATTATGTAGTTGAACATAGAGCTGTAAAGCAGCTGGAACTCTAAAGGTCACATCTATTTCGAGCAACCAACCGCGTCTATTGAGAAGGGTAATTGGGAATTTCCAATTCCTGGAGCAACAACTTGACATAATCGTGCAAACCAAAGATGTTCTAATAATAACATCTAGTAGAATATCTTTGATGCAAACAGCGTTTCAGGTAGGTCTAATAGGGTATGGTGGTGCAAAGTGGAACAGACTGTTCCAATTAATAGGGTAGGGTGGTGCAATATCGACAAAAGCTAGAGTGATGGCGATGAGATTCAGATTGCCCTTTGGGGAACTTGTGTAGACGCGTGGCGTCTATTTAGATCAAGAATATTCTGGATTAAAACCTTTT
Source organism: Elysia crispata (assembly GCA_033675545.1). Lineage (NCBI taxonomy): Eukaryota > Metazoa > Mollusca > Gastropoda > Plakobranchidae > Elysia > Elysia crispata. Next base: position 1,124,776 of record JAWDGP010006665.1, read on the forward strand.
CAATGCACGTGGGACACGCTTGCAGTTGAGGAACGATAAATTACACATTTAGAACCAGCAAGTTAGGGTCGTTAAGTGGCGTAAGTGACTTTTCTCACCATTGTAATATTTTGTACACAACTAATAGTGAAAGTAAAAGTAAAAGTCCCCGAACTCGTTTCGAGCGTAGGGAAACCAGGAAAGAAGGGTCGTGATTTTTGCGACATTGTGAGGTAGGTTGCCATTGCTTTCCTCGCCGCCTTTTACTTTGGCCGAGCTAAGCTACCCATTTAGTGCTAGGTGGACACGGGGGAGCTTAAAAAAACTTTTGGAACTCGGGACCTCTGAATTGGTAGCCTAGCCAAGTGCCCTACCGTCTTGACCACCGCTCACCCTATACACATCTAATAGGAGTGGTTTATTTTCACCGAATGCAAATCCCGGTGGAATCTAGAGGTTCTGAAAAGGTCCCATTTAAACATCGTGCTTACCGACACACTTACTCCATTGTAAGGCATAGAAAAATCATTCACAAACCTAGATCTAACTTAAGTCATACAAACAAGAACAAAGACGTGAAAACATAAAAAAGGACAAATGGTGTGGACTGGAACTGAACCCGCACCTCTAAGGTAGTATGTAAATGTGATCTGCATGCTTTGTATTTGTTCTTTTCGCCCTACACTTTTCCTTTCTCCCTCCCTCCCTCTCTCTCTCTCTTCCTCTCTCTATATCCGTCTTTCATTCCATCTCTTTATCCTCCTCCTCCTCCTCCTCCTCCTCCTCCTCATCATCATCATCATCATCAGCAGCAGCATCTTCTTCTTCTTCTTCTTCCTCTGGGGCACAGCGTTTTTTTTTTTTCTGTGTGGTAAGGTTGAAACTCCAATTAAAGACTGCTACAATTTATTTCCTGGCGCTTACTTCTTCTTTATTTTATGAGAAACGGGCGGTTTTAATCTTAGCACTGGTTTGGCTGGATCAGCTCTCAAGGTTGTATTCAAAGAGCACTTTTAGCTCAGGGCGTGGCTAGTGGAGTTGAAACTGTTTTTCCCTAGGTAAACAGCAGGCTGTCTTCTAAGGTAAAAAAAAAAGGAAAATAAACAACCTAGTACTACTTGTCCTACATATTAAGTGATGACACGAATCAGATTTTACAAAAAAAAAAAAAAGAAAAAAAAAAAAAAAAAAAAGCTCAGTAGCAGGAGGTTTTAGGTTCAAGAGAGCGTGCGGTCACTTTCTAACAATTTTGTGTGTTTCAAGTTTAGCTAGATCCTAGATATATCACGTTGGCCTCAATGTTTTAAGCTTTGTCTGCACTGAAAGGAGGGTGCAAAAGCTGGAGAAGAATGACGGTGGTTGTATTAAAGGTGTGGAGGTTTGTTTTTTTTTTTATTTTATTTTTCATTTTGGGAAGAGGTGGGGTGGAAGTTGGGAGCGAGTATTGGACGAGAGTGGCGGAAAGGATAATTATAAATAAAAAGAAATCCAGTTGTAAGAGAGAGAGGCATAGAGAGAAGAGAGAGAAGCCAGAGAGAGACAGAGAGAGAGGCAGACAGACAGACAAACAGAGAAATAGAGAGAAACAGAGGGAGAATGAAAGTGAAAGAGAGAGAGAGAGGGAGAGAGAGAGAGAGAGAGAGAGAAAGAGAGAGAGAGAGGGAGCGAGAGAGGGAGAGAGAGATATACAACCTTCCACAAATGCCATTCCTGTATAAATTCTTGGTGTGAGGCCAGGCTTGAATATAGACTAGACCAGTCCTGGGCATAGGGATCTCATGCTCCCTGCTTCGTGCCAGGCCCAGGTCGTAAGCTGGTATTGTTCGAGGTCAGCGGGTACTCTGGCAGACGTAACGTTATCTGGGTGTGGCGTAACGTGATGACCTGTCCTCTAGCCCGCATGTCGACAAGCTGCTGCTGACCCGACCTGGGAGAGAGAGAGAGAGAGAGAGAGAGAGAGAGGGGGGGGGAGAGAGAGAGAGAGAGAGAGAGGGGGAGAGAGAGAGAGGGGGAGAGAGAGAGAGAGAGAGAGAGGGGGGAGAGAGAGAGAGAGAGGGAGAGACGGAGAGAAAGACAGCTAGAGAGAGACAGTGAGAGGCAGATAAAGAGAGAGAGAGGGAGGGAGAAAGGAAGGAGAGAGAGAGAGAGAGAGAGAGAGGGGAAACAGAGAGAGGAACAGAGATGAATAGAGAGAGAAACAGAGAGAGACAGTGGCAGACACACAGAGAGAGATAGATAGATAGAGGGACAGAGAGAGAGGGAGACAGAGAGAGAAACAGAGAGATAAATAGAGAGAGAGAGAGAGAGAGAGAGAGAGAGAGAGAGAGAGAGACAGTGGTAGACACAGAGAGAGATAGATAGACAGAGGGAGAGAGAGGTATGGAAAAACAGAGAGACAGCCACAGAGAGAGGATAATAAAGCATGTCAGAACCTCTGTAGAACCCCGTGTCCTCCCACACATAGTCCCGGCCAAACTCATGGAGCTACGCCTTCCCCTTACCTTACCTTGATAGTAACAATCCCCAGGTGAGCTGGGTGGATTCCTGGAGGATTATCGTAAGAGTACAAGTCGAGCAGGGTTATGTTTCGACACCGATCAATATTAGAAAACGTGAGCCACGGGCTGCGCTTACTTATCTCTAGCACCTCGTTCTAGTTCAAATTCCGAAACGATTCGTCCTATTTCAATTAATTTTCCCCAGCCATAGTGTAGTTCTTCAAAAGGCATGAATAATTAAGTAAAAGAGGAATAGATTAGCTCCCTGAAACTGCCACTCTTAATTTCCTGTAATAAAAGTGCGCTTTGTATGCAACCTTGAGGGTTGATCTAACCTAACCGATGCTAAGATTAAAAAAAAAAAACAAAAACAAAAAAAACAAAAAAAAACCCACCCCTTTTCTCATAAAATAAAGAAGACGTAAGGTCTGAGGGGAAAAAAATTGTAGAACTGCTTGAGTAATTAACTAAGAGAGGAATGGATTAGCTTGCCTGAACCTGTCACTATTAATTTCCTTGCCCATGTGAATATCGTTTCTTTTCTTTGACCCACATAGCACAGTTCCATAGGTACACGCTACTCGTTTATTACATCTCTCTCTCTCTCTCTCTCTCTCTCTCTCTTTCTCACTCTATCTCTTTCTCTCTCTCTATCTCTTTCTTTATCACACAATCTCTCTCTCTCAGTCTATTTCTTTCTCTCTCTCTATCTATCTCTTTCTTTCTTTCTTTATCACACATTCTCTCTCTCTCTCTCTCTCTCTCTCTCTCTCTCTCTCTCTCTCTCTCTCTCTCTCTCTCTTGGCTCTATAAGACATTAAATTTATTCTGGTTTTATGATCATTTTAAAGCGAGCTTTAGGGGCATACCGTTAAGGAACGGGAAAAGATTGGTGGAGGGGAAAATGTATGGAAATAAAACTAAAGTCTGAACAACTTGATAAAGAACTGTTCTAGACATTTCACTATGCTATCTGATGTTAGCTTCACATGAACTCATGGCTACCCACGAGTGATTTTCATCTCAGACTTGGACAAACATCCCAAGCCGCTCTGCAACGTGTATTCAAGGTCAGAAGGCAAGAAGCAAAAAACGGGATTCGCACATAAATCGTGACCTTTGTGGAAGGCCTAGTCAACACGTTGTTTGTGCTGGGCTAGCTTCACGGGCCAGTGCTGGCGCATTGAAGTGCAGCAGATAAATGTACTTCAAGCTAAATTGCGCCACAGTTTAGTTCACTAACCCGCCGACACACGTGCGCAAAAACACGCAGAGCCGTGCAGTCATTAACACGGTCATGTACTTAAGCTTAGCTAGCTGTCTGCTGTCTCTGCAAAAAGGGTGGGAGTGGGGGGGGGAGGGGGAGAGAGAGAGAGAGAGAGAGAGAGAGAGAGAGAGAGAGAGAGAGAGAGAGAGAGAGAGAGAGAGAGAGAGAGAGAGAGAGAGAAATCAAGCAAGATTGTTGTGTAAAGTTACGGATCTAGAGCAGGTCCTAGATCTACCTGCTCCGATAGAATGCCGCAACAGAAGGCGAGCTGGCGAGCTTTCTCCCTGGCCAAGGTTGAAGTCAGCTCATTATGGATGGTACATACTTCGAGTCAGCTTGCCCCTACAGGCTGGCCCCTGGCCGCAGAGTTACGCCAGTGTTACACTGCCCACTCCTGATCACCGCTGGTGTAGGGAGAACACAGCGGCAGGTGAGTTTCGCGCTAAATTAAAAATTGTTTGAGCTGTAGAAGAACAAATAAACACAAGGTCCCCAAAAAAGTGTTGTTGATAAACTACTGTCGTTTTTCCCGGGTTAATACAATCATGAGATTCTTCGATAAATTAATTGCCTTTGAAGATGCATCCATGATTAAATATAAAAAAAAAATGGTGAATAGGATTAGAGATTGAGGGATAAGAGAAGGAGGAACAATCAATGCTATGTTTTACGCGAAACTATGAAGCAAGAAATTCCAAAATGGAACTGAAAAAGATGAACAAGAAAAAAGAAGCAAAAAAAAAAAAATGGTAAAGAGGTGATGAATAAAGAGACCAAAAAAAGTTCAAAAAGAAAAGACTAAGGAGAAGAAGGAGGAAAGACGAAACAAAAAGAGGAAAGGGAAGAAGAAAAGGAGAAAAGAAGGAGAAGAAGAAGAAGAAGAAGAAGAAGAAGAAGAAGAAGAAGAAGAAGAAGAAGAAGAAGAAGAAGAAGAAGAAGAAGAAGAAGAAGAAGAAGAAGAAGAGGAGGAGGAGGAAGAAGAAGAAGAAGAAGAAGAAGAAGAAGAAGAAGAAGAAGAAGAAGAAGAAGAAGAAGAAGAAGAAGAAGAAGAAGAAGAAGAAGAAGAAGAAGAAGAAGAAGAAGAAGAAGAAGAAGGAGGAGGAGGAGGAGGAGGAGGAGGAGGAGGAGGAGGAAAAGGAGGAAATGAATAAGGAAGAGGAACCTTGATATACCAAAATAAATTATTCAGGCTAATTCAGGAACACGATTTGCGCGACATAGCTTTTAAACCCAGCCGTCGCCAGACCTTCTTTTTGACGTCACTTTATTGGAACATAAAATAAAACAACACCCACGCACAGATTAACTACGACTGAAAAATGTGCAAGAAGACTTCTGAATTTTTCTTCCACTTGTTTTTGAATTTTCATTTTCTTTCAAAGTCTCTTAAATAGTCTTTTAGTGCCAGAAAATGACATTTCGCTCTCTCTCTCTCTCTCTCTCTCTCTCTCTCTCTCTCTCTCTCTCTCTCTCTCTCTCTCACACACACTGGGTGGGAACTTTGCTGGTCAATATGAGTGAAAGAAAGTTTCCATATTCTGAGCGAAGCCTTATAAATTTCAGCGAGTGTTACTACAAGTATCTAAACTAAAGCACATCGAAATCTTAAAACCGTCTTCTGTCGATCAAAACACTTATTTTCTTGTGTGAGAAGATGGAACCAGCCTCGTATAAATCTTGTGTTAGAAGATGGAACCAGCCTCGTATAAATCTTATGTGAGAAGACATAACTAGCCTCGTATAAATCTTGTGTGAGAAGATGGAACTAGCCTCGTATAAATCTTGTGTGAGAAGATGGAACTAGCCTCGTATAAATCTTGTGTTAGAAGATGGAACCAGCCTCGTATAAATCTTATGTGAGAAGATGGAACCAGCCTCGTATAAATCTTGTGTTAGAAGATGGAACTAGCCTCGTATAAATCTTATGTGAGAAGATGGAACTAGCCTCGTATAAATCTTGTGTGAGAAGATGGAACTAGCCTCGTATAAATCTTATGTGAGAAGATGGAACCAGCCTCGTATAAATCTTGTGTTAGAAGATGGAACTAGCCTCGTATAAATCTTATGTGAGAAGATGGAACTAGCCTCGTATAAATCTTATGTGAGAAGATGGAACTAGCCTCGTATAAATCTTATGTGAGAAGATGGAACTAGCCTCGTATAAATCTTATGTGAGAAGATGGAACTAGCCTCGTATAAATCTTATGTGAGAAGATGGAACTAGCCTCGTATAAATCTTGTGTGAGAAGACATAACTAGCCTCGTATAAATCTTGTGTGAGAAGATGGAACTAGCCTCGTATAAATCTTGTGTGAGAAGATGGAACTAGCCTCGTATAAATCTTGTGTGAGAAGACATAACTAGCCTCGTTTAAATCTTGTGTGAGAAGACATAACTAGCCTCGTATAAATCTTGTGTGAGAAGACATAACTAGCCTCGTATAAATCTTGTGTGAGAAGATGGAACTAGCCTCGTATAAATCTTGTGTGAGAAGATGGAACTAGCCTCGTATAAATCTTGTGTGAGAAGATGGAACTAGCCTCGTATAAATCTTGTGTGAGAAGATGGAACTAGCCTCGTATAAATCTTGTGTGAGAAGATGGAACTAGCCTCGTATAAATCTTGTGTGAGAAGATGGAACTAGCCTCGTATAAATCTTGTGTGAGAAGATGGAACTAGCCTCGTATAAATCTTGTGTGAGAAGATGGAACTAGCCTCGTATAAATCTTGGCAGAGACCAACATGGATTTCTTCGCCATATTAAAAGCGGCTCTTCATTTACTTTCAAAATTCTGTCAAGAGGTCACACACCCCGTTACTGTGCATGATTTCTCTTTTCTTTGACTTTAGATCACTTTTTGTGGTGTGCCGGGTTGGCAGATAGAAGTCGCACTTTACAATCTTAGGGTAACTTGAAAGGATTCCTGGAACTTCAACTAACTGCATCCGTTTGTCCTCTTGTAATTTCTCAGCTATTCCATCTTGTGCGGGAAGCAACCCCCACAGCATCTTTTAGCAAATTGCGTGCACAATTGTCGTAACTCACTTAATGCAAGTATAATTATATTTAATGTTAACTTTGGACTCAACGGCAATTAATTCTTTATCGTTTAGAACCGATAATTATTCGCTGATAAGAGGAAGTGACGTAATGGCTATCGATCCGATTAGGTTTTAAATGTGTTATAATCATAGTCAATAGGATATTGTTACAAGCCAGGGCCGCCTTAGCTTAACCCTTTAGCTGCGCTATAGAAAGAGCTGTGCGCTGTAGCCGTACTAGGTGCGTCCACATCATAACCTATTTATTTCACTGATGCCCCAACACAATATAAATTTTTATGACATGTCTAATATTAATAATATTCTAGTTTCCGTGCAAGGTTCAAACCTTTGTTAAGAGTAAAATCTCCAGTTAGCGTCACTGTTTTCTTTTTTGTTTTAGACAGTGTTTGTAGCGATATATTCATACTCCGACGACACACTCGTTAGAAAAATTCCTTAGCAGTGTAGCAGCCAAGGGGTTAAGCTCGTGCCACCGCATCCAACCACTTGGGCGCTTTCTGATCGATTTGTGTATGTTACTTTAACTTTCAAGAATTTATCCCTTTTCACACGAGCTCTATAATTATTGAAGCCCTTGAAACTATCGGTGACAGTCACTATGAGTAGATTGACCTGTCCCTGGACTGCACTGCGCGTGCGCGTCAGACTGGGCATGCGTGATAGACCCCAAGTCTTATCGTGACTCGGGGCCTCTGGAAATTCATCTACCTCAGAAGGTCATGACCTTAGCCAGTTTCGTGCTCACAATGACACCTTCAGTTTCATGTGTAGATTCCCATTTTTGACGTACAAAATTAATGTTGGAAATCAAATGATTCTGCACTTATACTAACTATTCAAAATTTTTTAAGCTTGATTTGTATAAGAACAAAACAAAATTTCTTCTGAAAATCAGGAGAAATTTAAAGAAAAGCAATCAAGCTGCTCAAGTGAATACTCAATGTACAGAAGACAATTGCAGAATCAGGCGTTAATGAAGGAATTGGAAACATTTTTGGAGAAGAAACACAGGATACACAGTTGTGTAGAAACACACTATACACAGTTGTGTAGAAACACACTATACACAGTTGTGTAGAAACACACTATACACAGTTGTGTAGAAACACACTATACACAGTTGTGTAGAAACACCAATACCAGGGGACTGAGAAACACTTTCTCGTGTTTTTACTTGTGAAACAGCTTTGCCCGAATGAAAATTATTTCGCCTTATGCTCCTTTTTATGTTTCGCATTGAAAGAGAAATTAATAATATGATTGAAAAAACAAAACAAAACAAAAAAAACAACAACAAAAAACAAAAAAAAAACAAAAGAAGATGCTAGATCTAGATGTTTATATACTGTGGTCCTTACTCCATCATTTTAAAGGTTAGATTTATAGCTCTACTGGACCGGTACATAGGATTAATTCAAGTTACAAAGTATTAGTTTAGCATTTTTAAATTGTCTAGGCTGACTTATATCCGTGCAGTTTCTTGACAATAATATGAGCTATACTGTCATGCCAGTCAATTGCTTTTCTTATCCATATTAAAGCCGTGTAGCGTTATAGACGTAAATATATCTGACTGCTCTAAAATTTCCTTCGCATTAGGTAAAGTGTGATACACAAATAGCTTGTCAGAGACACACGGGTCATCGTGACCTGTTCTCAAACTTTTACTTGTCAGTCGACTCGGGTCAAGGTCATCTGATCACGTGATATCAATAACCTTGAGATTCGAAACTTACCGGGAAGTGGCACTTTGATTTCAGGCCCTGCCGCCCTTCCTTGGTACAAGTAGATCTATATATGATCTTGTCTTACGTAAGACTACAGACAAAGCCGGAGAAGATCGATCTCGTACCAGCTGTTGTTGCCAGCGAAGCCCGTTTCTTCTCTCCGAGCTGACAGGTTAAACTGAACGTTCATTTCTGAGATACTTTTTGGGCTATCAATGCTAATTGATGAGGCTCAGAGTCACAGCAAGCAAAGCTCTGTGACTTCCTGATACATGTGACAAAACCAGACCAGGTCCGTTCCAAATTGCAGCACAGTTTTGTTATCGAGTCTATAATTATCTGCTACGAGAAATTTAAGGGGGGGGGGGAAAACTTGTTTTATGTGTGAAGTGTTGTTTTTTTCAGACTCCAATTTCAAAAGATTTTTCAATTCAAATGAGCCATGATAGTTGATAATAGTACATGTAAAAAACAAAAAACAACAACAACAAACAAACAAACAAACAACAACAACAAAAACAAACAAAAAAAAAACCCACACACACAACACACATACAGTATGCAATAATATATTCGATTGCATAGCAAAGTGCCTCTAGTCCTGTGATGTATCCATTCATTTAATTGATTGATTGATTGTTTTGAAACTCAAAAGCAAGCACGTGCTTGCATGGTACAGCTGCCAAGATGAGAGCCAACCCGTTCAGGAATGAAGATATGTACTCCAGCTATCTCTGACGTTCACTGAAACTGACCCGATGTGGTCTGAACTCTCATGGAGATCGGTTGAAGGTTCTAGAAAGTGAGACCCCTCCTGAATCCCGAAAAAGGCTGGTCTTTTTGGGCATTAAAGACACTTTCAACGGAGCTTCCCAAAATTAAAAATTCAGCCTTGCATTTATGATCCCATCATCTGTTTTCCTCAAAACCGTCAATAAAGTTCTCGGTCCCTTCATTCTGGCTGTTGTTTCCTTCTCTGCTTTTCTTTCACTATAATGTCTAGGTTTGTTTCATTGCTTTTCCTGTCAAAATAACTGTGATTTCAGGCCTTTCTATGCCAACTTAATTCCATTGTGGGCGGTTTAGAAGTGAAAAGATGTGACCCTAGCCCTAAGCTTACAACCAAAGTTGTGGGGTTCGAAGCAGAAAGAAGGTACCTGCAGATATCAGGAGGAGCGCTCTATAAATGCAGCCTCACTATAAAAAGGAACACCCCCCCCCCCCCATTTTCTATGAAATGGTATGCACAATTTAAAAGTAAACAAAATACATAAAAAAATAAAATAAAAACAGAACAAAAAAAAAAAAACATTAACAAGAAACAGCATCATGATCATTATCATCGTCAAGGCAACAACAACAGCAACAACAACAACAACAACGACGACAACAAGAACAACAACAACAATAAAAACAACAACAACAACAACAACAACAACAACAACAACAACAACGACAACAACAACAACAGCAACAACAACAAAAATAGAATACAAGAAGCAGCAACAACATCATCATCATCATAATAATAATAATTGTTGTAGTTTCTTGAGAACTATTGTTGTTGCTGCTGCTGCTTGAGGTTATCAACAACACGCACAGCACCGACAAGAGAGATCGACGCGAGAGCTAAGAACGAGAGGAGAAAATCTCCACCGCGGCATGGATGAGGCACCCGGAGTGCACTAGTTGAATCACCCAGAACCTAGACAGTGAGGGATTTAAAAAAAAATATGGTGATCCAGTTGAACTCTTCAGCTAAACTGGGTTCTGGGAGAGAAGAAGCTGTCAGACAGCAATGCCTTTATGTGTGCATAATGTTCAGAATACAGAGCTATGATTATATACACCTCTGGCCGACACAGTCAGGCGCGCAAAGTGGATTTATAGACAGACATCCGGTGATTTTCGGTAGTCTGCGTAGCTTCTTTTTTATCGACCACTTTTTTTTCTCTTGTTTCTTTCTTATTTTTTAAATTTACTTTTAGAATGATAGCTTCTTAGCGCAAAAATCATTTACAAAACTTTTTTTATTTTTTAACGTTTAACACGATTTTCAAGAGAGCAAATACGACCAAAAAAAAAAAAAGTTCAAATTTTAAAAACAAACGTTTAACGTGGAGCACAAGACGGCTTAGAGTTTAATGAATTGCAAGTGTTGAAGGACACGAAAATTTTTTCACCTATGATTTTGAGGTTCACTTTTTGAAAATTTTATGTGATTTTTGAAGCTCGTGACGCTTTAACATGGCTTTTCAATTGCGATAATTTTTTTTTATATAATGCTAAGGAGCGTTACCATAACAGATGCATAATTCATGCCAGTTCGTGTCAGTGGATACTGGATCAGTTTCACCAGGTCCTGGAGAAGTTTGCCAAAAGAGAAGTATATCATGTACATTTTTAGTATCATTCGCGCCGAAATGTTTTAAGGATTTTATTTTTTTTAGATTTAAAAAGAAATAAAGGTTTCAATGATAAATGAGTTTTTTAAAAAAACATATTAATGAAAAGATAGATAATTCAATAGATCATTATCTGCAAGTATCTGATGAGAGCCGCATAGGCTTCAAACTCTTGGGTGAAGGCTAAGATTATCAAGATTATTTTATTATTACTTCATTTAGAAGTGAGCCGATCGATCGATAAATAAATATATATATATATATATATATATATATATATATATATATATATATATATATATATATATATATACACACACACCTTATATATATATATATATATATATATATATATATATATATATATATATATATATATATAAAGTGCAATTTAGAGGTTTAGAATGATGGGTGGGTAGATGTCGAGTTAGATGGACAGAAAGATAAATACACAGAAAATTATACATAAATGAAGAGACAGAGAAAAGAGAGACATAATAAAGAGAGAGAGAGAGAGAGAGAGAGAGAGAGAGAGAGAGAGAGAGAGAGAGAGAGAGAGAGAGAGAGAGAGAGAGAGAGAGAGAGAGAGAGAGAGAGAGAGAGAGAGAGGAGCTACAAACATTGACGGCAATAGAAACACTTGCGGTTAAGATTTGATTTGAGTATAATATAATATACCAGCCACCAATCTCCTTTATATACCTTAAAGACATTCTTTCTAAATCATGTAAACCAGAAATTGCCTAAGTATTGAAAACTTATACTCTTTATTAGACTTTTTTATATTTTAATTTCATATAATTTGCTCTGATTATGTTTAGACAAAGAAAGAAAAAAAAAAAAGGATGAAAATCATTGAAAAGCTTTTTTTTTTTTTTCTCAGTTCCAGGAGAATGTATTAAAATATAAACACTAGAATAGAAAGCGTGACAATTCCATATTGCTCAGTCCGTGAGTTGTTGTTCTTGTTCGCTTGGGTAGGTCAGCGTGAGCAGAGGGCGACCTGATCTTTAGACAAGGTTAAGTTAACCCTTTGTGTAACATCTTCGTCTCTCTGTTTCGAGCCCTTTACTTCCTGATTCGTGATTCTTGATTTGTCCTCCAATCAATCTAAGAGTCCCGTTCTTTAAATAAGCACGACCAGTATTTCTGTTTTCAGTATGCCAGGAAAACATGGCGGGGAATAAATACACAGCCCGACTCATGGAGGAGAGAAGAAAAGCTGAAATACTGTGTAACCAAAATAAACATGGTTATCGGGAAAACATGACGATAGTTAACAAAATAAAGTTAAAGCGAAACACATAAATTAAAGAAGAAAAACTTATATACTGCGGAAATTAAACTATATATTGCATAATATACAAAACAAATATTTCCTGGAACTAAGGAAAGTTTAGCTGTCACGTTCACATCCATTTTCAGTTTGATGTTCACCGCAACGAGTGGAGAGCTGCCTAGATGGCTTAGTTGTGGGTCCCACCCTTTTCTCCCTGCCTTATCTGCGGAGAGCCGGCTTGGTGTGTTCTGGTGTCTATAAATGGCGAGCTCTGCCAAACAATGTAATACCCAATCGAATGACATGCAATTCAAGCAATTGAGGCCATCAATAATATCGTTTATCTCCCCCCCCCCCCCTTCCTCCCCCCTCAATCTCCTCCACCACCATCATCACCAAAACAGAATAAAAGCAGCGGGTCAAAATAATTATTTAATCTGCGCCAATCTCAATATGGCAAACCAAATTTAGAAAGGGAGAAAACGTTCATGGGAAGATTAAATT
>JAWDGP010006667.1:0-10000 GCA_033675545.1 Elysia crispata
TTCTGCTACTACTACTACTGCCACTACTACTACTACTACTACTACTACTACTACTACTAATAGAACTATTAATAAAACTACTAAAACTAATACTACTAGTACTACTACTACTACTGCTACTACTACTACTACTAGTACTACTAGTACTACTACTACTACTACTACTACTACTACTACTACTACTACTACTACTACTACTACTACTACTACTACTACTACTACTAATACTACTACTTCTATTGCTGCTGCTGCTGCTGCTACTACTACTACTACAACTACTACTACTACTACTACTACTACTACTACTACTACTACTACTACTACTACTACTACTACTACTACTACTACTACTACTACTACTACTACTACTACTACTACTCTACTACTACTACTACTGGCTTTTTTATAGTCTTAATATCAGTGTTATCAATTAGATTTGAAAAATAAACAAACAAAAAAACTATAGGGTGTTAGCAGCATCTGCTTTAACAAACTCTCACCCTATAGTTTTTTTTAGGTGGGAACATTGCAAATTATTTCATTTCTGTTATACAAGGCCTGAACTTTTTCTTGTACAGGTTTAATGAAGTATGAACCTCGTCAGAAAAACAAAACTAAGCTGCTCTGCTGTGCAGCCGAACAAGTGATATTATGAATTATTTGTGGCTGTAAAGAATCAAACATCTTGCATCATTACCTCCATTGATCAAACCTCTTTGTTCTGTCGACATTAGAAATTTTGCCCCGGCATAAACATGCGTGAATGAAACAAAAAAAAACAAAAAAAAAACTCCGTGTGCGTGGAAGTTTATGACTTTGTGTATTGAAACAAGTGCAAGCAAGATTTGCATCTGGGAATTTCTTTTGCTGCAAAACGCGCAGGAAACTTTTGTGATAAATCCCAAATAATTCTCTACAGTTTTTCTTCCGGAAATTTTCCTGTTTTTTCCCCTGTGCCTCCCTCTTTTGGGTCTCGTGTTTTTTATTATTATTCTTGGCCTCAGTGTTTCCAGTGGCCTTTCTTTATGAAACTAAAAATCAACGCGACGATTTTTGTGTTAAACGTTAGCCTCCAGCTTTTCCTGGACTCCAGGGTAATCAGAGGGAAAACCCGATCATACGCTTGTTTGTACGTCCGTGTGTTGGTTGGCCAGATTTTTGCACAGAGATACGCCAAGCCAGATGCAATCGCGTCATCTTTCCCTCCTCGATTGAAACAACAAATTTGGCAACTTTTCTGATTAGAATTTCAAAGATAAAATAGAGCAGAAATGTCGATTTTGTCCTGTTTTAGTCTTTAAAATAATTTTTGAACACGTATTTATATCTTTAAAAAACTGTTGACGTCATTTTGGTGAAAAAGAAATCAAACGCTTTGCTTTATAACTTTCCCGAAATCAAAAAGCCTAAAAAAAAAGAAAGAAAAAAAAAAAGAAAAAATAATTCAACATCAGTATGATTCATTCTGTTTATTGGCTCTTTCAAATGTGTGACCATTACATTTTTTACCCTTTTGATCTTTTAGTTAACCAAGTAAAATTACATATCCTTACCCAAAAAAAAAAACAAAAAAAAAAAAAAAACAACAACACACGGAAGAGTTTTTCTTCCTACACGACCTTCTGGTCCTAATCTAACCTCTTGAATCTTAAGATTTTTTCAACGATACAAAACTCTGAACATACCTGAACCTAATGGCCCACTGGCCCTTTTCCCTACCCAAAACATAAATCAGAAGATCTTGTCAATTCTCAATCACACGATCATCTGAGACAAGGAGAATCAAAGCCATCCTCACAAAGAAATCCATAGGATCCCCTCCACCTCTATCCACCAGATTGCTCTCCACCTCTATCCATCAGAATGCTCTCCACCCCTAACCCCCAGGATCCTCTCCATCCCTATCCCTCGGGTCCCTCTCCACCACTATCCCCCAGGATCCTCTCCACCACTATCCCCCAGGATCCTCTCCACCACTATCCCCCAGGATCCTCTCCACCACTATCCCCCAGGATCCTCTCAACCCCTTTCCCACCAGGATCCTCTCCATCCCTATCCCTTGGGTCCCTCTCCACCACTATCCCTCGGGTCCCTCTCTACCCCTATCCCCCAGGATCCTCTCCATCCCTATCCCCCAGGATCCTCTCCATCCCTATCCCCCAGGATCCTCTCTACCCCTATCCCCCAGGATCCTCTCCACCACTATCCCCCAGAATCCTCTCTACCCCTATCCCCCAGGATCCTCTCTACCCCTATCCCCCAGGATCCTCTCCAACCCTATACCCCAGGATCCTCTCTACCCCTATACCCCAGGATCCTCTCCACCACTATCCCGCAGGATCCTCTCCACCACTATCCCCCGGGTTCCTCTCTACCCCTATCACCCAGGATCCTCCTCAACACCTATCCCTCCAGGATCCTCTCTACCCCTATCCCCCCAGGATCCTCTCTATTCCTATCCCCCAGGATCCTCTCCATCACTATCCCCCAGGATCCTCTCTACCCCTATCCCCCAGGATCCTCTCCATACCTATCCCCCAGGATCACTCCAACCCCAACCCCCAGGAACCTCTCCATCCCTATCTCCCAGGATCCTCTCAACCCCTATCCTCCAGGATCCTCTCCATCCCCATCCCCCAGGATCCTCTCCACCACTATCCCCCAGGATCCTCTCCATCCCTATCCCCCAGGATCTCTCCATCCCTATCCCCCAGGATCTCTCCATCCCTATCCCCCAGGATCCTCTCAACCCCTTTCCCCCCAGGATCCTCTCTACCCCTATCCCCCGGGTTCCTCTCTACCCCTATCACCCAGGATCCTCTCCATCCCTATCCTCCAGAATCCCCATGTCCTTACCCAGGATCCTCTCCATCCCCTATCACCCAAAATCCCTCCATCTCTATCCCCCAGGTTCTGGCACTTCTATCCCCCAGGATCCTCTCCAACACTATCCCCCAGGATCCTCTCCATCCCTATCCCCCAGGATCCTCTCCATCTTTATACTCCAGGATCCTCTCCACCTTTATACTCCAGGATCCTCTCCACCTTTATACTCCAGGATCCTCTCCACCTTTATACTCCAGGATCCTCTCCACCTTTATACTCCAGGATCCTCTCCACCTTTATACTCCAGGATCCTCTTTATCCTTATCCTCCAGGATCCTCTCCACCCGTATCCCCCAGGATCCTCTCCATCTCTATCCCCCAGGATCCTCTCCACCTTTATACTCCAGGATCCTTTCCACCTTTATACTCCAGACCTCTTCATCCCATAACCATCCCTTCACCTGTACCCCTGAGGATCCTCTTTATCCTTATCCTAGGTCCAGGCACTTCTATCCCTCATTATCCACCCGTACTCCTGGCCCCAGTGATCCTCTCCATCACTATCCCCCAGGATCCTCTCCATCCCTATCCCCCAGGATCCTCTCCACCCCTGTCCCCTAGCGTGCTAGCACTTGGTCCACCCCTATCCGCCTCTACGACCTTTTCCCCTAGGACCCTTTCCTTCATCCCTCCCCTCCCCCTCAGGATCCTCTTCACACCCCTGCTCCCTCAGGAGTCTTTCCACCCGTATCCCCCAGGATCCTCTCCATCACTACAGGATCCTCTCCACCCCTATCCACAGGATGATCTCCACCCCTGTTCCCATAGCGTCCTAACCTTCACCCCTATCCCCCTACGATCTTTCCCCTAGGACCCTTTCCGTCATCCCTCCCCTCCCCCCCCTCTACACCCCTCTCCCTCAGGAGTCTTTCCACCCGTATCCCCCAGGATCCTCTCCATCTCTATCCCCCAGGATCCTCTCCACCCCTATCCCCCAGGATCATCTCCACCCCTGTCCCCTAGCGTCCTAGCCTTCACCCCTATCCCCCCTACGATCTTTCCCCTAGGACCCTTTCCTTCATCCCTCCCCATCCCAGGGTCCTCTACACCCCCCTCCCTCAGGAGTCTTTCCACCCTTATTCCCCAGGATCCTCTCCACCCCTATCCCCTAGGATCCTGTCCTTCACCCCTTTCCCCCCATGATCCTCTGTACACCTATCCCCCAGGAGTCTTTCCACAACTATTCCACAGCAGACTCTCCACCCATATCCCCTAGGAACCTTTCCTTGACCCATATCCCTTTAGACACTCACATTAATGATTCTTTTTTGGCCATGTTTCTTCCCCCGCCGCCCCTGGACAGGCATCAGTGGCGACCAGGTCAAGTTCAACGAGCACGGAGACAGCCTGGGACGATACGACATCTACCAGTTCCAGCGCAAGGGCAAGGACAGTTGGGGCTATGTCAAGGTCGGCGAGTGGGTGGACAGGTAAAACGAGGGAGCGTGGGGACGGAGTAAATATAGTCAGAGGTTGATGGGTAGACAGGTAAAACGAGGGAGCGTGGGGACTGAGTAAATATAGTCAGAGGTTGATGGGTAGACAGGTAAAACGAGGGAGCGTGGGGACTGAGTAAATATAGTCAGAGGTTGATGGGTAGACAGGTAAAACGAGGGAGCGTGGGGACTGAGTAAATATAGTCAGAGGTTGATGGGTAGACAGGTAAAACGAGAGAGCGTGGGGACTGAGTAAATATAGTCAGAGGTTGATGGGTACACAGGTAAAACGAGAGAGCGTGGGGAGTGAGTAAATATAGACAGAGGTTGATGGGTAGACAGGTAAAACGAGAGAGCGTGGGGACTGAGTAAATATAGTCAGAGGTTGATGGGTAGACAGGTAAAACGAGAGAGCGTGGGGACTGAGTAAATATAGTCAGAGGTTGATGGGTAGACAGGTAAAACGAGGGAGCGTGGGGACGGAGTAAATATAGTCAGAGGTTGATGGGTACACAGGTAAAACGAGGGAGCGTGGGGAGTGAGTAAATATAGTCAGAGGTTGATGGGTACACAGGTAAAACGAGGGAGCGTGGGGACTGAGTAAATATAGTCAGAGGTTGATGGGTACACAGGTAAAACGAGAGAGCGTGGGGACTGAGTAAATATAGTCAGAGGTTGATGGGTAGACAGGTAAAACGAGGGAGCGTGGGGACTGAGTAAATATAGTCAGAGGTTGATGGGTAGACAGGTAAAACGAAAAACGAGGGAGCGTGGGGATGGAGTAAATATAGTCAGAGGTTGATGGGTAGACAAGTAAAACGAGGGAGCGTGGGGACGGAGTAAATATAGTCAGAGGTTGATGGGTAGACAGGTAAAACGAGAGAGCGTGGGGACTGAGTAAATATAGACAGAGGTTGATGGGTAGACAGGTAAAACGAGAGAGCGTGGGGACTGAGTAAATATAGTCAGAGGTTGATGGGTAGACAGGTAAAACGAGAGAGCGTGGGGACTGAGTAAATATAGACAGAGGTTGATGGGTAGACAAGTAAAACGAGGGAGCGTGGGGACTGAGTAAATATAGTCAGAGGTTGATGGGTAGACAAGTAAAACGAGGGAGCGTGGGGACTGAGTTAAATATAGACAGAGGTTGATGGGTAGACAAGTAAAACGAGGGAGCGTGGGGACTGAGTAAATATAGTCAGAGGTTGATGGGTAGACAGGTAAAACGAGAGAGCGTGGGGACTGAGTAAATATAGTCAGAGGTTGATGGGTAGACAGGTAAAACGAGGGAGCGTGGGGACTGAGTTAAATATAGACAGAGGTTGATGGGTAGACAGGTAAATCTATCAAGGGGTTTAAGGGGAAAAGGTAAATATAGGAGGGGGGAGGGAACAAAAGAACAAAGCTAGGTAATATAACTAGGGGGTGAGTGGCGGGGGGTTGTCAAGTAAATTTAATTAGGTGTTGAGGAATTAGAAAAGGAGTGGAATCAATTTTGGGGATGTGGATCGACTGGGTATGGGGGTGGACATCACATCTTTACTTTCTTTAATTTCTTTTATTTTCTCTTAAGAGAATTTTCGCATGTCAGTGATTCTATTTAGAACTAATGCATGATGAAATCTTGTACTAGCTAAAGTCTTGAACTAAGATGTACTTTGAATATATAGTTAAGTTTATCTAGAGTTACGGAATATAAAACAGTATAATACTAAATAATATACTTTTTATCGCACCATGAGAAATACAAAGGGCTCGTTCAGAAAGTTGTCATTCTTACTCTGCCTGGAATCCATTAAGATTTAGAACCAGGTGATCAAGACAGAGTTAACTTAAAACATTCCTCTAGATGCATTTACATCCCTTAAATTAAAACTCAAATTATATTACAATTCATTCAAGATTTTTTTTTTATATTTTTTTAATTTCTTTTTTTATAGACAAAAACTATGGCTGAGATGTCTTTTGGTTTCTTTTAAGTAAAAATATGAATATACATATATATATATATATATATATATATATATATATATATATATATATATATATATATATATATATATATATATATATATATATATATATATATCTATATATATCTGTGTGTGTGTGTTAAGAGGGATATTTAGATAGATAGATAGAGAGAGAGAGAGACACACACACACACACAGAGACTTTCACCGATCAACATAAGAATAATCAAAATAACCTTAAGTGACAGCTGACACACAGATCAGCACGAGCGAGGAACATTGAAAGTTCGAGATTATCAGATACATCAGCCTTTGTTATGATTAAAATATACAAAATATTTTATCCATTACAGACGTACAAGGCAAAAGAAACAGACACTTTGCTACATAACTTCATCGAAATTACAAAGTAAAATTTTCATTCGTTTAGTTCATTCAAAGAAACTCGAATGTTAGAAATAGGGAATGATGAGACGTGATCAATCCCAAAACACATTAGTCTCGAGAAATTTGACCATAATTGTGGCTATGCCGTCCATCTATCCATTAGTTGAAAACTATGAAATATTTAGAAAATTGGAAACTAATTCTGAATTTTAAATCGATATTGCTAACGAAGGCAGAGTTTGGGATATGGCCTATTTACAGAGAGCAAATACTTAGACAGACATGGTGAGGAAGAGAGGCTTCTCTTTCTGATTCAAGTAGGCTATATCAGGCAGCATACTATCATAGATTTGTGGACGTGTGGCAGAGAAAGATGGACTTTTAGATAAAAAGAAAGAGCTAGAGAGAGAGAGAGAGAGAGAGAGAGAGAGAGAGAGGGGGGGGGAGACACGGAGAGAGAGAGAGAGAGAGAGAGAACGATATAGAGTCCGAGGGAGAGAAAGATAGACATGCAGTCAGAGAGACAGACAGGGAAACTCAGATGCGAGAAAAAAAGAAGATGGACTGAAAGAGAGAAAAAAAACCAAACAAACAGGGCGATTCAGATCCGAGAAAAGGAGATGGACTGAAAGAGAGAAGAAACAAAGATAAAAAGATAACATAAGATAAAGCGGATGTGGATAATTTGTTTTCCAACGCCACTTACGAATGAGCTTCTTGGGTTTTTTTTTTACTGACATGTCACATACTAAGGGCAGCAGTTTTTGTAATTACCAGAGTATTGGTTTTTACCGCGATAACAGGGGTAAAACAAACAGGCAAGGAAGATATAATTTAAAAAATATATGGTGACGTCATTGTCTTTAAAGTTAAAAGACTTCCCGTTTTTCATTGTTTTTTTTTTTTTACTTTGACAGCTTTCTCTCCTCTGTCTCTTTGCTTTTCTTCCTCCTCCTCCTTCTCTCCCCTTCTCTCTCTCTCTCTCTCTCTCTCTCTCTCTCTCTCTCTCTCTCTCTCTCCCTCCATCTCTTTCTATCTCTCTTTATCTATTTTTATATCTTTATCTCTTACGTTTTCCTAACATCATAATTATTTCCTTTTTACGCTTCGTTTTGTCAAATTTAAGTCAGTAAACTGTACAAAAGAGAACTAGCAGCAACGACAAGAAATTAGCTACCTTATCTTTCGTGGTAGAATATTGTTTTCTGTTTCTTTTTCTTTTATCCTACAGATTTCCTTTTTCCTAAAAAATATGCGTAAACGAAGAAAGATAATAAGAAACTGACAGTTTTTAGCTACTAGGACAACTACTAAAAGCTTTTCAAGACTTTCTTGATAAGACCTTGACCAAAGCAAATCGACGCCTTTCTGCGGTCAATGATATTAGTCCCGTGAGCACAGACGGTTATACAGGTGTTGTTCGGCTTCTTGTGTTATGACTTCACAGTCAGTTCAACGATCAAACTGCGCAGTGGCTTTCTGTATATGTGTAAAATTACATATCAGAGCATATGTGAGGCAGGTGAGGACTTCCGGTCGTAAGGCGCAACTTCCGGTATCCAGTAACAGCGTCATAAAGAAAAAAAATCGATTCTTGGTCGATGTAGAACTATGGCCATAACTGCTATCTATAACATTTTTTCTTCATGCTCTGTGAAATAAACATTTGAAAACAATCGTTCAATGTGTTTATTTTGCATCTTTGTGAGGCTGCCTCTGCCGGCATGAATACTAAAACATAGAATCTAGTGCGCATCCTTCGTGTCAACCGTTTGATCGGTTCTCAATTAGGAGCGAAATACGAACGTTCTACTCTTTATAACTCGTCATCTCGCACAGAACACAGTCATAAGCATTATGAATTATATATATTTATATTTGCCATAAGCGTATTATTTGTATTTGCTTTCAAATAGACAGCAGGACCTATGTTTTGTCGAAGCGCTTGTGATCAGTTGTGAGGCCGAGAGCAATGACGTTCCGCGCATCTACATCTAGATCTAGAGACGCTGTTCATGATGAGTGACGCACGATTAGATTTAATGCCTAAATAGATATCGCGCGTCAATGATGACAATGCTCTAAACCAGAACGACGCAGATCATCTTCATGATTTTTTTGGGACATATCCCAGAGCTTCTGGCTCTGACTTTGATGACACTGATACTTTTTGTCTTTGTGAATTAAGGGAGGTAATTCATTTTGACCTTTTGTATTTCATGTTGCTAAAGTACTTATTTCCCTTGACAAGATCGTTCTTGGTTTTTTTCCTGGAAAATGTTGCACTTACATAACTTTCAGTCTGCTAAAGCTGGATGTGTTTGATTTTTTTTTTTTTGTAAAATTTGCGCACGAAAAACAAACAACAAAAAACAAATTACCATCGTTTCTAGATCTATGTGTAACTTTAACATGGTAAACATCCCCTCAGTCTGTTAGCAGTACGTGACACCCACACTGGCTGTCGAGTTCAGAGAAAAACTAGCTGTTTTCAGAGAAGGATACACTTTATTTTTACGAGAGAGAGAGAGAGAGAGAGAGAGAGAGAGAGAGAGAGAGAGAGAGAGAGAGAGAGAGAAAGGTGAGTGAGAAAAGGGGGGAAATAGAGGGGGGGGGAGGAGGCGAATAATCAAATAAAAAAGGAAGGAAAGACACAAATTTATACGACCGATGAGACATAAATGCAGCATACAAACTGTGAAGATAAAAGAAAATTCATTTTTTTTCACCTAATCTGATGGTTGCTTTTATTATCGGGTATAGGTTGAATCTCAACATGAGCGCCCTACGGTGGAAGAACGGATCGCTCCAGAGACCGACGTCTATCTGTAGCGAGCCTTGCCTGTTCGGCCAATCAAAGATCAACACGAGCGAGTGTTGCTGGATGTGTGTCTCCTGCAAGGTATGTCCAGCGTATCTGGTTATCTGTCTATTGGTCTGTGTGTTTCCTGCAAGGTATGTCAAGCGTGTGTGGTTATCTGTCTATTGGTCTGCGTGTCTCCTGCAAGGTATGTCCAGCGTGTCTGGTTATCTGTCTGTTGGTCTGTGTATCTCCTGCAAGGTATGTCCAGCCTATCTGGTTATCTGTCTATTGGTATGCGTGTCTCCTGCAAGGTATGTCCAGCGTGTCTGGTTATCTGTCTATTGGTCTGCGTGTCTCCTGCAAGGTATGTCCAGCGTGTCTGGTTATCTTTCTGTTGGTCTGTGTATCTCCTGCAAGGTATGTCCAGCCTATCTGGTTATCTGTCTATTGGTCTGTGTGTCTCCTGCAAGGTATGTCCAGCGTGTCTGGTTATCTGTCTGTTGGTCTGCGTGTCT
>JAWDGP010006667.1:15000-22500 GCA_033675545.1 Elysia crispata
CTTGTCCTGAATTTATTTAGTGATGTGTATCATGTTCACGTTTAATATTGTCCTGAATGTCTCCAGCGATGTCTATCACGTTCATATTTAATCTTGTTCTGAATTGCTCCAGTTATGCGCATTATGTTTACATTTAATCTTGTCCTGAATTGCTCCAGTGATGTGTATCATGTTCACATTTAATCTTGTCCTGAATTTATCTAGTGATATGTATCATGTTCACGTTTAATTTTGTCCTGAATGTCTCCAGCGATGTCTATCACGTTCATATTTAATCTTGTTCTGAATTGCTCCAGTTATGCGCATTATGTTTACATTTAATCTTGTCCTGAATTGCTCCAGTGATGTGTATCATGTTCACATTTAATCTTGTCCTGAATTTATCTAGTGATATGTATCATGTTCACGTTTAATTTTGTCCTGAATGTCTCCAGCGATGTCTATCACGTTCATATTTAATCTTGTTCTGAATTGCTCCAGTTATGCGCATTATGTTTATATTTAATCTTGTCTTGAATTGCTCCAGTGATGTGTATCATGTTCACATTTAATCTTGTCCTGAATTTATCTAGTGATATGTATCATGTTCACGTTTAATTTTGTCCTGAATGTCTCCAGCGATGTCTATCACATTCATATTTAATCTTGTTCTGAATTGCTCTAGTGATGTGTATCATGTTCACATTTAATCTTGTCCTGAATTCCTCCAGTGATGTTATCATGTTCACATTTAATCTTGTCCTGAATTCCTCCAGTGATGTGTGTCATGTTCACATTTAATCTTGTCCTGAATTCCTCCAGCGATGTGTATCATGTTCACATTTAATCTTGTCCTGAATTCCTCCAGTGATGTGTACCATCTTCACATTCGGCGTATTTCTGGTATTCAACAAGACCCCAATCATCATGGCGTCGGGTCGCGAGCTGTGTTACATCTTGTTGTTCGGGATCTCCATCTCCTACATCACCTCTGTGGCGATGCTTGCCAGGCCCAGCATGTTTACATGCCTCATCAGACGGTTTGCTCTAGGAGTCTCCCTCTGCTTCGTCTACGCCGCCATCTTGACGAAAACAAACAGAATTTTCAGGTACGTTACTTTCTTATTATTGTCAATTAAGATACTTGCCCAGAATATTTAAATGCAAACTGAAATTGAAAATCATTCAACACATCAAAATATGTTTGGTTGATAGATACGTTGTTTGACAAAGATAGAGGATTACGTTGAAGTTTCTCGCGCTGTGGACAAGTAAAGAATTATTTTCGAGAAAAGCCTTGAACTTTATTCAATTTGTAAATGTGTGCATGATAAATACGATGAAGTATAATTGTAATCCTCCATCACAACATAATAATTCGTGAAAATCTTTATCTTATCAAAACCATTAATATACTATTTCATTTCAAACCAGAATATTCTCCGTCGGTATCAAAGCGATGGTGAAAAGGCCAAGTTACACAAGTCCCAAATCTCAGATTTTCATTTGTTTAGCTTTGGTTTCAGTACAAGTAAGTTAAAACAAAACCTTAAACATGAGATACTAGAAGTTTTAGTTAATACAAGCCTCTAGTTTAACTTAAACACCTCGGTACTTTTTCGCAGCCCATAAAGTTTTCTCCGAAATTTATTAGAACATTATTTTGACCAAACTAAATTCATGTTTTTTTTTTGTTTTTTTTTATCAATTTCTGGATCCATGTTTGGCCATAGATTTAAGGGTGCCATTAGCGGTACAAAGAAAAGAAAAAAAAATAAGAAAACAGAATTAAATAAAAAAAAATTCATGTCTTGATACAAAGGGCTTTGAATAGTTTTGCTTACAATGATAAAAAGTAATGTCCCTTATAGGTGAATTATAGTGCACAATTTCCCAGAAAAAAATCTGTTGTTTTACGTCGAATTTTTTTAAAGGGCAAGTCAGGTATAGCAAATAACATTTTCTGGCACTCATCTCTGTAGTGTCAAATTGCTCCTGTCAATATGTAGTTATGGCTTTGTGTAGATTAAAATGGAACTATTTTAAAGTTAATTGCCCCGAAAATATTTAATCGACACGTATGCTGTGCGACCTTCACCTTTGCAGGTAGTTGGAGCGTTTACATGGCTGGGCTTTGAGAAACCTGACGTGATTCTGACCCACCATCAGAAAGGTCAGCTGGTGTTGCGGTGTCGGGCGAGCCAGATCGCCACCATCGTGTCCCTGCTCTACAACATCTTCCTCATCATCCTCTGCACGGTGTACGCGTTCAAAACCCGGAAGATCCCGCAGAACTTCAACGAGGCCAAGTACATCGCGTTCACCATGTACAGCACCTGCATCGTCTGGGTGGCGTTTGTACCGATCTACTTCGGCGCCAACCACGATTTTAAGGTGAGGCGATGATAGAACAACGAGAGGGGGGCGTTTGTACCGATCTACTTCGGCGCCAACCACGATTTTAAGGTGAGGCGATGATAGAACAACGAGAGGGTGGCGTTTGTACCGATCTACTTCGGCGCCAACCACGATTTTAAGGTGAGGCGATGATAGAACAACGAGAGGGTGGCGTTTGTACCGATCTACTTCGGCGCCAACCACGATTTTAAGGTGAGGCGATGATAGAACAACAGGGAAGAGGTGGGGCGTTTGTACCGATCTACTTCGGCGCCAACCACGATTTTAAGGTGAGGCGATGATAGAACAACGAGAGGGGGGCGTTTGTACCGATCTACTTCGGCGCCAACCACGATTTTAAGGTGAGGCGATGATAGAACAACGAGAGGGGGGCGTTTGTACCGATCTACTTCGGCGCCAACCACGATTTTAAGGTGAGGCGATGATAGAACAGGGGGTGGCGTTTGTACCGATCTACTTCGGCGCCAACCACGATTTTAAGGTGAGGCGATGATAGAACAACGAGAGGGGTGGCGTTTGTACCGATCTACTTCGGCGCCAACCACGATTTTAAGGTGAGGCGATGATAGAACAACGAGAGGGTGGCGTTTGTACCGATCTACTTCGGCGCCAACCACGATTTTAAGGTGAGGCGATGATAGAACAACGAGAGGGGGCGTTTGTACCGATCTACTTCGGCGCCAACCACGATTTTAAGGTGAGGCGATGATAGAACAACGAGAGGGGGGCGTTTGTACCGATCTACTTCGGCGCCAACCACGATTTTAAGGTGAGGCGATGATAGAACAACGAGAGGGGGGCGTTTGTACCGATCTACTTCGGCGCCAACCACGATTTTAAGGTGAGGCGATGATAGAACAACGAGAGGGCGTTTGTACCGATCTACTTCGGCGCCAACCACGATTTTAAGGTGAGGCGATGATAGAACAACGAGAGGGTGGCGTTTGTACCGATCTACTTCGGCGCCAACCACGATTTTAAGGTGAGGCGATGATAGAACAACGAGAGGGGGGCGTTTGTACCGATCTACTTCGGCGCCAACCACGATTTTAAGGTGAGGCGATGATAGAACAACGAGGGGGTGGCGTTTGTACCGATCTACTTCGGCGCCAACCACGATTTTAAGGTGAGGCGATGATAGAACAACGAGAGGGTGGCGTTTGTACCGATCTACTTCGGCGCCAACCACGATTTTAAGGTGAGGCGATGATAGAACAACGAGGGGGGCTTTGGTTTAACTTAATAAAATAAAAATAATTTTTACACAGATGCTAAAGCCAGGCGATAGAAAAGTGTTGTAGTTCTGTGGAGGGAAAACTTCCAAATATTTTTTTACCGTGATTGAAGGGACAAACATATTAAGTACAGATACTACTTCTAAAGAATGATAGTAATATTAGTAATGATAACAATATAGTAATAATAATAATAATAATAATAATAATAATAATAATAATAATAATAATAATAATAATAATAATAATAATAATAATAATAATAATAATAATAATAATAATAATAATAATAATAATAATAATAAAAAACAGAATATTTCTAGAGCGCTCTAGAAAAAAACTTCAGCTCACATCACTTTTAAATCATGTTCACAAAGAACATGACATTGCAAAAGTTATAATTATTGTTACAAAATATGCAATCACAGCAGCATTCATGCTTGTAATAAGATGTTTTTACAATTAAATAAGGTGGATGGTCTTTAACAGCTTTTGAAAAGCTTGTCCTGAACTTGACGTGACTCTCAGATGATGTGGTGGGCTGTTCCAGAACTGAGAGCTCCTTCACAAAACTTTTTAATTCTAGACCTTCTCACATTTAATTGTTTTCATACTCGAACAAAGGGATTATGATGCTAAGAATAAAGGGGTGTGTGTGGGGGGGGGGGAGGGGGGGGCTAGATTTAATAACTCTCTAGACGCAGTGCTTTTGAAACGTTTACAACAGAAATTCAAAGTATTCTATTTAATGCATGATTTTACAGGTAACCAGTGTAGATGTTTAGGTAGAGGGGGTGAAATGGTTCGGCTAGTTTTGCCTTCTATCTCAGCACCACATATTGATTTTAGCATCTTTGTAACCGATCTAGGCTGACGTTAGGTAAGTTCAAAGTTAATATAAGGAATTATAATAGTCCAGCCTTGAAAGAATGAAAGCTGGTGCAAGGGTATTTCGCTTATTTTCCGCCATTCAGAATACACGAGCTCACAACGATGGCTAACCTGAGAGTTAAGCTCACAACGATGGCTAACCTGAGATTTAAGCGATACTTTATTATCTTGAAACACACTAACACTTTAAGATCTATTAATAAAAGTTAACGTTTCATTTCCAATATCGAGATACTTGTATGTAATTTTTTTTTACTAACTCGTCGCAAAGCTTGCAGTGTAGACAGAGGGTGAGGGTGGGGGGATAATACCTCTCCGCCCGTTTCAAATAGCCTTCCCCTCCCTCTCTTTTCCCTCTTGTCCATGTCCCGATATCCTTGGACTACCTGAAGCTCTTTAGATCTGAGAAGTGGCGTCTGGGATGTTTATAAATGGGTTCTGAAATATTTTCTCGCTAAGGCTGCCTCAGACAACGCGTAACCTTTGATTGCAGACGATAAGTGATACTTTATCAACTAGGGGGAGGGGGGGGGGAGGATAGAGAGAGAGAAAGAAGGAGAAAGAGCTAGAGATATAAAGAGAGAGAGAGACGGAGAGAGTGAGAGCGAGACATAGAGAGAGGTTAATTTGACCGTTTGTAACTGTTTCTGGGGAAAGAAGTTATTGAACAGAAAATATAGAGGAGCCGATGTTAGCGTTAGGTTGTCACGTGATGTTAAGGTCATCTCAGCCGGCTGCTCACTGGACCGGAACGACGGGGCAGGGACGTGAGGATTGCGGTTGTGCGGTACAGAGTAAACCTTCCCCCCACCCTCCTCAATCAGTGCTGTCATTGTTTCCCCAGATCGAGGTCACCTCGCTGTGCATGTGTGTCAACATCAGCGCTACAGTCGCCCTGTTCTGCCTGTTCGCGCCAAAAGTCTACATCGTCCTGCTGCAGCCACACAAGAACGTGCGGCAGACGTCAGCGGCGTCTCTCTCCACCAGCGGCAAGGCTACAACCCGGAACTTCTACGACCCGTCCACGGCGTCCACGGGGCTGAGCGGAGGGGGGCGTGACGGGCCGGCTGGGGCGGGGGGAGGGGGGTATACCAGGGCCATGAGCTCCTCCTCTTACAGCGACCTGAACGGAGGTGTGTACTGCGGGGAACCCCCCGCCAACCCGCTCCCTTTCCTCACGCCCAAACCCACCATTTCGCCCGGCTCGCACGGGTTGCCAGGGACAACCGTCGCTATGACAACCACGCAAGCTAGTCTGCCGCCCCAGCAGCATTCCCCGGCACAAGCAGCATCGGCTAGAGACTTCCGGAAGCGGAACTCGACAGGTCACGTGATCCTGTACACGCCTCCCTCTCCCTCGCCGTCCTGCCCGTACCCCGGGCTGGTGGTGCATCCCTCGCCCACCTACTACGGCAGGGATCCACACAGTATGGACAACGAGATTATAGAAGAGGACGAGGACATAATTGAGGAGGAGAAGAGGAACATGTTCCACCAGGAGGAGGAGGAGGAGGAGGAGGCTGGTGAGCAGGACGGAATGATTCCCCGCGTCACGAGTTCTCCGAGCAAGTTCTCCAGGGGGTACGAGGACGCCAACGGTGCCGGCGTGTTGAGCAGACTCAGTGACGTCACGAGCGGCTTCCCCGAGAGGAACCACTACGAGGGCAAACGACCTCACATGGTTCCTATGTGTCGACACTCATGTCACACCCACCCGCTCCCTCCCCTGGACGATTGGGGCAGGGAGGATGCGGAGGACAGTAGCTCGTGTGACGAGGCTCGGCCAGCGAGGATGCTGGTCACAGATATTTCCTGATTGTTGTTACAAAATAAAAAAACCCAACCTGTTGTGTTTAACTTTCCCCATCACTATCAATTCCTGTTGTGACCGCGTTCCCCTACAGCATCGGTAAACAGAGGCCATTTTCTGAGGTTTGCTCGATCTAACTTGGAAGATCTTAGATTTTGATTTGGTGATCAAATGACCAGAGGATATTGGCTACAAAAACTCTAGCCACTTGTTTGAAATCCATCACAAGTCACGCCGCTCTAGTGACCAGTTTAAAATGCCTACACAATTGATCATAATTATAAACCAGATGTGCTGTGGACATATACTGGCTAATGAACAATCGGACCACAGGAGTGTTGACAATCAAATTTTTTGTATGATTCAACCGTAAAAAATTGGTTTAATAGCCATGGCTAATACGAAAAGAATTTTGATATTGTTGTAACTATGAAATGTATAGTGGCTGCATCTCAAGTTGCTGCAAACATGATGTGTGTCAATCAATGGAGAAAGCGTGTGAGTGTGTGTGTTTGTACATAATGTGTGACTGTTATTGCATCTTAGTGTCTCCAATTTGCACCGTGGATGTGTTCTGTGGCGTCGGCCTTTACTCTGAGATTTCGTCGGTTTTACAGGCAGGGAAAAGTTATGAATTCTGTCTTGTTTTATCGATGAGCTTAAAATTGCTCGGTCTGAACTTGCCTATCGATACAGCACAGTCAAAAAAAAAGATTGGACGCAGAAGAAGAAGAAGAAGAAGAAGAAGAAGAAGAAGAAGAAGAAGAAGAAGAAGAAGAAGAAGAAGAAGAAGAAGAAGAAGAAGAAGAAGAAGAACAACAACAACAACAACAACAACAACAACAACAACAACAACAACAACAAGAAGAAGAAGAAGAAGAAGAAGAAGAAGAAGAAGAAGAAGAAGAAGAAGAAGAAGAAGAAGAAGAAGAAGAACAAGAACAAGAACAAGAAGAACAAGAACAAGAAGAAGAAGAAGAAGAAGAAGAAGAATCAAACAATCCAAGAAAATTCTTTATAGGAGTTTTGAAGAAATTTAATGTATAAATAGCAAGTACATTGGTGATCTGTATATATATACACACACACACACAATCGTAATAGTTGTTGTTGTTGTTGTTGTTGTTGTTGTTGTTGTTGTTGTTGTTGTTGTTGTTGTTGTTCTTC
>JAWDGP010006667.1:27500-33832 GCA_033675545.1 Elysia crispata
TTTGAGTATCCGGATTTTTTTTTCCTTAGGTCACTTCTGAGAGGCACAGCCACACTAGATCTAGATCTAGTAAACTTTCACATGCAGGCAAATTACTTAATGGGTTAATTTTTTTGGTCAGTTTTATAAAAATTGTCTACATTCATAAATTATTTACACAACAAAAGCATTTAATATACAATAGTCAAGTTTGTTTTAATTTAAATGTTTAACTTTTGAAACTTCCATGGCCAAATTTCATGTAAATTGATTTGTGAAGAATGTAAAGTAATTTGTTTAACTGCCCTGAACCTCGGGCCTTTAACACTTGTAAACCTAAAAATAGCCCGGAGTTGAGTGAGTTCAGAAACTTTACCACAATAATCAAAGGTGAGCTCTGGAGCTTGAAGTGTCAAGTTAATATGTAGGGCACTATGGGGTGACTGTTGAAACCTGCTTGGTGCAACCTCTCTGCCTCTCTGTCTGTCTCTCTGTCTGTAGGGCACTATGGGGTGACTGTTGAAACCTGCCTGGTGCAACCTCTTTGCCTCTCTGTCTGTCTCTCTGTCTGTAGGGCACTATGGGGTGACTGTTGAAACCTGCCTGGTGCAACCTCTCAGCCTCTCTGTCTGTCTGTCTGTCTGTCTGTCTGTCTGTCTGTCTCTCTCTCTCTCACTTTCACTCTCACTTTTTCTTTCTTTCTATCTCTTTCTTTCTTTCTTTCTCTCTCTCTCTCTCTCTCTCTCTCTCTCTCTCTCTCTCTTTCTTTCACTCTCTTATCTCTTTCATTCTTTCTTTGCCCCTTTCTCTCTCTTTCTCTCTCCAAGATACCCCCAAACCGTTTGTCTTCCGGTAAGACTCTTCCAGAGTCCCATTGGCGAAAATAACCCTTTTTGCGAAAGGCAAAAAATGTGGAAGGAAGGAAAGTTATAAAATCTTAGCGTTTGGTAAATCTCTGTTACAATGGAAATTATCTCCATGGTGTATGGATGGGAAGGTATTAAGAGATATCCCAATGCTTCATGTTTTCCATTGCTCTTCTTTTATTTTTATTTTTTTATTTTTTTGTGACCTCTTAGAGTAACGATGTGTTGGTCATAAGATGGTTCTGGACGTGAACCTCGCCATTCAGCTCTGACCCCGTCAGGCTTTGTAGATTTAGACATGAACAGCTTTACAAATTAAATGCCACGAGTCCCTTACCTGGTGCCCTACCTGGAGCAAGCAACTGGCCCCATATTGTCTTCCTGTGTTTTAGGGTTTTGATTCTGATCCCAATCAAACGGGAAGGATGGAATAATAAGACAAGTTAGCGAGAAGCCTTGGCAAGCAATGTTATCGTCACTGCTATGAAACGTTAATTAAAGTTACCGTAAGTAGTTCAAAACTTTCAGTAAAGCTCGTTTAAAGACAATCTACAGTCTTCCCTGACAGACAGGTCTGTCTTATCTTCCAAGCCACTGTTGAGCTATCTGTTTACACGCCATAGTCTAGACTGACCAATCCTCTCAGATATACCAGGTCTGTCTTATCTTCTAACCCACTATTGGGATCTATGTCTGGACACCATAGTCTAGACTGACCAATCCTCTCAGATATACCAGGTCTGTTTTATCTTCTAACCCACTATTGGGATCTATGTCTGGACACCATAGTCTAGACTGACCAATCCTCTCAGATATACCAGGTCTGTCTTATCTTCTAACCCACTACTGAGATCTATGTCTGGACACCATAGTCTAGACTGACCAAGCCTCTCAGGTAAACCAGGTCTGTTTTATCTTCCAAGCCACTGTTGAGCTATCTGTGTACACACCATAGTCTAGACTGACCAATCCTCTCAGATATACCAGGTCTGTCTTATCTTCTAACCCACTACTGAGATCTATGTCTGGACATCACAGTCTAGACTGACCAAGCCTCTCAGGTAAACCAGGTCTGTTTTATCTTCCAAGCCACTGTTGAGCTATCTGTGTACACACCATAGTCTAGACTGACCAGTCCTCGCATGGTTTAATCTCTGAACTTGTTTCACCCCCCAACCCCCCAACCCCCGGCGGGCTCCTACCTCTCTGTCGGGTCTCTAAGGATTAGGATGATCCTCACATCTGGGTTCATCTGGGTCACAACATGGGCCGGACCGACCCGAGGCTGTGAGCATCTCTGATTCTCCAAGATCTCCAACCAGTGGCGGTTGTCCCACGCAGTGGAGGCGCTGCCGTCCACTGGACATGCGAGGGTGGTCAGTGGGGTGGACAATACACCGTAGGTCAAGCAGATCAGGGAGTGGACAAGCAGAGCGCGGGGGTAGGACATGAGATAAATGTTAATAAGTTGTGACCGCTTCTAGACATGAATGTGAATGTTTCTGTGAATCATCGTGTAATCAAGTGCTGTAGTACTGTAAAAACACAGCAAGGTCACAATCGGGAACACAAGAAACGCAATTCTATGATGATACACAGAAAAATAGAGTCTTCAGAATTCAGTGTTCTAGCGAATATTGCAATGACTTTAAGTTACCATTTGAACGCAATACGATATTATACAATATAAACACGAAAATATGGACATTAAAATTAGAATTGCAAATAAATTCCTAAACTTATTTCCGGGTGTAAACTCAGTGCACTGAACATTGAATATCTATTAATATTATTATCAGCATTATTAGAAACGAGAGGGTGAAAAAAGGCAAGTGTGTACGTACCTGTTATTAAAGGATGAGTTGTCTTTTCTTCCTTTATCTTCCTTGCCACACGCCAGCCATGTTGAAAATCATTCACTGACACTGTAAGGAAGATAAAATCAATCTACCCTGAACCGTTACAAATTAGAAGTATAATTAAAAATGAATCTTTAAAAATTGCCAAAACAATGCACACAAATTACACGTTTTCTCCGAAGGGATTGCAGATCTTTACAAGGAAATAACTTAGGTCTAAAATAGTTGGTAGTAGTACAAAAATTTGATCTTTACACACAGTTAAGTTTTTGCAAATTTGTTCGAGGTTTAGCTGAGGATCCATAAAAATGGTTTGACCAGGTTTAAAAATCGTCCAATTATTTCTTTCATGAGTGATAGCTGAGAGGTTGCTTTCTTCTTCTTCTTTTGTAAAGTTCTTGAAAAAAAAATCCAGCCAGTTAATCATGGCCACTAAGTCTTGTTTAGACGACCTGTCTCCTCGCTGAGTCTCAACACTCAGCTCACTGGGTCAGTCTGAATGAGCGTCGGCAATTTAAAAATTGGTAATTAGGGAAGATTGAGCCGCTTATGGTGGAAGAAACTGGAGATTTCACCACCACTTCCTCAGTTTCGCTGTGAAGCGAAGAAAATGAAGGCGAAACTCTGCAAAATAAAAAGGACTTTGCCTAATTTGTAGATGTAAAACAGTAGAACCGATTTTAAGAAATCAGTGCGTGTACTCGTATGTTTGCTAAGTGTACTGTTATTAAATTTCTAAACTCTCACAGGAACTCTTCAAGTAAGAAGATAAAAACTATCATTAAAGTTCTATACTCACACAGAAACTCTTCAAGTAAGAAGATAAAAACTATTATTAAAGTTCTATACTCACACAGGAACTCTTCAAGTAAGAAGATAAAAACTATTATTAAAGTTCTATACTCACACTCTAACTCTCTAGGTAAGGAGAAAGAGCTATCATTAAAGTTCTATACTCGACTCACACAGGAACTCTCTAGGTAAGGAGAAAGAACTATCATTAAGTTCTATACTCGACTCACACTCTAACTCTTTAGGTAAGGAGAAAGAACTATCATTAAAGTTCTATACTCGACTCACACTCTTACTCTCTAGGTAAGGAGAAAGAACTATCATTAAAGTTCTATACTCGACTCACACTCTAACTCTCTAGGTAAGGAGAAAGAACTATCATTAAAGTTCTATACTCTACTCACACTCTAACTCTCTAGGTAAGGAGAAAGAACTATCATTAAGTTCTATATTCGACTCACACTCTAACTCTCTAGGTAAGGAGAAAGAACTATCATTAAAGTTCTATACTCGACTCACACTCTAACTCTCTAGGTAACAAGATAAGATCTGTCATTAAAGTTCTATACTCGACTCAAACAAGAACTCTCTACGTATGAAGATAAGAACCGTCATTAGGTTCTATACTCCACACAACTCTCTAGGTAAGAAGATAAAAACTGTCATTAAAGTTATATACTCACAAAGAACTCTGTAGGTAAGAAGATAAGATCTGTCATTTAAGTTCTATACTCACACAGAACCTTCTAGGTAAGAAGATAAGATCTGTCATTAAAGGTCTTTACTCACACAGAACCTTCTAGGTAAGAAGATACGATCTGTCATTAAAGGTCTATACTCACACAGGACTCTCTATGTTAGAAGATACGATCTGTCATTAAAGGTCTATACTCACACAGGACTCTCTATGTTAGAAGATACGATCTGTCATTAAAGGTCTATACTCACACAGGACTCTCTATGTTAGAAGATACGATCTGTCATTAAAGGTCTATACTCACACAGGACTCTCTATGTTAGAAGATACGATCTGTCATTAAAGGTCTATACTCACACAGGACTCTCTATGTTAGAAGATACGATCTGTCATTAAAGGTCTATACTCACACAGGACTCTCTATGTTAGAAGATACGATCTGTCATTAAAGGTCTATACTCAGACAGGACTCTCTATGTTAGAAGATACGATCTGTCATTAAAGGTCTATACTCACAAAGGACTCTCTATGTTAGAAAATACGATCTGTCATTACAGGTCTATACTCACACAGGACTCTCTATGTTAGAAGATACGATCTGTCATTAAAGGTCTATACTCAGACAGGACTCTCTATGTTAGAAGATACGATCTGTCATTAAAGGTCTATACTCAGACAGGACTCTCTATGCTAGAAGATACGATCAGTCATTAAAGGTCTATACTCACACAGGACTCTCTATGTTAGAAAATACGATCTGTCATTAAAGGTCTATACTCACACAGGACTCTCTATGTTAGAAAATACGATCTGTCATTAAAGGTCTATACTCACACAGGACTCTCTATGTTAGAGGATACGATCTGTCTTAAAGGTCTATACTCACACAGGACTCTCTATGTTAGAAGATAAGATCTGTCATTACAGGTCTATACTCACACAGGACTCTCTATGTTAGAAGATACGATCTGTCATTAAAGGTCTATACTCACACAGGACTCTCTATGTTAGAAGATACGATCTGTCATTAAAGGTCTATACTCACACAGGACTCTCTATGTTAGAAGATACGATCTGTCATTAAAGGTCTATACTCACACAGGACTCTCTATGTTAGAAGATACGATCTGTCATTAAAGGTCTATACTCACACAGGACTCTCTATGTTAGAAGATACGATCTGTCATTAAAGGTCTATACTCACAAAGGACTCTCTATGTTAGAAGATACGATCTGTCATTACAGGTCTATACTCACACAGGACTCTCTATGTTAGAAGATACGATCTGTCATTAAAGGTCTATACTCACACAGGACTCTCTATGTTAGAAGATAAGATCTGTCATTAAAGGTCTATACTCACACAGGACTCTCTATGTTAGAAGATACGATCTGTCATTAAAGGTCTATACTCACACAGGACTCTCTATGTTAGAAGATACGATCTGTCATTAAAGGTCTATACTCACACAGGACTCTCTATGTTAGAAGATACGATCTGTCATTAAAGGTCTATACTCACACAGGACTCTCTATGTTAGAAGATACGATCTGTCATTAAAGGTCTATACTCACACAGGACTCTCTATGTTAGAAGATAAGATCTGTCATTAAAGGTCTATACTCACACAGGACTCTCTATGTTAGAAGATACGATCTGTCATTAAAGGTCTATACTCACACAGGACTCTCTATGTTAGAAGATACGATCTGTCATTAAAGGTCTATACTCACAAAGGACTCTCTATGTTAGAAGATACGATCTGTCATTAAAGGTCTATACTCACGCTTCCCGCCCTTTAGATTTCTGCGGATTGTGTCAGCTGAGTCCTCAAAGAATCGAGTGATGTAATTTTCAAGATTACATTTAGTCGACGCTAAAAGATAAAAGAGATATGAAAGAAGGAAAAAAATTATGACAAAATAAAACAGAACAAAACACCAGTGGCTGGCTTTCTTTTAAATCATTTGAAGCGATCGCCGTTATTTCTTTCTTTTTATTTTTACCTTTTTTTTTTTTAATTGTGTATTTACTGTCGGCAGACCTGTAAGTTATCAATGAGAATTGGTTCCGTAAGGCAAATATAATTTACCTACACATGGATGTGACCTTACAATTGCGTCATGTGAATACTTCTA
>JAWDGP010006668.1:0-55278 GCA_033675545.1 Elysia crispata
CTGAGATGTGTCTAAGTTTTACTTTAATCTCAAATTCCACAATTTTATCTTATGTGCCGTCTCCATCTGGGTTCTATAGTCTGCTTGAAGCCCCCCTGACTAATGTGAAATTATTTATTTGTACATCAAATTGGGATAGATAGCAACGGATGGATTAGTTATACTAACATAAATTTGTTAATGAATATTGAATATATGGTAAAGTAAATTGATTCATACACAACATTAAAAATCATAAACAACCTCTAATAACGCAGCTAAAATCTTGACTTTTAATCGGGTAAAATACCCAGTGATAAGGAAAATATAGAAAGCCTATAAATTGCATTTGTTTATCCGAAAGGCCTGAGTTTGCTGTTTCGCTGCACAACAACTGCTTACAAAAACAGTGTAAGATCTCAACATAATCTTTAAAAAAAAATCTTGGTAAAAAGGGCTTAAGTTATAGTTAAGACAGCAAGGAGACTAAGTGTAAAAATGTATGATTTTGTATTGCTAATACAAATATAGTAAATATATCTTATGTTGTAGGAAAAAAAATTCCAGCACCTGAGCGAGATATTAGTGTCATGGTCTTATTTTTACTTACACATGACTGTTTCTTGCTTCTGCGCCACAGTTAGAGAAAAGAGTAACATAAAATCAACATTTCTTAATTATTTTTGTTACATATAACTATGTTTTAATGCCAAGTAGAAAAAGTTAAAAAAAAAAACAACTGCTTTTACTTTAAAAAGAAACTTTCATTATTATATCAATTTGTGAATGATTTCAAAATGTCGTGTCATTTTAACAAATGTTTACTGTTATACTTCATGGTTCACCGTTAACGTTACTAGCGTTCACGTTACTGTATTGAATTTCTGTATCATTTCAATTATTTCATCCGTGTATCTCCCTATTTAACAACCGATGTATAAATAATTGTATATTTAACACTTTTTTTCAGACATACTTAGAGCTTTAATTATTATGTAACTAGATAGAAAATATGAAGATGGAATAAAAACCAATTATAATTATAACTATCTTTCTCATATTTGTTTGTTTGTTTTTTTTGTTTTTTTTTTTTTATTCTTTTTTTTTCATCTTTACCTCTCATGTATCCTTTTTATGTTCTTATATCATATTATATGCAGCTTTATTTTTTACTTCAATTTCTCATGGTCTTTATAGAATGTTTCTACTGTAATATATCCCTTTAATAAATAAATGATAATAAATATATAAATATAAAATCCCGCACTTCCAAAGTATAAATTAGGGCAACTATTTCACCGAATATCATTCCTTGTTCAGATTTCATTGATGACATCGTACCAAACTTTTTGTAGCACATGATACCAACACCGGCAACTGTTACCAAAAGAGTGACAGGTCCTACACCGATAAATATCTTGTTATACTCTGTGTTGATGACGCTATCACTAGGTTTAGCTGTAAGAGGGAAAGAAGGATCAATTATGCATTTATAAGCAACAGAAGGTTTATCAATTCAAAACATTCAAGAGAACGTAACACACCAGTGATATAAATATTTCATGTTCAAGGGATCTTGAAGAGAACTTTGAGTAATGAATTTCTATGCACTGTACTAAGGGTAAATAATTTTCAAAAGTTTGGTTGCCTAGGTGCAGACGCTATCTAAACATAAAATTAAACTTTTTTTTTCTTTTAGAGCTATCTCCTCCACGAATACTCAATATACGGTTATCAAGTAAACTATTTTTTGTATCTACAAATCAAGCTAAACACCGAATGTTGAAAAAATGTGATTATGAGATTGAGAATGCTAAGAAGTACCGGATTCTTTAAAGCAATGAGTGTGTACACCAGCTTTTGCAAGAAAAAAAATATTTACAATGAACAGTGAACAATAATTGAACATCACGTAATGAGATTTTCAACTTGACTGCATTAATATATGGAGCATGAATGTTTTCAGGATTATATTCCTTAGGGAAAAGATACTTCTCTATTAGGTAACATTCTTTAAATAATATTCACGTGAAAACCTAGACAAATTACTGTATTCCATTCGCAATCTATTGCTCCCAAAATGTTCACTATTATGGATTTTTCGCTCCTGGGTAGCAAGAGTGTTCACTGCTTAGAAGACATAATTATACATCTATAATGCGCGAAATAAAAATCTCTAAGAATAAGAAATTAGCTCTTGCAATCAGATCAACGCTAACTCTAATTACAGCATGCCCACCTCTTATTTCGGGAAAGGTGTAGTTATCCGAGCGAAGATCAGGTTTGCCAGGCCATAGTAAGTAAACGGTCGCTCCACTGGTATTTAAAGTGGCTGTTTTGATATAACTGAGACGGTAAATGTTCGAGGTTAGCATCTCACAGGAGCAAGCGTCACGGATTCTTTTCCGGGTTAAACATGATCAGTTGGAGGGTTCAAAGCCGATGCACCCCTGAGAAGGCATAGATTGTTTCGACGTTTGAAGATTCAGGATTATCTGTGGCTTCGCTAGATTTTTAAGTGTTTCGTCTCAATGACATTTATAATTATACTTTTTTTGAAGGGAAAACATGAAACGCCGGTTTCCAATTTAAGCAAATTGACCTAAAAAAATCAATCTGCGTCTCCCTTGATCTCTTCAATAGACAATGATATGCCAAAAGGTTTACAGCATTCTTCGTTCAAAATAATACATAAAAACAGCTGATCCTACATTCTATTATGAATGTCTTTTGTCGTTTTTGTGCTTCACACGAGGAATTATGGTTGAAAGTAATCAGATTTGTTTTTTTCATCCGTAAATTAAATTTGTAAAGACCTAACAAGCTGACATTTACAGGCTTGCAAATTCTATTGCAGGATTTTTAAACCGCTTTGTACATTTACCTTATGAGACACACCATCTATTGTTGTGTAATAAAACTGTGGTCCATCTATTCCCTTAAAGGAGTGGACAGAGTTACTTTCCAATACTTCGAACAAGATGAATGTTCTGTCTTCTTCTGCGACAATAAAACCTTTATTTTCATTGGAAGACGACTGCATTCTTAGAAATTTTATCTTGGCTGAAAACGGTATGTCAAAAAGGAAAAAAAATGCATATGAAATCTTAAATCAACATTCTCAAGCTAAAAAAATATATTTTTGTTGCGAAAAAATCCTGTGTAGAAACAAAAAAAAAGTATTACAAATTCAAGCATGAAAAAATGACACTTGGTTGAAAAACAGTTTCAAATAAATAGAAACGAAAAAAAAATCCATTCATATTTTTTATCAAAAGTGGAAATCAGATACTTTTGTTCTTTTTAGATATTAAAGCGTACTCTTAAAAAAACGTTATTATAATTTTTCGCAAAGAAGTGTAAAAAAGAAAGTTCAGTCTTTCAACACGTTTTGATCTCGTACTTAATTTTTTTTCTTAAAAAGCATCATTTAAATACAAACGAGGTTTATGTAAATTTGTGTGCATCGGGGGACAAGTGAGCACTCCCTCAGTCATGCCTGAAGAGAGCGTACGACACAATACACAATCGACCTCCGTTCGAACCACAGTGTCGCTTAAAGGGACATTACAAATAAGATCGCCAATAACTATTGATATACAAAAATCATTTTATACTCATCAGTCAAAGGCATCTGTATCAGATTTGACACCGTATATTTATTTTTCTTTTTATTATTCTATAATGCTAAGACCTATTGTCGGCACATAAGCCAATCGATGTACAGTATATGTAATAGTACATCTTTATTTAATATGTTAAGTAGTACCGCCAGCTGCACTTAAGCCACCCTAAGAGGCACCAAAGCGAGATTTGTTCAATGTGTATCTTTATAATGTTTTTTCATATTTCCAGCACTTAAGACAGCCGAAGAGGTCCCAAAATGAGATTTGGTCAAGGTATCGTTATAATGTTTACTGATATTTCTAGCACTTAAGCCACCAGAAAGAAAACATTGATAATTACTTTTCATGAAGAAAATTTTCATCGACATATTAATATGTAGATTAAAGGAATATATATTTAACTACACATTTAGAGGTATATTTCTTTTTTAACAGTGGGAACAGTAGCAATCGTAGTAGCAGTAATGGAACTATTGATGCTGTTGATTTGATACTACTTTTTATAATGCCTCTCTATGGAAGTTACGATTTTTTTTATTACTATTGAAATATAGTGATTCCAACAATTTTTTTTTGACATGTATAACCAAAAGTTTTACGTCTCTTATTCAGTCTTGGTAGGAACTTGTAGGTCCCATGCTCAGTCTTCTAAGCTTTGAAGTTTTATGCTTTGTAGTAAATATTATGTTTATTTCAAGAAGTACAAAAAGTACCCCAGGAGTACATAAACTAGCGTTATAATATTAAAAAAAAGTAATTTACTTTGATCCAACCC
This sequence comes from Elysia crispata, assembly GCA_033675545.1. Lineage (NCBI taxonomy): Eukaryota > Metazoa > Mollusca > Gastropoda > Plakobranchidae > Elysia > Elysia crispata. The sequence continues at coordinate 4,381 of JAWDGP010006668.1, forward strand.
TTCACGTCATACATGCCAGTGTTGAACAATGTATAGCCTTACCTAATGGTGTTGATTTTTTAGCTGTTAAAGCCAGGAAAAACAACAACCTTGTCCTCCGCTTAAAACACAGTTGCCACGTAAAGAGAAACTTAATTTAGGATCATGTACCACTATTGTTTATATTGAATATTTAGAAGTAGAGTGAGATAGTATGTATACTTTATCAGTCTAAAATTGAGAGTTATGTTAGTGGTGCAATTTATGAGAGAAAGTATATAAATAACATGTCTAACATTTTATTTTGAGGCATTTCTGGTACATGTTGGAACAAAAAAGCAAATAACCTGACTGAGAACCACTTATCTACTGACAGTAAGTTATTTTATGAGTTTAATGATGTGTGTGGTCTAGTTTTTATTTTTTTTTCATGTCTTTGGAAGTTTGACGGTCTATATGTTCATTTACATATAACAGACATAAAAATGAGTTACTCGGATGAAACTGCTCTTCTCAGTGGCACAATCTGTTATATATATCGAAAAAAGACACTAAACATGTGTAGCATTTCTGATAAAAGTTGCAAGGCTGAAAGCTAGGAGCAATCCCGATTTTTTTGTTTGTATACATTTTGAATTAACACACTGTTTTCTCAGTACAAATTTGACTACAGCAAAAAAAAAAAAACCAAAAAAAACACGACAAGATTGAGTTGTTATCAATCTAATTACTTTTAACTTGTAGATTTGATAAAAGAGATAGATGCACAAATAGAGATAAATACATAAATTTATGTATATATATATATATATATATATATATATACATACATAAAGAGATAGATAAATAGATAAAAGATGGAGATGGATAAAAAAATAGGTAGAGAAATACAGTTTTTCGTGGTAATATAGAGAGAGGTAAATCCTAAAGAACACGAATATAGATCTAAAAAGATAAAGATATGTAGAGAGAAAAAAGTCAGCCAAATAGATAGATAACTATGGCAGATAGAGAGTTGAAAATTAGAAAAAAAAATATCAGAACAGACAAAGAAGGAAACAGAAATAACACAAAGATATGGAGATGAAGTAAGGTGTTCAGCTAAACACTGATAGACAAATACACAGATATTAAAAAGAGAAGAGACAAAGATATTCTTACGTTATTATTATTATTAAGAAAGAAAGAGTAAATAAAAGCAATGTAATGACGAAATGAAGATGCAAATAAAACGGGATAAGGGAAGGTAATATTTGTAGTTATAGAGACAGGATAGAAAAATAGATACAGCTATTGTCTTATTATATTTAATAGAAACACGATGTGGAGGAATGCAAGAACAACATTTTAAAGACAAAGGAAAAGTAAGATAAGAAAAGAAGTAAGAATAAGGAAAATATCTGTAAAAGATTGTTATTTTTATTGTTTGATATACAATAGCCACAACGCAGTGTTACATGAAACATATTAAATTTGAGTCCTCACTAGTCAGGGAAGAACTGAAAATATTTCAAGGGGATTACATGGATAACATCATATGCTTTGAGCATAAGGAAACAAAGATCTTCGTCTTACTTCAGAGATCCTTTTGTAATTTCGATTCCCTTAAGTGTGACCCAATTCAACCAAAGCGTGAAAAAGAGGGGTGGAGATAAATAAAGAGACGGAGTGAGGTAGACAGAGAAAAAAGACGCATAGCGTTCGACTCAACAAACTGCAGGCTCGAAAAGTGCCAAGGAGATGGGACTAAATCTAGATTCTAACATCGTTTTTGCGAAGTTCAGAATTAGATTTAGGTCAATAATTTAAATTTAAATTTTTTTTAAAAATTGTTACATGCGTCAGCATTTGATCTTGGGAACGCCGCACACAATAGAAAAATAAACGTGATTTATCATAAAAATAAATCATTTATGAATTTTTCTTGGGTACCGGTGACTCATAAAATTGAAACACTGTCTCTTTAGGTCAATTCACAACCTGAGCCAAAAACTACGGTGAACCGATTACTGAATCCGGATATCACCAATATACCGGAAAACATGCACGCATTAAAAGAGAAAATCAAATTTAAATGAATACAAGAATTATACAAAGATTGTTTTAAGAAAATACAAATTGTTTAGCAATATTAAAAAAACAACTCTCAACGTCGTATGTTGAACTGTAAAAATTCCATTCAGTTATTGAGGATTAAGTTTTGGTTAGAATTTTATTTTTAAAATTTATGCACAGTGGTACTTACCACAGGCGACTGAAAGAAAAAAAAAATGTCATAGCCAATATCATAGAGAACTTGCTCGATCACGTCATATTTTATGAAAATTGATTAAGGAAAATTGAGGAGAAAATGTTGTTAAAATTAAACTTCTAAAGGGAAGGCACAAATAAAAGTATCTAGATTGACAATGCCCTTTTATGAAAAAGTAATATTCTGAGGTAGTCATACGTTTTCTTAGGTTTAAAAAAACAATAAAACTATATAAAACACAATTAATTAAGAAATGAATTTATAAATCTATAAAAACATTTCAAGAAAGGCATTGTAATATATATTTTTCTCATCTTTAACGAAACTGTAAAATAAAAATATTAAAGCTAAAAAGAAGAAAAATTATGTTACAATTTAAACCTGATATATCAAAATTATGTTTTATTCTACTTTTTTATTCAATTCTTTTTACATCAAGTGCTAGATGAAAAATTAAAACAGCGAAAGTATAATAATCTCGTTTAGCGTACCTCTTATTTCAGGAAACTGATAATGTGAAGAGACTATTGGAGGTAGACCTTGCCATTCCATCCAAACTTCTTGTCTGCTGAAATATGCATATGCTGTTAAGTTCAAAGTAAACCGGTATTCAATGTTGGGTGTAACCTCTGTGCATGAACATGAATTTGGTTCGCCGTTTCGTTTTGTGCACTTATTAGTCAGAAGGTCAAAAGCGGTGCAGAGCTGAAAACCAAAAGAGTACAGAATAGCCTGATTATTTACAGCTGTTATTTATGGTTCATTAATAAAAAAGACATTGAAAAATAAATAGAAAAACTGGCTTTTGCTTTAAATGGCATCTGATTTCTGAGTAAAAAAAAACAAAACAAAACAAGTCCATAAAGATTCTAGACACACAGGTAATTAAAAAAATAAAAGGACCAAATAAGTGCATACTGTTATCACTATACACAGATTTATAGCATAGGTTTAAATACATAATGAATGCTTTATTATTCTTGTAAGATTTTTCATTGTCATTCAACATATTTTTTTCCATGGATCATACGACTTGATTCATGGGACAATAAAAAGTGATTCTTGTTTTATTATTAAAAATGAGGCTACATCTCAATGTTTTCTGTATCGGTTTCACTGAAAACAGAGAAAAGCAACACAAAATATCTCGCCACAACATTTATAATAACTGCCCTTAGAGCACGGATAACTGCCACCAAAATATACGGAATTTACTAAGTTGATTGAAGCTTTGCAGTCTATTATTTCACAGTTAATGCAAAACTGTATCATAAGTTTTAAGTAGCAAGATGAATTGATATAAATTTATTGTGAAAGAGGAAAACCAAAACGATTAAAATCAGAATAATTCCAATGATCCCAAGAATTTAATACTCAGATTGAGCCAAACCTAATATTGTTTTTTTTAGCATACACTACCTAGGCACATGCGAGTTACGAACTATTTGATTCTTAGTTCTTTATCGATTTCTTCTTATTTTTGGGGCTTTACCTGAACATAGTTAGAATAAAAATTCTTAAATTGTTCTCTAGGTCGTTTTTTTTATATTTCAAGTTTACATCAATCGGATGTGTCAAAACATTACTTGAAAGAGTAGACAAAACCGAGAAGATAAATTACGAACGGAGATAACAACAAGCGAAGAAAAAATAGAAGGATGGTGTAGACATTGAAAGATATATTTTTTACAAATTAATTCAAACTTACATTGATAATGTTTTTTTTTTGTTTGTTTTCTTAGTGCAAAAAAACTGTGGTCCCGTACAAGCATTTTTATATCGATTGATAGATGAGTCTTCCGCTGACCAAATCTCCAGAACTATGAAATCTTCACGATCTACAAGGTAGTCATCACTGCAGGTATTGGAATATTCAAACCCCACCAAGCTTAAAATTGGAATAGCTGAAGAAAATTAGTAAGAACGATAGGTTAGAAAAAGCGAACAAGTTACATAATACATTCCTTAAAAACTGTTTGTTTAACTATGGATATTGAGAACCATTCTTTGCAATGGACTTTCTTTTATTCATTAAAAAAATATACCAGTTAATGAAGCAATACATGTTTATAAATTTTTATGTGATCATTAGCTTTTGAGTTAGTAATTAATAATTATTAATCAAATTTTCATATTGCAAAGAAGCAACAAAAAAAAAAACAAAAAAAAAAAAAAAAAAAAACACACAAAAAAAAAAGAAACAAAAAAATTGCACGAACATTCCACAATATAACAAGGCTGTATCGGGCTGGTTTTATTTCTAAATAAATAAATACTTTGTTTATTATTGAACTTTAAATGTTATCTTAAATTGTGAATACTTTTTTAAATTAAATTCCAGTTTTAAATAAATTTTTCTAGTCTACTTCATTATTCAATTTTAAACATACCTGACGTTATCGTTAAGTTCTTAGATTATTTTTATCATTTCCATGCTTTCATCTGTCAGTCTCTCGATCCAGTTATGGTATCGAAGTGTTTTTTTTTCCAATATTAATTTTTGTTTAGATGTAGTTATAGATTAGGGAGATAGGGACATTGAACGATATAATTAAATCAATAATATTTATTACTATGCAGTTTTTTGTGCTAATTTTTCATTATTGTTTATCAATTATGTTTTTCTCCTTCCCCTTGTCTCATATTTAAGACATCTTTATCACTTTTTTATCATTTTTTAAAGATCATTAAAAGAATTTATCTATTTTCGTTTATGCAAACCACTTGTCACAGCCTCAGATATAAATCAGGACAAAAATTCAATTATATATCCATTGTGTTCAGCATCAATTGAGAACAACGTACCAGACTTCTTGTAGCACATGACACCAACACCTGCAACTGTTGCCAAAAGGGCGACAAGTCATCCACCGATGAGTATCTTGATATACTTAGTGACAACGAAGCTACTACTAGCTTTAGATGTAAAAGGAAGAAAGATCAATTATTCATTTATTAACAACAGAATATTCATGAAGGTGAAAAAAAGTAAGTTGGAATCATTAAACCATCAAATGAGTGGACAGAGTTATTTCCAGACACCTCGAAGTGGATGACTGTGGTGTCCTCCCCTGTCACAAGAAAATCTTGATTGTCATTGAACGAAGACTGGAAACTCAGCAGTTCGATCGTGCCTTGAGATTACATACGAACAGGAAACAAAGTTTTATGTAGATAGATACTGATTCATTTTATAAAGAATCATCTGGCGAGTTCAAAAGTATTAAATTTATTGTATACTATAATATATATTCCTTCACACTACGAAAATGGATGATGATGATGATGATAATGATGATGATGATGATGATGATATAATGATGATGAAGAAGAAGATGATGATGATGAAGATGATAATAATAATGATAATAATAATAATAATAATAATAATAATAATAATAATATTAATAATAATAATAATAATAATAATAATAATAATAATAATAATAATAATAATAATAATAATAATAATAATAATAATAATAATAATAATAATAATAATAATAATAATAATAACAATAATAATAAAAAAATGATAATAATAAAAAAAAATAATATTAATAATAACAATAACAGTAGAAATGATAGAAATGATGAAAAGAATGACATATAGAAGAAAGAGCCTAGGTGATTATTTAGATTTTGAAACGTTCAAACGTAAATTTGCTGATTATTTCTATTATTATTATTATTATTATTATTATTATTATTATTATTATTATTATTATTATTATTATTATTATTATTATTATTATTATTATTATTATTATTATTATTATTATTATTATTATTATTATTTTTAGAATGGAAATTTATCCACATCATTTTATAAGTCAGAATACTGTAAATTTTTCGAAAAAGATAAATTCCTAGACATGTGGGTGGAGAACATGTTAAGCGGAACCTATTCGGACCACAGGAACAAAGAAAAGGTAACGAATCGATAATTTTGCTGGTCCACATATTATGAACAATAAGTTCCGGGCAGGACTATGAAATATGAAACAAAGCTAAGCAACAACCTTGGCAATATACCAGTGAGGTTTTTAGAAGCTCTTGGCGTCTCAAAACCTATATTAATAGCGCTACCACAAAAAAAAGAAAGAAAAAAAGGGTTTACAGAGTGTGAATTACATACAACGACCCTGAGTCATATTACTAAAATACTTTTAAGTATCGCATGATATCAGACAAGAATATGTGCTTTCTCGAGACTTTTTCTCACTCCACAGGGAAATGATAATGCGAAACATAGAAGGATACCCATAAACTAAGTTGGGAACAACATAAAAAGCTTAAGGTACCCTGTAGACCTGCAAAGATGATTACACATCGTTGAACAAGAAAGCAGAACAAAGGATTTGAATTGAATGACAATAAGACAGAAGTAACGGCCGTCAGTCGAAACGATAAGAGTCTAAAGATCAACATCTTTATCAACACGGATTTACTCAAGCAGATTGATCAATTCAAATACTTATGTACTTTAATATAAAGCGATAGACGTTACAACACTGGCATTACATCAAAAATAGCGCAAGCAAAAAAGAGTGTTCAGAGGATGAAATCAATACAAAGAAAAAAATTACCTGAGCCCTGGTGTAATAAACTAAATCCTTTCTAATGTATGTATGCGAGGTTTGGGCAATTTGAAAGGAAAGAAACTGGTGGCAAAAAAATGTTAGTTCCTACGGAGAAATCTACGAAATTCAAGAACTTCAAAGAATTCAAAGACACCCACTGCTCAGAGTAGCCCATACAACACGATATCTCATAAATGAAATTCGTAAACGCGAAGCATAATTTTTTGTCATACGGTAAATAGACAGAAACACCATCTTATGACAACTTAAATGGCCGAATGAAAATGAAACAAAGAAAAACAACGTGAAAAAATGTTTGATACACTAACAAAGTGGCTGAAAAGAGAATGAGTGACAGGTGCATTGAAAGCAACGAGTGATAGAGATGCTTGCGCTAAAAAGCACAGCACTTGATATATATATTTATATATATATATATATATATATATATATATATATATATATATAAGATCTTACCTTAAATTATCTTCATACTACATTTGTGTTTCAAGCGGAGGACAAAGGTGTCGCCTGTCCTCCGCTCTCTTCGGGTATGACTGAGGTGTGTTCGGTTGCCGTTCCGACCTTGTGTTGTTGTTTTTTTTGTTTTTTTTTCCGGCCATTGGTAGTTTTGTAGTAAATGTTTCTTTCTGTGGGGACACGATGAAAATATTTCCCTTCTTTTGTTCAGGCTTGGTTTTGTTTTTATAATGAAATGTTTCTCTGCTATGCAAAGGTTGCATCTTTTTGTTGCTGCTGAGTATGGCTGCGCTCTTTCGATTACATCCCATGATAAGTGGTATTCGGTTTTTGATTCCTTTAGTTTCCATATGAGCTCATTTAAAGTTGTTGCTGATTTTTTTGTGGTTCAGTCTAAAGCTCGATGTATGCCGATTGTATCTGGTTTTGAACTCATTTTCTTGTATTCCTATGTAAGTGTCTTGTTTTTTCGAGGGTTTCTGTTCCACAGTTGATTTGTATACCACTCCCTTTTGGAGGCACTGGCCTTTGAGTGGGCAGAATTTTTTATCTCTGCAGTTGCAAGTTTTTCCTTGTTTTTCTTTTATCTTTGTAGATTCATGAACTGTTTTGTTGTGGCTAGAAATTATTTGTTTTATATTCTGCATGCAGCTATAGCTTAGCTTTACGGTGTTTTTATTTAACATTTTGTGCTGTTTGTTGTTTGTTGCGAAGCAAGTGTGTAGGAGTCCGAAAAACATTTTCTCGATGTTGGTGGTGACATTTACACTGAATGGGGGGTCGGAACGGCAAACGAACACACTTCAGTCATACCCGAAGAGAGCGGAGGACAGGCGACACCTTTGTCCTCCGCTTGAAACACAAGTGAGGTATGAAGAGAATTTAAGGTAAGATCTTATATATCTATGAAATGCTCCCACAGTTGAGCACTCTTATCAATTATTCCAATTTATCTTCCAACAATATATGTATATATATATATATATATATATATATATATATATATATATATATATATATATATATATATATATATATATATACATAAATACATATGTGTGTGTCTGTGTGTGACTAGTAGACGACACTTTTTTATTGCTCTAGAATTTATTATTTGATAGCAAAATTCTTGACGATTGTCGTGAGGTTGGTTGTGTTGGTAATGATGCTTATGATAATGCTTGTGAAAATAATCTCAAAAGCTTTTGAGATGATGTGTAGGGTCATTAAGCTAAAAGAATGAGAACAGATTTCGTGATAAAGGTTAAAGCCAATGAGATGTTTCATGAGGAAATCGAACTACAGGAATTTGTAACATGTTGTAGTTTATCTGATATCAAATAATAAACATATCATTGTGAGATAGTTCAGAAAGGGGTTGAAGAAGTTTGAAATTGAGTTATAGTGTTTAAATCAATACTACAGAGGTACTTACGGCAGGCAGCTGAAACAAAGATGTCAGAGATAATAGCATAGATTTTTAGCTCAATCATTTCATTTTATTTTATTGGTAGCTGTTAGAGAAAAGATAAGTTTTGAATGTGGCTCAAGTTTTTTTAATGGGCGGTATAACACATATCTATCTAGTTTTACAATGGTATTTTATTGTGAACCTTTATTTACCTTTAAATTCATCCGTGTCGTGTTGAATGGCACAAACGCAGAAACAGAAAACAATTCAAATGATAACAAATTGATTAGTACCTAGTCATATAACGAAGAAGACTGGTTATCTTGAAGACACAGATTACTCGTTATCGATAATTATTTATATAAATACCAAACAATCTAATTCTTGTATTTTTAAACGCTCCACACCGGAGATATAAAGTAAAAATCAAGAAGGTAAAATACGAAGAGAGAAACAAACATAGCAAAAATGAGATGGATGAAAGGAGCACACATGAAAAGATATATTAAATAAAATCAAGTCAATCTTACGCTGATATGGTTTGTACTTGTTGTTAATGTGTAATAAAACTGTGGTCCATAAAAACCGTCATTAAATGGATAGGTTGAGTTACTGCAAGTTGTTTCAAACTCAACTATTAAGAAATTGTTCCATTCCACAAGATAGTCATCGCTGCAACTGTTAGTCTTTTTCAAAGTTTTTTTTTTTTTTTTTTTTTTTTTTTTTTTTTTGAGTAAACATTGGATCACCTGAGAGGAAAAAAAGTATTGATAGATTTTAAAAAGATATTGCTAATTGAAGTGAGATACAACTTGAAGCATAACAAAACTAATATAATTATATATATATTTATATATATATATATATATATATATATATATATATATAGTCGGTATCGGTCGAGAGACCAAAATAAAGACAGTGAAAGATTTCTATTCATTATATTAATTACATGAGGATATATTACATAATTGCTTTTTTTGTGTTTTGCCCGCAGATAATTACAACAAGAGACATCATGAAAAAAAAAATTAAAAACATGAAATTTTGGCATGTCATTTTCACTTAGAAAAAAATAAATAACCCTAAAAAGTGTTGTCTTTTTGGTCGCTAAGCAGAAAGAAAACAAAAAATGTAAAAAAAAAACAAACTCATCACTTTTCGTCTCCTCAGACTTGTTAAAACCGACAAGAGCCGTAAACACTCTCTTTTTTTTTTTTAAAACAAATCTATCTCTCTCGCTCTCTCTGTCTCTGTTTCTGTCTCTCTCTGTCTCTCTCTCTCTCTCTCTCTCTCTCTCTCTCTCTATATATATATATATATATATATATATATATATAGGTATATAAAATTACTTTAAAAAAACCCAATGAATTTTTTTTTCATGGAATGATAAACTGATCTAAACATCAACAGAAACAACTTACGTACTGAAAATGGCCCTCAAGAAAAGGAAAAGCAAAGAAAGGACAGTAGACCACGCCATGGTACAGTTCGAAACGGGTCTGTGGAGGAAACCTTGGAATCCTGATTGGAATGAATTTGTTTGCGTACAACTTTACAGCTGTCGAAGACAGAAAAGAGTTTTCGATTAATGATTGTTTAAAATGAAACACTGAGCTTTCTAAATAGTTCATGAAATTAGTGCTGTTTCAATCGACATTTACTTTCTCTCACAATTTTTTGAAACATTAAAACGCATTTTTCGTAGATCTCATACATCTATATATTTTTCAGTCTAGAAAATGATGGTGATTTTCAGCAAACTCACATGCGTAATTTATGTCAATTGGCAAAATAGATTATAGTTTTATCAAATAATAGTTTTGTGCTTTGAAATGAAGAGGTTCAATCTTTATCATCAAATAAATTTTTTACAGTTTTAGAACTTTGTTTTTTTTTTTTTTCAACTTTTCCGTGAGAAGCAACACTAGAATGACCTTTAAGGAGCATTTTTTTCCTTAGACCATTTAAGTGGATACACAGAGAGTGATGGATAAATAAAATATGGTAGTAAATGTGTTTGTTGAAAGAGAGTTTCACTTCGACCGATGCACTGTGTAGTGACGACAAAAAAAAACTTCTTTCAGGTCTAGCGTCACTTCCGCTGATGGGGAGTGTCAGAAGTAGTGAAAGAGGAGGTACAGGAGCATTATGCCCATTCTTTCTCGTTTCTAATGAAGTCTTTTAAACTACGACTTTAGTTTTCATCATGTCGGTATCTACTACAACCTATTTCAGTCCGTGTATTTTTTCATCGAACAAGCTCTATAAGGAGAAGTCAAGATGATTGCAGTAGAAAAATAATAAAGAACTTATTAAAAAAAATAATGAACTATCTCCCAGAGTTTCGTTGTTGATTGACCCGATTTGACCACATACAGTCTCACTTTTAATGTGAAAAAGAGCAATCTAAGTGAGAATTAAATATTTTAGGGGTTATGGTGGCTTTGCTTTTATCAGAAACACCTAGCTTGATGCCGTGACAGGTTCTTCCATCCATGGTAAATTTACTATATTTAGAAAAACTTAGTTTATGCCATGAGAGGTTCTTCCATTTATGGTAATTTTGCTATATTTCGACACACCTAGCTTGATGCCGAGACAGGTTCTTCCATACATGGTAAATTTGCTATATTTAGACAACCTAGTTTATGCCCCATGAAATGTTCACTAATTATGGTAATTTTGCTATATTTAGACACACCTACCTTGATGCCATGAGTTGTTCTTCAATCCATGGTAAATTTGCTATATTTAGACACACCTAGCTTGATGCCCTGACAGGTTCTTCCATCCATGGTAAATTTCGCTATATTTAGACGAACCTAGTTTATGCCATGAGAGGTTCTTCCATTTATGGTGATTTTGCTATATTTAGACACACCTAGCTTGACGCCTTGACAGGTTCTTCCATCCATGGTAAATTTGCTATAGTCAGACAAACCTAGATTTTTCCCATGAGAGGTTCATTAATTTATGGTAATTTCGCTAATTTTAGACACACCTAGCTTCATGCCATGAGTTTTTTTTTCATCTATTGTAAATTTGCTATATTTAGACACACCTAGCTTGATGCCCTGACAGGTTCTCCATCCATGGTGAATTTGCTATATTTAGACAAACTTAGTTTACGCCATGAGTGGTTCTTCCATTTATGACAATTATGCTATATTTAGACACACCTAGCTTGATGCCGTGACAGGTTCTTCCATCCATGGTAAATTTGCTATATTTAGACAAACCTAGTTTTTGCCATGAGAGGTTCTTCCATTTATGGTAAATTTGCTATATGTACACACACCTAGTTTTATGCCATGAGTTGTTCTTTCATCCATGGTAAATTTGCTTTATTTAGACACACCTAGCTTGAAGCCGTTACAGGTTCTTCCATCCATGGTAAATTTGCTACATTTAGACAAACCTAGTTTATGCCCCATGAGAGGTTCTTCCAATTATGGTAATTTTGCTATATTTAGACACACCTACCTTGATGCCATGAGTTGTTCTTACATCCATGGTAAATTTGATATATTTAGACACACCTAGCTTGATGCCGTGACAGGTTCTTCCATCCATGGTAAATTTGCTATATTTAAACGAACCTAGTTTATGCCATGAGAGCTTCTTCCATTTATGGTGATTTTGCTATATTTAGACACATCTAGCTTGATGCCATGAGTTGTTCTTCCATCTATGGTAAATTTGCTATATTTAGACACACCTAGCTTGAAGCCGTGACAGGTTCTTCCATCCATGGTAAATTTCCTATATTTAGACAAACCTAGTTTATGGCATGAGAGGTTCTTCCATTTATGGTAATTTTACTATATTTAGACACACCTAGCTTCATGCCATGAGTTTTTTTTTTCATCTATTGTAAATTTGCTATATTTAGACACACCTAGCTTGATGCCCTGACAGGTTCTCCATCCATGGTGAATTTGCTATATTTAGACAAACTTAGTTTACGCCATGAGTGGTTCTTCCATTTATGACAATTATGCTATATTTAGACACACCTAGCTTGAAGCCGTGACAGGTTCTTCCATCCATGGTAAATTTGCTATATTTAGACAAACCTAGTTTTTGCCATCAGAGGTTCTTCCATTTATGGTAAATTTGCTATATGTACACACACCTAGTTTTATGCCATGAGTTGTTCTTTCATCCATGGTAAATTTGCTTTATTTAGACACACCTAGCTTGAAGCCGTTACAGGTTCTTCCATCCATGGTAAATTTGCTACATTTAGACAAACCTAGTTTATGCCCCATGAGAGGTTCTTCCAATTATGGTAATTTTGCTATATTTAGACACACCTACCTTGATGCCATGAGTTGTTCTTACATCCATGGTAAATTTGATATATTTAGACACACCTAGCTTGATGCCGTGACAGGTTCTTCCATCCATGGTAAATTTGCTATATTTAAACGAACCTAGTTTATGCCATGAGAGCTTCTTCCATTTATGGTGATTTTGCTATATTTAGACACATCTAGCTTGATACCATGAAATGTTCTTCCATCTATGGTAAATTTGCTATATTTAGACACACCTAGCTTGAAGCCGTGACAGGTTCTTCCATCCATGGTAAATTTCCTATATTTAGACAAACCTAGTTTATGGCATGAGAGGTTCTTCCATTTATGGTAATTTTACTATATTTAGACACACCTAGCTTTATGCCATCAGTTGTTTTTCCAGCCATGGTAAATTTGCTATATTTAGACACACATATCTTGAAGCCGTGACAGGTTCTTGCATCCATTGTAAATTTGCTATATTTGGACGAACCTAGTTTTTGCCATGAGAGGTTCTTCCATTTATGGTGCTTTTGCTATATTTAGACACACCTAGCTTGAGGCCCTGACAGGTTCTTCCATCCATGGTAAATTTGCTATATTTAGACAAAGTGAGTTTATGCCATGAGAGGTTCTTCCATTTATGGTAATTATGCTCTATTTAGACACACCTAGCTTGACGCCTTGACAGGTTCTTCCATCCATGGTAAATTTGCTATAGTTAGACAAACCTAGCTTTATGCCGTGACAGGTTCTTCCATCCATGGTAAATTTGCTATATTTAGACAAACTTAAATTATGCTATGAGAGGTTCTTCCATTTATAGTAATTATGCTATATTTAGACACACCTAGCTTGACGCCTTGACAGGTTCTTCCATCCATGGTAAATTTGATATATTTAGACAAACCTAGTTTTTTCCCATGAGAGGTTCATTAATTTATGGTAATTTCGCTAATTTTAGACACACCTAGCTTCATGCCATGAGTTTTTTTTTCATCTTTTGTAAATTTGCTATATTTAGACACACCTAGCTTGATGCCCTGACAGGTTCTCCATCCATGGTGAATTTGCTATATTTAGACAAACTTAGTTTACGCCATGAGTGGTTCTTCCATTTATGACAATTATGCTATATTTAGACACACCTAGCTTGATGCCGTGACAGGTTCTTCCATCCATGGTAAATTTGCTATATTTAGACAAACCTAGTTTTTGCCATCAGAGGTTCTTCCATTTATGGTAAATTTGCTATATGTACACACACCTAGTTTTATGCCATGAGTTGTTCTTTCATCCATGGTAAATTTGCTTTATTTAGACACACCTAGCTTGAAGCCGTTACAGGTTCTTCCATCCATGGTAAATTTGCTACATTTAGACAAACCTAGTTTATGCCCCATGAGAGGTTCTTCCAATTATGGTAATTTTGCTATATTTAGACACACCTACCTTGATGCCATGAGTTGTTCTTACATCCATGGTAAATTTGATATATTTAGACACACCTAGCTTGATGCCGTGACAGGTTCTTCCATCCATGGTAAATTTGCTATATTTAAACGAACCTAGTTTATGCCATGAGAGCTTCTTCCATTTATGGTGATTTTTCTATATTTAGACACATCTAGCTTGATGCCATGAAATGTTCTTCCATCTATGGTAAATTTGCTATATTTAGACACACCTAGCTTGAAGCCGTGACAGGTTCTTCCATCCATGGTAAATTTCCTATATTTAGACAAACCTAGTTTATGGCATGAGAGGTTCTTCCATTTATGGTAATTTTACTATATTTAGACACACCTAGCTTTATGCCATCAGTTGTTTTTCCAGCCATGGTAAATTTGCTATATTTAGACACACATAGCTTGAAGCCGTGACAGGTTCTTGCATCCATTGTAAATTTGCTATATTTGGACGAACCTAGTTTTTGCCATGAGAGGTTCTTCCATTTATGGTGCTTTTGCTATATTTAGACACACCTAGCTTGAGGCCCTGACAGGTTCTTCCATCCATGGTAAATTTGCTATATTTAGACAAAGTGAGTTTATACCATGAGAGGTTCTTCCATTTATAGTAATTATGCTCTATTTAGACACACCTAGCTTGACGCCTTGACAGGTTCTTCCATCCATGGTAAATTTGCTATAGTTAGACAAACCTAGTTTTTTCCCATGAGAGGTTCATTAATTTATGGTAATTTCGCTAATTTTAGACACACCTAGCTTCATGCCATGAGTTTTTTTTTTCATCTATTGTAAATTTGCTATATTTAGACACACCTAGCTTGATGCCCTGACAGGTTCTCCATCCATGGTGAATTTGCTATATTTAGACAAACTTAGTTTACGCCATGAGTGTTTCCTCCATATATGACAATTATGCTATATTTAGACACACCTAGCTTGATGCCGTGACAGGTTCTTCCATCCATGGTAAATTTGCTATATTTAGACAAACCTAGTTTTTGCCATCAGAGGTTCTTCCATTTATGGTAAATTTACTATATGTACACACACCTAGTTTTATGCCATGAGTTGTTCTTTCATCCATGGTAAATTTGCTTTATTTAGACACACCTAGCTTGAAGCCGTTACAGGTTCTTCCATCCATGGTAAATTTGCTACATTTAGACAAACCTAGTTTATGCCCCATGAGAGGTTCTTCCAATTATGGTAATTTTGCTATATTTAGACACACCTAACTTGATGCCATGAGTTGTTCTTCCATCCATGGTAAATTTGATATATTTAGACACACCTAGCTTGATGCCGTGACAGGTTCTTCCATCCATGGTAAATTTGCTATATTTAAACGAACCTAGTTTATGCCATGAGAGCTTCTTCCATTTATGGTGATTTTGCTATATTTAGACACATCTAGCTTGATGCCATGAGTTGTTCTTCCATCTATGGTAAATTTGCTATATTTAGACACACCTAGCTTGAAGCCGTGACAGGTTCTTCCATCCATGGTAAATTTCCTATATTTAGACAAACCTAGTTTATGGCATGAGAGGTTCTTCCATTTATGGTAATTTTACTATATTTAGACACACCTAGCTTCATGCCATGAGTTTTTTTTTCATCTATTGTAAATTTGCTATATTTAGACACACCTAGCTTGATGCCGTGACAGGTTCTTCCATCCATGGTAAATTTGCTATATTTAGACAAACCTAGTTTTTGCCATGAGAGGTTCTTCCATTTATGACAATTATGCTATATTTAGACACACCTAGCTTGAAGCCGTGACAGGTTCTTCCATCCATGGTAAATTTGCTATATTTAGACAAACCTAGTTTTTGCCCTGACAGGTTCTTCTATTTATGGTAAATTTGCTATATGTACACACACCTAGATTCATGCCAGGAGTTGTTCTTTCATCCATGGTAAATTTGCTATATTTAGACACACCTAGCTTGAAGCCGTTACAGGTTCTTCCATCCATGGTAAATTTGCTACATTTAGACAAACCTAGTTTATGCCCCATGAGAGGTTCTTCCAATTATGGTAATTTTGCTATATGTACACACACCTAGATTCATGCCAGGAGTTGTTCTTTCATCCATGGTAAATTTGCTATATTTAGACACACCTAGCTTGAAGCCGTTACAGGTTCTTCCATCCATGGTTAATTTGCTATTTTTAGACACACCTAGCTTTATGCCATGAGTTCTTCTTTCATTCATGGTAAATTTGCTATTTTTAGACACACCTAGCTTTATGCCATGAGTTCTTCTTTCATTCATGGTAAATTTGCTTTATTTAGACACACCTAGCTTGAAGCCGTGACAGGTTTTTCCATTCGTGGTAAATTTGCTATATTTAGACAAACCTAGTTTATGCCATATGAGGTTCTTCCATTTATGGTAATTTTGCTATATTTAGACACACCCAGCTTGATGCCATGAGTTGTTTTTCCAGCCATGGTAAATTTGCTATATTTAGACACAAATAGCTTGATGCCGTGACAGGTTCTTGCATCCATTGTAAATTTGCTATATTTGGACGAACCTAGTTTTTGCCATCAGAGGCTCTTCCATTTATGGTGCTTTTGCTATATTTAGACACACCTAGATTGATGCCATGAGAGGTATTCTTTTTATAGTAATTTTGCTATATTTAGATACATCTAGCTTGAAGCCATGAGTTGTTCTTGCATTTATGGTAAGTTTGCTATATTTAGACACACCTAGCTTGATGCCATGAGAGGTTCTGCAACCCATGGTAACTTTGCTATTATCAGGCACACATAGCTTGATGCCGTGACAGGTTCTTCCATCCATGGTAAATTTGCTATATTTAAACGCACCCAGATTGATGCCATGAGAGGTTCTGCAACCCATGGTAACTCTGCTATTATCAGACACACATAGTTTTATGCCGTGTTAGGTTCTTCCATCCATGGTAAATTTGCTTTATTTAGACGCACCTAGATTAATGCCATGAGAGGTATTCCTTTTATAGTAAAATTGCTATTTTTAGACGCACCTAGATTGATGCCATGAGAGGTTTTGCAACCCATGGTAACTTTGCTATTATCAGACACACATAGCTTGATGCCTTGTTAGGTTCTTCCATCCATGGTAAATTTGCTTTATTTAGACGCGCCTAGATGATGCCATGAGAGGTATTTCTTTTATAGTAAATTTGCTATATTTAAATACATCTAGCTTGAAGCCATGAGTTGTTCTTCCATTTATGGTAAATTTGATAAATTTAGACACATTTAGCTTGATGCCATGAGAAGTCCTTCCATCCATGGAGGCTTTGCTTTTTTTTTAGATACACGTAGCTTGATGCCATTAGAGGTTCTGCAACCTATGGTAACTTTGCTATATTTACACACACCCAGCTTGATGCCATTAGAGGTTCTGCAACCCACGGTAACTTTGCTATTATCAGGCACACATAGCTTGAAGTACACTTGTTACTCTCTCTCTCTCTCTATCTCTCTCTCCCCTATATTTTTTTCGCATTTTATTAACTTCGGAAATTTTTAATAGATCAGTGTATTCAAGTGCTTAGCGGACGCTAATTAAAATGAAGACGAAGGTAAGAATTAAACTTACCGACTTGCTAAAAATAACTATTTGTTCAGGTTCTAGACCAGAAACTAGTTACATTGTGTTTAAAAAAGAATTAACAAAGAGGGCCTACATCATGAATAAGGTCTTATTAACCTCATGAAATACGAGATATTGTCAATAAAAATAGAAAGCTTGCTACCATTTGATATTTTTATAATGATTCATCATCTATCCAACATAAAAAACTAACAAAGAGTGAGGGGGAGAGATATGATATTTTTTTCCTGACATTTAATCATCATGAGGAAATTAACTATTACTTCCCTTACTGCATTTAATCTTTAGTTAAGCTTAAGATCAAGAGGTTGAGCTACACGGTACCATTTTGTATCTGTTAACAAAAAAAAAAACTCCGAGGAATTTTTGCTGCTCTGCCTGAGCATAAAAAAGTGTTTATTCCTGTTTTTATACGTCTTTTTCAAATTGTTTCAAAATTCATGTGATGTATTAGAGATTCATATGTTTCCTTATGTTTGCTTCTCATCTATTTTTTATCACGCTTTATCTTGAATGTGAAAGTAAAAAGCTTTACTTCTTACTTTAGGTCTAGTATCGCTGTTATTTGGTCCGTCACGATCACCTCAGTAAGCAGAGAGAGAGCATAGTCTATGCCGAGTCGTAGGTCTGATAGCGAGCAGGACGTAACGTGTAGGCTTGGCTTTAATAATAGCTCCAATGTCCAGAACTGGTTGTCTAGCTACCGCCTGGCAGTATCTCGACAGACGAAAAGAGGGGGTCTCGTTACCGACTTGCAGGTTGATGCAATGAGAGGTTCTTCTATCCATGGTAACTTTGCTATAGTTAGACACACCTAGCTTGATGCAATGAGAGGTTCTTCCATCCATGGTAACTTTGCTGTATTTAGACACACCTAGCTTGATGCAATGAGAGGTTCTTCCATCCATGGTAACTTTGCTGTATTTAGACACATCTAGATCTAGCTTGATGCAATGAGAGATTCTTCCATCCATGGTAACTTTGCTATAATTAGACACACCTAGCTTGATGCAATGAGAGGTTCTTCCATCCATGGTAACTTTGCTATGTTTAGACACACCTAGCTTGATGCAATGAGAGGTTCTTCCATCCATGGTAACTTTGCTGTATTTAGACACACCTAGCTTGTTCTCTATGACAGGTTCTTCCATCCATGGTAACTTTGCTGTATTTAGACACACCTAGCTTGATGCAATGAGATGTTCTTCCATCCATGGTAACTTTGCTATATTTAGAGACACCTAGTTTGATCTCTATGACAGGTTTTTACGTTCTTCCTGGTCTGGAGTTGGTCTAGTGATGACCTCTTGTGCAGTCACCTCCACGGCGTCTGTGGGCAGCACCTCTACAGCCATGGTGGGCGGAGGCTACAGGGCAACACGGTGGTCAACTGTTAGAGATTCGGTAGGACTGAACACACAAGCCATCTCTCTCCCTCTCTAGCTCTGTCTATTTATCTGTCTCTATTGCTATCTTTCTCTCGATCTCTCTGCTCTGTCCATTTTTTGACTCGAAATCTCTCTCTCTCTCTTCCTCTCTCTCTCTCTCTCTTCCTCTCTCTTTTCTTTTCTTTCCCTCTTTTTTTCTCTGTTTTTCTTTTTTTAAACTTCTACCTCCCCTTTCCTAAGAGCTTTATGAATGGAAAGACTTATTTATATTTATGTATGACTGGATGGAGATTAAAAAGAAAGATAAAGGAGGATTGTATGAAGAAGAGAAAGAAAGCAAGACGAAAAAAATAGTTGTGTTGAGATGATACCGATGATAATGATAACATAATAATAATAATAATAATAATAATAATAATAATAATAATAATAATAATAATAATAATAATAATAATAATAATAATAATAATAAAAATAATAATAATCAACCAATCAAACAATACATGACGTAATCCTCCTTTTTCGGTCGAAGGTAGTTCCATGACGCGTCACGTGACGGTTTTTCAGGCGACATGGTGCCCCCTAAGGTCGTCGTGACAGGTGGAGGGGGCGTGGTTGGGCGGGGCGGTGTTAGATGGGGCAGAGTCTGAGGCGGAATGATGCCATTGGTGATGACCTTGGGTTGTTTAGGGGTTGGCTCCACGAGGATGACCAGGGTTGTCTCGACAGGGATCGTTTGAGGGGGAGGAGGAGGAGTTAGAGTCACTGAGAAGGGAGCGGTATAGAGTAGAGGGAGTGGGAGGGAAGTTGTGGAGGGAAAAAAAAAGAAAAAAAAAGGCTATATACGAGTACATGTACAAATATTTACCTGAATTAACACTATGATAATATAGTGTGAAGGAAAAGGCTCGTGTTGTACGCAGCCTATCAATGCGTTCAATTGATAGAGAAGAGAAAATGGTTGTTAGGTTAAACAGTGGCCGTAAGACTATATGCAAATTACTCACAGTAAAGGTTTCAATCCTAAACTTTTCTGTGTGAATTGAAAAACTGTTCAGAATCCCTTGGTCGTGTTTGTGTGTGTGCGTGTTGAAAATCCGCGGATTGGGGGGGGGGGGGGAAACGTAGACAGGGACAGAAGCAATGTCGTTTTAAGAAGTCGATTAGATCCCGAGATGGAGGCTAAGTAACTGACACTAGTCTCAGGGCTGATATACCGACATGTGGTATGCATGTACTAAGTTTGACCCGTGCAATTATTATGGAAAAAAGGTGCCTTGCCCTCATTTTTACTCTTTCATAACAGGGAGTGGGGGAGGGGGTGCTGCGAGAGAATGAGATTCAATGTGTCTGCCATGTTTCTGAGAATCCCAAGAACTGAACTATTTCTGTTCCTTCCTCCCATTTTTTTCTCTCACAATTTCTCCGCCTCTCACTCTTTTATTCCCACTCTCTATTTCATTATTTTTTTCATTTTTTTTCTGCAGACTTCAATCTTTTTCTCTCTTTCATTCCTTCATGTGCGACCTCATTCTTTCTCACTCTTTGCTTTAATCTAAATCTTTCCCACTTTCTCTTTCTCCCTCCCTCCCTTCCTCTCTCTCTCTCTCTCTCTCTCTCTCTCTCTCTCTCTCTCTCTCTCTCTCTCTCTCTCTCTCTCCTTCCTTACCCACTTTCTCTGCCTTCTCTCTTCTTTCCTTGCCTCTCTCTCTTTCTCCCTCCCTCTCTCTCTCTCTCTCTCTCTCCTTCCTTACCCACTTTCTCTCCCTTCTCCCTTCCTTCCTTGCCTCTCTCTCTTTCTCTCTCCCTCTCTCCTATCTGTAGTGTGTGCGTCTTTCTTGGATATTACAAACACCATTTGTCTCATCAACAAAACATGTGCTTCTTGTCCGGTTGGATCTTTATTTTTATTTATTTTTTAACTTCTTTTCATCAAAAGTTCACAACATTCTCAAGTGCCATGACTCAGTTAATCTTAACATGCAGTGAACAAAACACAGTTGTCTTTCTTATTTAACATCATCCAGACACTTCATGCATTCTTTTTTTTCAAATGTTTCTTTCATCCTTTTCTTTCAAATGTTTATCTCATCCTTTTCTTTTAAATGTTCCTTTTACCCTTTTCTTTAAAATGTTTCTTTCATCCTTTTCTTTCAATTGTTTCTTTCATCCTTTCTTTCCAATGGTTCTTTCATCCTTTTCTTTCAAAATATACATCTTTTCCATCAACACAATATTGATAGGCAATTCTTAATTAAACAATTAAACAGGATGAACCAAAGTAATACGGCATGACAAATTTGCACGCTAAAATTATATAACTAATGTGCTTGTAAAATAACTCCAGCTAGAACTTTAGTTTTAAACTAGTGAACTAAATTTTAAGTACCACCGGTAAACATTCTTATATCCATTCGAAATTGTCGCTCCAAGTTATTTATTACTTAGATCTAATTGCTTGTGATTTAGAATATAAAGAGAACAAAAATAAATATCAATTAATGATTTCAGTCACTATAATTATTGATTCTACAGATCCAGTTAGTTTACATAGTTGCTGAATTTTGATACAACACAATTCTTAATCTTAGAACTAACATTTTAAATAGATTCAAACTGCATAATCTAAACCAAAGAATATATGTAATTAAACAATTTTGCCATTATAACAATTCGCGGAGAATTCTCAGTCCAATTTAACTTAAATGCAAAGTTTAAAAAAAAAACAAAAAAAAGAAAAAAACAGGTGTTTATCCGATTTCCTTATAGTGGTTTCAGGTTTGTCACTCATGCCAGCATCTGTCTTTTCTTCTCGGTCAACAGTCACCGATCCCTTTCGTTCTTACAACAGTTTTACTTGTCCAATCATTTTCACTGTCACAGTCACCGATCCCTTTCGTTCTTACAACAGTTTTACTTGTCCAATCATTCTCACTGTCACAGTCACCGATCCCTTTCTTTCTAACAACAGTTCTACTTGTCCAATCATTCTCACTGTCACAGTCACCGATCCCTTTCTTTCTTACAACAGTTTTACTTGTCCAATCATTCTCACTGTCACAGTCACCGATCCCTTTCTTTCTTACAACAGTTCTACTTGTCCAATCATTCTCACTGTCACAGTCACCGATCCCATTCGTTCTTACAACAGTTTTACTTGTCCAATCATTCTCACTGTCACAGTCACCGATCCCTTTCGTTCTTACAACAGTTTAACTTGTCCACTCATTCTCACTGTCACAGTCACCGATCCCTTTCGTTCTTACAAAAGTTTTACTTGTTTAATCATTCTCACTGTCACAGTCACCGATCCCATTCGTTCTTACAACAGTTTTACTTGTCCAATCATTCTCACTGTCACAGTCATAGATCCCTTTCGTTCTTACAAAAGTTTACTTGTCCACTCATTCTCACTGTCACAGTCACCGATCCCTTTCGTTCTTTCAAACGTTTTACTTGTCCACTAATTCTCACTGTCACAGTCACCGATCCCTTTCGTTCTTACAAAAGTTTTACTTGTCCACTCATTCTCACTGTCACAGTCACCGATCCCTTTCGTTCTTGCAAAAGTTTTACTTGTCCACTCATTCTCACTGTCAACAGTCTCATTCACACTTTCACAGTCACCGATCCCTTTCGATCTTACAACAGTTTTACTGGTCCACTCATTTACTTGTCCACTCATTCTCACTGTCACAGTCACCGATCCCTTTGGTTCTTACAACAGTTTTACTTGTCCACTCATTCTCACAGTCACAGTCACCGATCCCTTTCGTTCTTGCAAAAGTTTTACTTGTCCACTCATTTACTTGTCCACTCATTCTCACTTTCACAGTCACCGATCCCTTTCGATCTTACAACAGTTTTACTGGTCCACTCATTTACTTGTCCACTCATTGTCACTGTCACAGTCACGGATCCCTTTCGTTCCCTCAACAGTTTTACTGGTCCACTCATTTACTTGTCCACTCATTCTCACTGTCACAGTCACGGATCCCTTTCGTCCTTACAACAGTTTTACTTGTCCATTTATTCTCACTGTCACACTCACCGATCCCTTTCGTTCTTACAAAAGTTTATGTTATTTTCACCCTCTGTTTGTTTCTTTAATATTTGTGTGGTCGTAGGGGTTGTCCAAAGAGAAAGACGCTCTAAGTCTTGTCATAAGTATAAGATTCAAAAATTTACGCATGTTTGTATGTATGTTTCAATAAAATATAATGTATGTATGTATGTATGTATGTATGTATGTATATATATAATATATATATATATATATATATTTATATATATATATATAGATGTATGTTTCTGTCAAAAGTATCTTTGTATGCATGTATGTTGGTATGTATGCATATATGTATGTATGCATATTTGTATGTTAATGAGTTATTCTTTTTATCCACTTCTCTCTCTTTCTAAATATCTATCTATCTTTCTATCTATGTATCTACCTATATATATATATATATATATATATATATATTCTTGTCTGTTTTTTTTTACCTATTTGTATATTTTATCCATCAGGGATGGATGACACTGAAGTATACATACAATCTTGTCTTGGATGTCAAACTGCGCAAAATGGTAAATGCAGTTTTCCTGAACCAGTAAAATCAAGATTGCCTGCCGAATCCTGGCAACATGTGGCAATAGATCTTTGTGGTCTTTTCCCATCTGGCGGAACACTTTTGGTGCTCATTGATTATTATTCGCGATGGCCTGAGGTGGCAATTCTGCACTCTACAACAACTGCTGCTATCATTCACACATTGAATGTGATACTTTCCAGACATGGTTATCCAGTAACCAACTAGTGACAATGGACCTAAGTTTACTTCCAAGGAATTTCAGCAGCATTCGCTTGAAATCAATGTGAAACAGTGGAAAGATTTAATAGAATGTGTTGAAAGTGTGCAGAACAGCCAAAACAGAAGGTAAAGATTGGAAGAAAGAAAGTCAAAAGTTTTTGCTTCAATACAAGTCAACAAATCAACAAACTACTGCGACTAGCCTTGCAGACCTGTGACTAGGCTGTTGAGGAAAAAATGTTAAATTCTGGGCATGATGTAAATAGACAAACACTGGACAGACAAGAAAGAATTACAGACAAGAGAGACAAAGATATTTCGAAGTGCTCTGCTGACAGTCATAACAATGCTACACCAACTAACATTGCAGAGGTAAATAAAGTATTCCTAAAACAAGGGAAGACAAACAAATTGTCATAACCTTTTAAACCATTCTTTTTACAAAGTGATTGAGAAAAAGGGTAGCAGTGTGGTCTTGCAAAGTAATTATAGTGTCACAAAACAAAGAAATGTAACTTTTGTAAAGAACCTGAATGACAGTAGACAGCCAGAATTGACACCCAGAAGTATAAGACAGTTTGATGCAAAAAACTAACAAAGTCAAGATATGACTGTGACTTAAAAGAAGTAAAACTGTTGAAAGAACGAAAGGGATCGGTGACTGTGACAGTGAGAATGAGTGGACAAGTAAAACTGTTGAAAGAACGAAAGGGATCGGTGACTGTGACAGTGAGAATGAGTGGACAAGTAAATGAGTGGACAAGTAAAACTGTTGAAAAAACGAAAGGGATCGGTGACTGTGACAGTGAGAATGAGTGGACAAGTAAATGGGTGGACAAGTAAAACTGTTGTAAGAACGAAAGGGATCGGTGACTGTGACAGTGAGAATGAGTGGACAAGTAAAACTGTTGAAAGAACGAAAGGGATCGGTGACTGTGACAGTGAGAATGATTGGACAAGTAAAACTGTTGAAAGAACGAAAGGGATCGGTGACTGTGACAGTGAGAATGAGTGGACAAGTAAATGAGTGGACAAGTAAAACTGTTGTAAGAACGAAAGGGATCGGTGACTGTGACAGTGAGAATAAGTGGACAAGTAAATGGGTGGACAAGTAAAACTGTTGTAAGAACGAAAGGGATCGGTGACTGTGACAGTGAGAATGAGTGGACAAGTAAAACTGTTGTAAGAACGAAAGGGATCGGTGACTGTGACAGTGAGAATGAGTGGACAAGTAAAACTGTTGTAAGAACGAAAGGGATCGGTGACTGTGACAGTGAGAATGAGTGGACAAGTAAAACTGTTGTAAGAACGAAAGGGATCGGTGACTGTGACAGTGAGAATGAGTGGACAAGTAAAACTGTTGTAAGAACGAAAGGGATCGGTGACTGTGACAGTGAGAATGAGTGGACAAGTAAAACTGTTGAAAGAACGAAAGGAAACGGTGACTGTGACAGTGAGAATGAGTGGACAAGTAAATGATTGGACAAGTAAAACTGTTTTAAGAACGAAAGGGATCGGTGACTGTGACAGTGAGAATGAGTGGACAAGTAAAACTGTTGAAAGAACGAAAGGGATCGGTGACTGTGACAGTGAGAATGATTGGACAAGTAAAACTGTTGTAAGAACGAAAGGGATCGGTGACTGTGACAGTGAGAATGAGTGGACAAGTAAAACTGTTGTAAGAACGAAAGGGATCGGTGACTGTGACAGTGAGAATGATTGGACAAGTAAAACTGTTGTAAGAACGAAAGGGATCGGTGACTGTGACAGTGAGAATGATTGGACAAGTAAAACTGTTGTAAGAACGAAAGGGATCGGTGACTGTGACAGTGAGAATGAGTGGACAAGTAAAACTGTTGAAAGAACGAAAGGGATCGGTGACTGTGACAGTGAGAATGAGTGGACAAGTAAAACTGTTGAAAGAACGAAAGGGATCGGTGACTGTGACAGTGAGAATGAGTGGAGAAGTAAAACTGTTGTAAGAACGAAAGGGATCGGTGACTGTGACAGTGAGAATGAGTGGACAAGTAAAACTGTTGAAAGAACGAAAGGGATCGGTGACTGTGACAGTGAGAATGAGTGGACAAGTAAAACTGTTGAAAGAACGAAAGGGATCGGTGACTGTAAGAGTGAGAATGAGTGGACAAGTAAATGGGTGGACAAGTAAAACTTTTGTAAGAACGAAAGGGATCGGTGACTGTGACAGTGAGAATGAGTGGACAAGTAAATGAGTGGACAAGTAAAACTGTTGAAAAAACGAAAGGGATCGGTGACTGTGACAGTGAGAATGAGTGCACAAGTAAATGGGTGGACAAGTAAAACTGTTGTAAGAACGAAAGGGATCGGTGACTGTGACAGTGAGAATGAGTGGACAAGTAAAACTGTTGAAAGAACGAAAGGGATCGGTGACTGTGACAGTGAGAATGAGTGGACAAGTAAAACTGTTGTAAGAACGAAAGGGATCGGTGACTGTGACAGTGAGAATGAGTGGACAAGTAAAACTGTTTTAAGAACGAAAGGGATCGGTGACTGTGACAGTGAGAACGATTGGACAAGTAAAACTGTTGAAAGAACGAAAAGGATCGGTGACTGTGACAGTGAGAATGAGTGGACCAGTAAAACTGTTGTAAGAACGAAAGGGATCGGTGACTGTGACAGTGAGAATGATTGGACAAGTAAAACTGTTGTAAGAACGAAAGGGATCGGTGACTGTGACAGTGAGAATGAGTGGACAAGTAAATGAGTGGACAAGTAAAACTGTTGTAAGAACGAAAGGGATCGGTGACTGTGACAGTGAGAATGAGTGGACAAGTAAAACTGTTGTAAGAACGAAAGGGATCGGTGACTGTGACAGTGAGAATGAGTGGACAAGTAAATGAGTGGACAAGTAAAACTGTTGAAAAAACGAAAGGGATCGGTGACTGTGACAGTGAGAATGAGTGGACAAGTAAAACTGTTGTAAGAACGAAAGGGATCGGTGACTGTGACAGTGAGAATGAGTGGACAAGTAAAACTGTTGTAAGAACGAAAGGGATCGGTGACTGTGACAGTGAGAATGAGTGGACAAGTAAAACTATTGAGAGAACGAAAGAGATCGGTGACTGTGACAGTGAGAATGATTGCACAAGTAAAACTGTTGAAAGAACTAAAGTGATCGGTGACTGTGACAGTGAGAATGAGTGGACAAGTAAAACTATTGAGAGAACGAAAGAGATCGGTGACTGTGACAGTGATAATGATTGGACATGTAAAACTGTTGAAAGAACGAAAGTGGTCGGTGACTGTGACAGTGAGAATGAGTGGACAAGTAAATGATTGGACAAGTAAAACTGTTTTAAGAACGAAAGGGATCGGTGACTGTGACAGTGAGAATGATTGGACAAGTAAAACTGTTGAAAGAACGAAAAGGATCGGTGACTGTGACAGTGAGAATGAGTAGACCAGTAAAACTGTTGTAAGAACGAAAGGGATCGGTGACTGTGACAGTGAGAATGAGTGGACAAGTAAAACTGTTGTAAGAACGAAAGGGATCGGTGACTGTGACAGTGAGAATGAGTGGACAAGTAAAACTGTTGTAAGAACGAAAGGGATCGGTGACTGTGACAGTGAGAATGAGTGGACAAGTAAAACTGTTGTAAGAACGAAAGGGATCGGTGACTGTGACAGTGAGAATGAGTGGACAAGTAAAACTGTTGAAAGAACGAAAGGGATCGGTGACTGTGACAGTGAGAATGAGTGGACAAGTAAAACTGTTGTAAGAACGAAAGGGATCGGTGACTGTGACAGTGAGAATGAGTGGACAAGTAAAACTGTTGTAAGAACGAAAGGGATCGGTGACTGTGACAGTGAGAATGAGTGGACAAGTAAAACTGTTGAAAGAACGAAAGGGATCGGTGACTGTGACAGTGAGAATGAGTGGACAAGTAAAACTGTTGTAAGAACGAAAGGGATCGGTGACTGTGACAGTGAGAATGAGTGGACAAGTAAATGGGTGGACAAGTAAAACTGTTGTAAGAACGAAAGGGATCGGTGACTGTGACAGTGAGAATGAGTGGACAAGTAAAACTGTTGAAAGAACGAAAGGGATCGGTGACTGTGACAGTGAGAATGAGTGGACAAGTAAAACTGTTGAAAGAACGAAAGGGATCGGTGACTGTGACAGTGAGAATGAGTGGACAAGTAAAACTGTTGTAAGAACGAAAGGGATCGGTGACTGTGACAGTGAGAATGAGTGGACAAGTAAAACTGTTGAAAGAACGAAAGGGATCGGTGACTGTGACAGTGAGAATGAGTGGACAAGTAAAACTGTTGTAAGAACGAAAGGGATCGGTGACTGTGACAGTGAGAATGAGTGGACAAGTAAAACTGTTGTAAGAACGAAAGGGATCGGTGACTGTGACAGTGAGAATGAGTGGACAAGTAAAACTGTTGAAAGAACGAAAGGGATCGGTGACTGTGACAGTGAGAATGAGTGGACAAGTAAAACTGTTGTAAGAACGAAAGGGATCGGTGACTGTGACAGTGAGAATGATTGGACAAGTAAAACTGTTGTAAGAACGAAAGGGATCGGTGACTGTGACAGTGAGAATGAGTGGACAAGTAAAACTGTTGAAAGAACGAAAGGGATCGGTGACTGTGACAGTGAGAATGAGTGGACAAGTAAAACTGTTGTAAGAACGAAAGGGATCGGTGACTGTGACAGTGAGAATGATTGGACAAGTAAAACTGTTGTAAGAACGAAAGGGATCGGTGACTGTGACAGTGAGAATGATTGGACAAGTAAAACTGTTGTAAGAACGAAAGGGATCGGTGACTGTGACAGTGAGAATGAGTGGACAAGTAAAACTGTTGTAAGAACGAAAGGGATCGGTGACTGTGACAGTGAGAATGATTGGACAAGTAAAACTGTTGTAAGAACGAAAGGGATCGGTGACTGTGACAGTGAGAATGATTGGACAAGTAAAACTGTTGAAAAAACGAAAGGGATCGGTGACTGTGACAGTGAGAATGAGTGGACAAGTAAATGGGTGGACAAGTAAAACTGTTGTAAGAACGAAAGGGATCGGTGACTGTGACAGTGAGAATGAGTGGACAAGTAAAACTGTTGAAAGAACGAAAGGGATCGGTGACTGTGACAGTGAGAATGAGTGGACAAGTAAAACTGTTGAAAGAACGAAAGGGATCGGTGACTGTGACAGTGAGAATGAGTGGACAAGTAAATGGGTGGACAAGTAAAACTTTTGTAAGAACGAAAGGGATCGGTGACTGTGACAGTGAGAATGAGTGGACAAGTAAATGAGTGGACAAGTAAAACTGTTGAAAAAACGAAAGGGATCGGTGACTGTGACAGTGAGAATGAGTGGACAAAAAAATGAGTGGACAAGTAAAACTGTTGTAAGAACGAAAGGGATCGGTGACTGTGACAGTGAGAATGAGTGGACAAGTAAAACTGTTGAAAGAACGAAAGGGATCGGTGACTGTGACAGTGAGAATGAGTGGACAAGTAAAACTGTTGTAAGAACGAAAGGGATCGGTGACTGTGACAGTGAGAATGAGTGGACAAGTAAAACTGTTGTAAGAACGAAAGGGATCGGTGACTGTGACAGTGAGAATGATTGGACAAGTAAAACTGTTGAAAGAACGAAAGGGATCGGTGACTGTGACAGTGAGAATGATTGGACAAGTAAAACTGTTGTAAGAACGAAAGGGATCGGTGACTGTGACAGTGAGAATGATTGGACAAGTAAAACTGTTGTAAGAACGAAAGGGATCGGTGACTGTGACAGTGAGAATGATTGGACAAGTAAAACTGTTGTAAGAACGAAAGGGATCGGTGACTGTGACAGTGAGAATGATTGGACAAGTAAAACTGTTGAAAGAACGAAAGGGATCGGTGACTGTGACAGTGAGAATGAGTGGACAAGTAAAACTGTTTGAAGAACGAAAGGGATCGGTGACTGTGACAGTGAGAATGATTGGACAAGTAAAACTGTTGAAAGAACGAAAGGGATCGGTGACTGTGACAGTGAGAATGAGTGGACAAGTAAATGAGTGGACAAGTAAAACTGTTG
Source organism: Elysia crispata (assembly GCA_033675545.1). Classification (NCBI taxonomy): domain Eukaryota; kingdom Metazoa; phylum Mollusca; class Gastropoda; family Plakobranchidae; genus Elysia; species Elysia crispata. The sequence continues at coordinate 34,757 of JAWDGP010006668.1, forward strand.
AAAGAACGAAAGGGATCGGTGACTGTGACAGTGAGAATGAGTGGACAAGTAAATGGGTGGACAAGTAAAACTGTTGTAAGAACGAAAGGGATCGGTGACTGTGACAGTGAGAATGAGTGGACAAGTAAAACTGTTGTAAGAACGAAAGGGATCGGTGACTGTGACAGTGAGAATGAGTGGACAAGTAAAACTGTTGAAAGAACGAAAGGGATCGGTGACTGTGACAGTGAGAATGAGTGCACAAGTAAATGGGTGGACAAGTAAAACTGTTGTAAGAACGAAAGGGATCGGTGACTGTGACAGTGAGAATGAGTGGACAAGTAAAACTGTTGAAAGAACGAAAGGGATCGGTGACTGTGACAGTGAGAATGAGTGGACAAGTAAAACTGTTGAAAGAACGAAAGGGATCGGTGACTGTGACAGTGAGAATGAGTGGACAAGTAAAACTGTTGAAAGAACGAAAGGGATCGGTGACTGTGACAGTGAGAATGAGTGGACAAGTAAATGGGTGGACAAGTAAAACTGTTGTAAGAACGAAAGGGATCGGTGACTGTGACAGTGAGAATGAGTGGACAAGTAAAACTGTTGAAAGAACGAAAGGGATCGGTGACTGTGACAGTGAGAATGAGTGGACAAGTAAAACTGTTGTAAGAACGAAAGGGATCGGTGACTGTGACAGTGAGAATGATTGGACAAGTAAAACTGTTGTAAGAACGAAAGGGATCGGTGACTGTGACAGTGAGAATGAGTGGACAAGTAAAACTGTTGTAAGAACGAAAGGGATCGGTGACTGTGACAGTGAGAATGATTGGACAAGTAAAACTGTTGTAAGAACGAAAGGGATCGGTGACTGTGACAGTGAGAATGAGTGGACAAGTAAAACTGTTGAAAGAACGAAAGGGATCGGTGACTGTGACAGTGAGAATGAGTGGACAAGTAAAACTGTTGTAAGAACGAAAGGGATCGGTGACTGTGACAGTGAGAATGATTGGACAAGTAAAACTGTTGTAAGAACGAAAGGGATCGGTGACTGTGACAGTGAGAATGATTGGACAAGTAAAACTGTTGAAAGAACGAAAGGGATCGGTGACTGTGACAGTGAGAATGATTGGACAAGTAAAACTGTTGAAAGAACGAAAGGGATCGGTGACTGTGACAGTGAGAATGAGTGGACAAGTAAAACTGTTGTAAGAACGAAAGGGATCGGTGACTGTGACAGTGAGAATGAGTGGACAAGTAAAACTGTTGTAAGAACGAAAGGGATCGGTGACTGTGACAGTGAGAATGAGTGGACAAGTAAAACTGTTGAAAGAACGAAAGGGATCGGTGACTGTGACAGTGAGAATGAGTGGACAAGTAAATGGGTGGACAAGTAAAACTGTTGTAAGAACGAAAGGGATCGGTGACTGTGACAGTGAGAATGAGTGGACAAGTAAAACTGTTGAAAGAACGAAAGGGATCGGTGACTGTGACAGTGAGAATGAGTGGACAAGTAAAACTGTTGTAAGAACGAAAGGGATCGGTGACTGTGACAGTGAGAATGAGTGGACAAGTAAAACTGTTGAAAGAACGAAAGGGATCGGTGACTGTGACAGTGAGAATGAGTGGACAAGTAAATGAGTGGACAAGTAAAACTGTTGTAAGAACGAAAGGGATCGGTGACTGTGACAGTGAGAATGAGTGGACAAGTAAAACTGTTGTAAGAACGAAAGGGATCGGTGACTGTGACAGTGAGAATGAGTGGACAAGTAAAACTGTTGAAAGAACGAAAGGGATCGGTGACTGTGACAGTGAGAATGAGTGGACAAGTAAAACTGTTGTAAGAACGAAAGGGATCGGTGACTGTGACAGTGAGAATGATTGGACAAGTAAAACTGTTGTAAGAACGAAAGGGATCGGTGACTGTGACAGTGAGAATGAGTGGACAAGTAAAACTGTTGTAAGAACGAAAGGGATCGGTGACTGTGACAGTGAGAATGATTGGACAAGTAAAACTGTTGTAAGAACGAAAGGGATCGGTGACTGTGACAGTGAGAATGAGTGGACAAGTAAAACTGTTGAAAGAACGAAAAGGATCGGTGACTGTGACAGTGAGAATGAGTGCACAAGTAAATGGGTGGACAAGTAAAACTGTTGAAAGAACGAAAGGGATCGGTGACTGTGACATTGAGGATGAGTGGAGAAGTAAAACTGTTGTAAGAACGAAAGGGATCGGTGACTGTGACAGTGAGAATGAGTGGACAAGTAAAACTGTTGTAAGAACGAAAGGGATCGGTGACTGTGACAGTGAGAATGATTGGACAAGTAAAACTGTTGTAAGAACGAAAGGGATCGGTGACTGTGACAGTGAGAATGAGTGGACAAGTAAAACTGTTGTAAGAACGAAAGGGATCGGTGACTGTGACAGTGAGAATGAGTGGACAAGTAAAACTGTTGAAAGAACGAAAGGGATCGGTGACTGTGACAGTGAGAATGAGTGGACAAGTAAATGGGTGGACAAGTAAAACTGTTGTAAGAACGAAAGGGATCGGTGACTGTGACAGTGAGAATGAGTGGACAAGTAAAACTGTTGTAAGAACGAAAGGGATCGGTGACTGTGACAGTGAGAATGAGTGGACAAGTAAAACTGTTGTAAGAACGAAAGGGATCGGTGACTGTGACAGTGAGAATGAGTGGACAAGTAAAACTGTTGTAAGAACGAAAGGGATCGGTGACTGTGACAGTGAGAATGAGTGGACAAGTAAAACTGTTGAAAGAACGAAAGGGATCGGTGACTGTGACAGTGAGAATGAGTGGACAAGTAAAACTGTTGTAAGAACGAAAGGGATCGGTGACTGTGACAGTGAGAATGAGTGGACAAGTAAAACTGTTGAAAGAACGAAAGGGATCGGTGACTGTGACAGTGAGAATGAGTGGACAAGTAAAACTGTTGAAAGAACGAAAGGGATCGGTGACTGTGACAGTGAGAATGAGTGGACAAGTAAAACTGTTGTAAGAACGAAAGGGATCGGTGACTGTGACAGTGAGAATGAGTGGACAAGTAAAACTGTTGAAAGAACGAAAGGGATCGGTGACTGTGACAGTGAGAATGAGTGGACAAGTAAAACTGTTGTAAGAACGAAAGGGATCGGTGACTGTGACAGTGAGAATGAGTGGACAAGTAAAACTGTTGTAAGAACGAAAGGGATCGGTGACTGTGACAGTGATAATGATTGGACAAATAAAACTGTTGAAAGAACGAAAGGGATCTGTGACTATGACAGTGAGAATGAGTGGACAAGTAAATGAGTGGACAAGTAAAACTGTTGTAAGAACGAAAGGGATCGGTGACTGTGACAGTGAGAATGAGTGGACAAGTAAAACTGTTGTAAGAACGAAAGGGATCGGTGACTGTGACAGTGAGAATGAGTGGACAAGTAAAACTGTTGTAAGAACGAAAGGGATCGGTGACTGTGACAGTGAGAATGAGTGGACAAGTAAAACTGTTGTAAGAACGAAAGGGATCGGTGACTGTGACAGTGAGAATGAGTGGACAAGTAAAACTGTTGTAAGAACGAAAGGGATCGGTGACTGTGACAGTGAGAATGAGTGGACAAGTAAAACTGTTGTAAGAACGAAAGGGATCGGTGACTGTGACAGTGAGAATGAGTGGACAAGTAAAACTGTTGAAAGAACGAAAGGGATCGGTGACTGTGACAGTGAGAATGAGTGGACAAGTAAAACTGTTGTAAGAACGAAAGGGATCGGTGACTGTGACAGTGAGAATGATTGGACAAGTAAAACTGTTGTAAGAACGAAAGGGATCGGTGACTGTGACAGTGAGAATGAGTGGACAAGTAAATGAGTGGACAAGTAAAACTGTTGTAAGAACGAAAGGGATCGGTGACTGTGACAGTGAGAATGATTGGACAAGTAAAACTGTTGTAAGAACGAAAGGGATCGGTGACTGTGACAGTGAGAATGAGTGGACAAGTAAAACTGTTGTAAGAACGAAAGGGATCGGTGACTGTGACAGTGAGAATGATTGGACAAGTAAAACTGTTGTAAGAACGAAAGGGATCGGTGACTGTGACAGTGAGAATGATTGGACAAGTAAAACTGTTTTAAGAACGAAAGGGATCGGTGACTGTGACAGTGAGAATGATTGGACAAGTAAAACTGTTGTAAGAACGAAAGGGATCGGTGACTGTGACAGTGAGAATGAGTGGACAAGTAAAACTGTTGTAAGAACGAAAGGGATCGGTGACTGTGACAGTGAGAATGAGTGGACAAGTAAAACTGTTGTAAGAACGAAAGGGATCGGTGACTGTGACAGTGAGAATGATTGGACAAGTAAAACTGTTGTAAGAACGAAAGGGATCGGTGACTGTGACAGTGAGAATGATTGGACAAGTAAAACTGTTGTAAGAACGAAAGGGATCGGTGACTGTGACAGTGAGAATGAGTGGACAAGTAAAACTGTTGAAAGAACGAAAGGGATCGGTGACTGTGACAGTGAGAATGAGTGGACAAGTAAAACTGTTGTAAGAACGAAAGGGATCGGTGACTGTGACAGTGAGAATGAGTGGACAAGTAAAACTGTTGTAAGAACGAAAGGGATCTGTGACTGTGACAGTGAGAATGATTGGACAAGTAAAACTGTTGTAAGAACGAAAGGGATCGGTGACTGTGACAGTGAGAATGAGTGGACAAGTAAATGGGTGGACAAGTAAAACTTTTGTAAGAACGAAAGGGATCGGTGACTGTGACAGTGAGAATGAGTGGACAAGTAAATGAGTGGACAAGTAAAACTGTTGAAAAAACGAAAGGGATCGGTGACTGTGACAGTGAGAATGAGTGGACAAAAAAATGAGTGGACAAGTAAAACTGTTGTAAGAACGAAAGGGATCGGTGACTGTGACAGTGAGAATGAGTGGACAAGTAAAACTGTTGAAAGAACGAAAGGGATCGGTGACTGTGACAGTGAGAATGAGTGGACAAGTAAAACTGTTGTAAGAACGAAAGGGATCGGTGACTGTGACAGTGAGAATGAGTGGACAAGTAAAACTGTTGTAAGAACGAAAGGGATCGGTGACTGTGACAGTGAGAATGAGTGGACAAGTAAAACTGTTGTAAGAACGAAAGGGATCGGTGACTGTGACAGTGAGAATGAGTGGACAAGTAAAACTGTTGAAAGAACGAAAGGGATCGGTGACTGTGACAGTGAGAATGAGTGGACAAGTAAATGAGTGGACAAGTAAAACTGTTGTAAGAACGAAAGGGATCGGTGACTGTGACAGTGAGAATGAGTGGACAAGTAAAACTGTTGTAAGAACGAAAGGGATCGGTGACTGTGACAGTGAGAATGAGTGGACAAGTAAAACTGTTGTAAGAACGAAAGGGATCGGTGACTGTGACAGTGAGAATGAGTGGACAAGTAAAACTGTTGTAAGAACGAAAGGGATCGGTGACTGTGACAGTGAGAATGAGTGGACAAGTAAAACTGTTGTAAGAACGAAAGGGATCTGTGACTGTGACAGTGAGAATGAGTGGACAAAGAAAACTGTTTTAAGAATGAAAGGTATCGGTGACTGTGACAGTGAGAACGAATGGACAAGTAAAACTTTTAAAAGAAAGAAAGGGATCGGTGACTGTGACAGTGAGAATGATTGGACAAGTAAAACTGTTGAAAGAACGAAAGGGATCGGTGACTGTGACAGTGAGAATGAGTGGACAAGTAAAACTGTTGTAAGAACGAAAGGGATCGGTGACTGTGACAGTGAGAATGATTGGACAAGTAAAACTGTTGTAAGAACGAAAGGGATCGGTGACTGTGACAGTGAGAATGAGTGGACAAGTAAATGAGTGGACAAGTAAAACTGTTGAAAAAACGAAAGGGATCGGTGACTGTGACAGTGAGAATGAGTGGACAAGTAAAACTGTTGAAAGAACGAAAGGGATCGGTGACTGTGACAGTGAGAATGATTGGACAAGTAAAACTGTTGAAAGAACAAAAAGGATCGGTGACTGTGACAGTGAGAATGATTGGACAAGTAAAACTGTTTTAAGAACGAAAGGGATCTGTGACTGTGACAGTGAGAATGAGTGGACAAAAAAATGGGTGGACAAGTAAAACTGTTGTAAGAACGAAAGGGATCGGTGACTGTGACAGTGAGAATGAGTGGACAAGTAAAACTGTTGTAAGAACGAAAGGGATCGGTGACTGTGACAGTGAGAATGAGTGGACAAGTAAAACTGTTGTAAGAACGAAAGGGATCGGTGACTGTGACAGTGAGAATGAGTGGACAAGTAAAACTGTTGAAAGAACGAAAGGGATCGGTGACTGTGACAGTGAGAATGATTGGACAAGTAAAACTGTTGAAAGAACGAAAGGGATCGGTGACTGTGACAGTGAGAATGAGTGGACAAGTAAAACTGTTGTAAGAACGAAAGGGATCGGTGACTGTGACAGTGAGAATGAGTGGACAAGTAAAACTGTTGTAAGAACGAAAGGGATCGGTGACTGTGACAGTGAGAATGATTGGACAAGTAAAACTGTTGTAAGAACGAAAGGGATCGGTGACTGTGACAGTGAGAATGAGTGGACAAGTAAATGAGTGGACAAGTAAAACTGTTGAAAGAACGAAAGGGATCGGTGACTGTGACAGTGAGAATGATTGGACAAGTAAAACTGTTGAAAGAACGAAAGGGATCGGTGACTGTGACAGTGAGAATGAGTGGACAAGTAAAACTGTTGTAAGAACGAAAGGGATCGGTGACTGTGACAGTGAGAATGATTGGACAAGTAAAACTGTTGTAAGAACGAAAGGGATCGGTGACTGTGACAGTGAGAATGAGTGGACAAGTAAAACTGTTGAAAGAACGAAAGGGATCGGTGACTGTGACAGTGAGAATGAGTGAACCAGTAAAGCTGTTGTAAGATCGAAAGGGATCGGTGACTGTGACAGTGAAAATGAGTGGACAAGTAAAACTGTTGAAAGAACGAAAGGGATCGGTGACTGTGACAGTGAGAATGAGTGGACAAGTAAAACTGTTGTAAGAACGAAAGGGATCGGTGACTGTGACAGTGAGAATGAGTGGACAAGTAAAACTGTTGTAAGAACGAAAGGGATCGGTGACTGTGACAGTGAGAATGATTGGACAAGTAAAACTGTTGTAAGAACGAAAGGGATCGGTGACTGTGACAGTGAGAATGAGTGGACAAGTAAAACTGTTGTAAGAACGAAAGGGATCGGTGACTGTGACAGTGAGAATGAGTGGACAAGTAAAACTGTTGTAAGAACGAAAGGGATCGGTGACTGTGACAGTGAGAATGATTGGACAAGTAAAACTGTTGTAAGAACGAAAGGGATCGGTGACTGTGACAGTGAGAATGAGTGGACAAGTAAAACTGTTGAAAGAACGAAAGGGATCGGTGACTGTGACAGTGAGAATGAGTGGACAAGTAAAACTGTTGTAAGAACGAAAGGGATCGGTGACTGTGACAGTGAGAATGAGTGGACAAGTAAAACTGTTGTAAGAACGAAAGGGATCGGTGACTGTGACAGTGAGAATGAGTGGACAAGTAAATGGGTGGACAAGTAAAACTGTTGAAAGAACGAAAGGGATCGGTGACTGTGACAGTGAGAATGAGTGGACAAGTAAAACTGTTGTAAGAACGAAAGGGATCGGTGACTGTGACAGTGAGAATGAGTGGACAAGTAAAACTGTTGTAAGAACGAAAGGGATCGGTGACTGTGACAGTGAGAATGAGTGGACAAGTAAAACTGTTGAAAGAACGAAAGGGATCGGTGACTGTGACAGTGAGAATGAGTGGACAAGTAAAACTGTTGTAAGAACGAAAGGGATCGGTGACTGTGACAGTGAGAATGAGTGGACAAGTAAAACTGTTGTAAGAACGAAAGGGATCGGTGACTGTGACAGTGAGAATGAGTGGACAAGTAAAACTGTTGTAAGAACGAAAGGGATCGGTGACTGTGACAGTGAGAATGAGTGGACAAGTAAAACTGTTGTAAGAACGAAAGGGATCGGTGACTGTGACAGTGAGAATGAGTGGACAAGTAAAACTGTTGTAAGAACGAAAGGGATCGGTGACTGTGACAGTGAGAATGATTGGACAAGTAAAACTGTTGTAAGAACGAAAGGGATCGGTGACTGTGACAGTGAGAATGATTGGACAAGTAAAACTGTTGTAAGAACGAAAGGGATCGGTGACTGTGACAGTGAGAATGAGTGGACAAGTAAATGAGTGGACAAGTAAAACTGTTGAAAGAACGAAAGGGATCGGTGACTGTGACAGTGAGAATGAGTGGACAAGTAAAACTGTTGTAAGAACGAAAGGGATCGGTGACTGTGACAGTGAGAATGATTGGACAAGTAAAACTGTTGTAAGAACGAAAGGGATCGGTGACTGTGACAGTGAGAATGATTGGACAAGTAAAACTGTTGTAAGAACGAAAGGGATCGGTGACTGTGACAGTGAGAATGAGTGGACAAGTAAAACTGTTGTAAGAACGAAAGGGATCGGTGACTGTGACAGTGAGAATGATTGGACAAGTAAAACTGTTGTAAGAACGAAAGGGATCGGTGACTGTAAGAGTGAGAATGAGTGGACAAGTAAATGGGTGGACAAGTAAAACTGTTGTAAGAACGAAAGGGATCGGTGACTGTGACAGTGAGAATGAGTGGACAAGTAAAACTGTTGTAAGAACGAAAGGGATCGGTGACTGTGACAGTGAGAATGATTGGACAAGTAAAACTGTTTTAAGAACAAAAGGGATCGGTGACTGTGACAGTGAGAAAGAGTGCACAAGTAAATGGGTGGACAAGTAAAACTGTTGTAAGAACGAAAGGGATCGGTGACTGTGACAGTGAGAATGAGTGAACAAGTAAATAGGTGGACAAGTGAAACTGTTGTAAGAACGAAAGGGATCGGTGACTGTGACAGTGAGAATGAATGAACAAGTAAATAGGTGGACAAGTGAAACTGTTGTAAGAACGAAAGGGATCGTGACTGTGACAGTGAGTATTAGTGGACAAGTAAAACTGTTGAAAGAACGAAAGGGATCGGTGACTGTGACAGTGAGAATGAGTGGACAAGTAAAACTGTTGAAAGAACGAAAGGGATCGGTGACTGTGACAGTGAGAATGAGTGGACAAGTAAAACTGTTGAAAGAACGAAAGGGATCGGTGACTGTGACAGTGAGAATGATTGGACAAGTAAAACTGTTGTAAGAACGAAAGGGATCGGTGACTGTGACAGTGAGAATGAGTGGACAAGTAAAACTGTTGTAAGAACGAAAGGGATCGGTGACTGTGACAGTGAGAATGAGTGGACAAGTAAAACTGTTGTAAGAACGAAAGGGATCGGTGACTGTGACAGTGAGAATGATTGGACAAGTAAAACTGTTTTAAGAACGAAAGGGATCGGTGACTGTGACAGTGAGAATGATTGGACAAGTAAAACTGTTGTAAGAACGAAAGGGATCGGTGACTGTGACAGTGAGAATGATTGGACAAGTAAAACTGTTTTAAGAACGAAAGGGATCGGTGACTGTGACAGTGAGAATGAGTGGACAAGTAAAACTGTTGTAAGAACGAAAGGGATCGGTGACTGTGACAGTGAGAATGATTGGACAAGTAAAACTGTTGTAAGAACGAAAGGGATCGGTGACTGTGACAGTGAGAATGAGTGGACAAGTAAAACTGTTGTAAGAACGAAAGGGATCGGTGACTGTGACAGTGAGAATGAGTGGACAAGTAAAACTGTTGTAAGAACGAAAGGGATCGGTGACTGTGACAGTGAGAATGAGTGGACAAGTAAAACTGTTGTAAGAACGAAAGGGATCGGTGACTGTTGACCGAGAAGAAAAGACACATGCTGACATGAGTGACAAACCTGAAACCACTATAAGGAGATCGGAGGAACACCTGTTTTTGTTTTTTTTTCAAACTTTGCATTTAAGTGAAATAGGACTAAGAATTCTCCGTGTGTTGTTATGACAAAATTGTTTAATTACATGTATTCTTTGGTTTAGATTATGCAGTTTGAATCTATTTAAAACGTTAGTTCTAAGATTAAGAATTGTGTTACATCGAAATTCAGCAACTATGTAAAATAACTGGATCTGTAGAGTCAATAATTATAGTGACTGAAATCATTAATTGATATTTATTTTTATTCTCTTTATATTCTAAAACACGAGCAATTAGATCTAAGTAATTAATAACTTGGCGTGACAATTTCAAATGGATATAAGAATGTTTACCGGTGGTACTTTAAATTGAGTTCACTAGTTTAAAACTAAAGTTCTAGCTGGAGTTGTTTTACAAACACATTAGTTATATAATTTTAGCGTGCAAATTTGTCATGCCGTATTACTTTGGTTCATCCTGTTTAATTGTTTAATTAAGAATAGCCTATCAATATTGTGTTGATGGAAAAGATGTATATTTTGAAAGAAAAGGATGAAAGAACCATTGGAAAGAAAGGATGAAAGAAACAATTGAAAGAAAAGGATGAAAGAAACGTTTGAGAGAAAAGGATGAAAGAAACATTTTAAAGAAAAGGATGAAAGAAACATTTTAAAGAAAAGGGTGAAAAAAATATTTGAAAGAAAAGGATGAAAGAACCTTTGGAAAGAAAGGATGAAAGAAACATTTGAAAGAAAAGGATGAAAGAACCTTTGGAAAGAAAGGATGAAAGAAACATTTGAAAGAAAAGAATGCATGAAGTGTCTGGGTGATGTTAAATAAGAAAGACAATCGTGTTTTGTTTACTGCATGTTAAGATTAACTGAGTTATGGCACTTGAGAATGTTGTGAACTTTTGATAAAAAGAATTTAGAAAAATAAAAATAAAGATCCAACCGGACAAGAAGCACATGTTTTGTTGATGAGACAAATGGTGTTTGTAATATCCAAGAAAGGCGCACACACTACAGATAGGAGAGAGAAAAAGAGAGAGAGAGAGAGAGAGAGAGAGAGAGAGAGAGAGAGAGAGAGAGAGAGAGAGGCAAGGAAGGAAGGGAGAAGGGAGAGAAAGTGGGTAAGGAAGGAGAGAGAGGGAGAGAGAAAGAGAAAGTGGGAATCAAAGAGTGATAGAAAGATTTAGATTAAAGCAAAGAGTGAGAAAGAATAAGGTCGCACATGAAGGAATGAACGAGAGAAAAAGATTGAAGTCTGGAGAAAAAAAAATGAAAAAAATAATGAAATAGGGAGTGGAAATAAAAGAGTGAGAGGCGGAGAAATTGTGAGAGAAAAAAATGGGAGGAAGGAACAGAAAGAGTTCAGTTCTTGGGATTCTCAGAAACCATGGCAGAAACATTGAATCTCATTCTATCGAAGCACCCCCCCTCCCCCACGCCCTGTTATGAAAGAGTAAAAATGAGGGCGAGGCACCTTTTTTCCTTAATAATTACATGGGTCAAACTTTGTGCATGCATACCACCTGCCGGTATATCAGCCCTTGGACTAGTGTCAGTTACTTAGCCTTCATCTCGGGATCAAATTGACTTCCTAAAAGGACATTGCTTTTGTCCCTGTCTCCGTTCTCCCCCCCCCCCCCCCACCACCCCTCCCGCTCATTTTCAACACGCACACACAAAAACACGACCAAGGGATTCTGAACAGTTTTTCAATTTAAACAGAAAAGTTTAGGATTGAACACTTTACTGTGAGTAATTTGCATATAGTTTACGGCCACCGTTTAACCTAACAACCATTTGCTCTTCGCTAGTCTATATCAATAGAACGCATTGATAGGCTGCGTACAACACGAGCCTTTTCCTCCAAACTATATTATCAGGTAAAATATTTGTACATTTACTCGTATATAGTCTTTTTTTCTTTTTTTTTTCCTCTCCACAACTTCCCTCCCACTCCCTCCACTCTATACCTCTCCCTCATCAGAAACTCTAACTCCTCCTCCTCCCCCTCAAACGATCCCTGTCGAGACAACCCTGGTAATCTTCGTGGAGCCAACCCCTAAACAACCCAAGGTCATCACCAATGGCGTCATTCCGCCTCAGACTCTGCACCATCTAACACCGCCCCGCCCAACCACGCCCCCTCCACCTGTCACGACGACCCTAGGGGGCACCATGTCGCCTGAAAAACCGTCACGTGACAAGTCATGGAACCTCCTTCGACCGAAAAAGGAGGATTACGTCATGTATTGTTTGATTGGTTTATTATTATTATTATTATTATTATTATTATTATTATTATTATTATTATTATTATTATTATTATTATTATTATTATTATTATTATTATTATTATTATTATTATTATTAATTATTATTATTATGTTATCATTATCGTCGGTATCATCTCAACACAACTATTTTTTTCGTCTTGCTTTCTTCCTCTTCTTCATACAATCCTCCTTTATCTTTCTTTTTAATCTCTATCCAGTCATACATAAATATAAATAAGTCTTTCCATTCATAAAGCTCTTAGGAAAGGGGAGGTAGAAATTTAAAAGAAAGAAAGACAGAGAAAAAAAGAGTGAAAGAAAAGAAAAGAGAGAGAAAGAAACAGAGAGAGAGAGAGAGAGAGAGAGAGAGAGAGAGAGAGAGAGAGAGAGAGAGAGAGAGAGAGAGAGAGACAAAAAAATGTTGACAAAAAATGGACAGAGAGATCGAGAGAAAGAGAGAAATAGAGAGAGATAAATAGACAGAGAGGGAGAGAGATGGCTTGTGTGTCCAGTCCCACCCAATCTCTAACAGTTGACCACCGTGTTGCCCTGTAGTCTCCGCCCACCATAGCTGTAGAGGTGCTGTCCACACACGCCGTGGAGGTGACCGCACAAGAGGTCACGGCTAGAATTTTGAAACAACTTGAAAAAGACGTATAAGAACAGGAATAAACACTTTTTTCTTAACAGACACAAAATGGGTACCGTGTGGCTCAACCTCTTGTTCTTGAGCTTAACTAACAATTTAATGCAGTAAGAGAAGTAATAGTTAATTTCCTCATGATGACTAAATGTCAGGAAAAAATATCATATCTCTCCCCCTCACTCTTTGTTAATTTTTTGTGTTGGATAGATGATGAATCAATATAAAAATATCAAATGGTAGCAAGCTTTCTATTTTTATTGACAATATCTTGTTTTTCATGAGGTTAATAAGACCTTATTCATGATGTAGGCCCTCTTTGTTAATTTTTTTTAAACACAATGTAACTAGTTTCTGTTCTAGAACCTAAACAAATAGTTATTTTTAGCAAGTCGGTAAGTTTGATTCTTACCTTCGTCTTCACATTAATTAGCGCCCGCTAAGGACTTGAATACGCTGATCTATTAAAAATTTCCATAGTTAATGAAATGCGAAAACAATATACGGGAGAGAGAGAGAGAGAGAGAGAGAGAGAGAGAGAGAGAGAGAGAGAGAGAGAGAGAGAGAGAGAGAGAGAGAGAGTAACAAGTGTGCTTCAAGCTAGGTGTGCCTGATAATAGCAAAGTTACCATGGGTTGCAGGACTTCTAATGGCATCAAGCTAGGTGTGTCTAAATATAGCAAAGTTACCATGGGTTGCAGGACCTCTAATGGCATCAAGCTAGGTGTGTCTAAATATAGCAAAGTTACCATGGGTTGCAGGACCTCTAATGGCATCAAGCTAGGTGTGTCTAAAAAAAAGCAAAGCCTCCATGGATGGAAGAACTTCTCATAGCATCAAGCTTGGTGTGTCTAAATATAGCAAATTTACCATGGATGAAGAATCTCTCATGGCGTCAAGATAGGTGTCTGAAAAAAAAACCAAATTTACCATAAATGGAACAACCTCTCATGTCATCAAGCTAGGTGCGTCTAAATATAGCATATTAACCATAAAAGGAAAAAAACCTCTCATGGCATCAAGCTAGGCGTGTCTAAATATAGAAAATTTACCATAAATGGAAGAATAACTCATGGCTTCAAGCTAGGTGCGTCTAAATAAAGCAAATTTACAATGGATGGAAGAACCTGTCACGGCATCAAGCTAGGTGTGTCTGATAATAGCAAAGCCACAATGGATGAAGAACCTCTCATGGCATCAAGCTAAGTGTGTCTAAATATAGCGAATTTACCATTAATATATAATAACCTCTCATGGCATAAAGCTAGGTGTGTCTAAATTTCGCAATTTTACCATGGATGGAAGAACCTCTCATGGCATCAAACTAGGTTTGTCTAAATATAGTAAAGTTGCCATGGATGGAAGAACCTCTCATGGCATAAAGCTAGGTGTGTCTAAATTTCGCAATTTTACCATGGATGGAAGAACATGTCACGGCATCAAGCTAAGTGTGTCTAAATGTAGCAAAGTTGCCATGGATGGAAGAACCTGTCACGGCATCAAGCTAAGTGTGTCTAAATATAGCGAAATTACCATAAAGGGAATAACCTCTCATGGCATCACACGAGGTTTGTCTAAATACAGCAAAATCACCATGGATGGAAGAACCTCTAATGGCATCAAGCCAGGTTTGTCTGAATATAGCAAAGTTACCATGGATGGAAGAACCTCTCATGGCATCAAACGAGGTGTATCTAATTATAGCAAATTTACGATGGATGGAAGAACCTCTCATGGCATCAAGCCTATTGCGTCTAAATATAGCAAATTTACCATGGATGGAAGAACCTCTCATGGCATCAAACTAGGTGTATCTTTCAGACTCTGTCTCTCTCTCTGTCTCTCTCTCTCTGTCTCTCTCTCTGTGTCCGTCTCTCTCTCTGTCTCTCTCTTTCTCTGTCTCCGTCTCTCTCTCCGTCTCTCTCTTTTTCTATGTGTCTGTCTCTCTCTGACTCTCTTTGTCTCTCACTCTGTCTCTCTCTGTGTCTCTCTGCGTCTCTCTCTGTCTCTGTCTCTCTTTCTCTCTTTCTCCCTCTGTCTCTGTTTTTCTCTTTCTCTCTCTGTCTGTCTCTCTCTTTCTCTCTCTCTGTCTCTATCTCTGTCTATCTCTCTGTCTCTCTCCTCTCTCTCTGTCTCTCTCTCCCTCTCTCTCTCTGTCTTTCTCTCTGTCTCTCTCTCTTTCTCCCTCTCTCAGTCTCTCTCTTTCTGTCTCTCTGACTGTCTCTCTCTGTCTCTTTCTCTTTCTCTCTCTCTGTCTTTCTCTCTCTCTGTCTGTCTCTATCACTCTCACTCTTTTTCTCTTTCTCTCTCTCTGTCTCTCTCCCCTTTCTCTTTGCCTGTCTCTCTCTTTCTCTCTCTGTCTCTCTCTGTCTCTTTCTCTTTCTCCCTCTCTCTGTCTCTCTGTCTCTGTCTCTGTCTCTCTCTCTCTCTGTCTCTCTCTGTCTCTCTCTCTGTTTGTCTGTCTTTCTCTTTCTCTCTCTCCCTCTCTCTTTGACTCTCTCTCTGTCTCTCTTTCTCTCTCTCTCTTCCTGTGTCTCTCTCTGTCTCTCTCTGTCTGTGTGTGTCTCTCTCTCTGTCTCTGTCTCTCTCTGTGTCTCTCTCTTTCTCTCTTTCTCTGTCTCTCTCTGTCTCTCTCTCTGCCTGTCTGTCTCTCTCTCTCTGTATCTCTCTCTGTCTCTCTCTGTCCCTCTCTCTCTGTCCCTCTCTCTTTGACTCTCTCTCTCTGTCTCTCTTTCTCTCTCTCTCTTCCTGTGTCTCTCTCTGTCTCTCTCTGTCTGTGTGTGTGTCTCTCTCTCTGTCTCTGTCTCTCTCTGTGTCTCTCTCTTTCTCTCTTTCTCTGTCTCTCTCTGTCTCTCTCTCTGCCTGTCTGTCTCTCTCTCTGTATCTCTCTCTGTCTCTCTCTGTCCCTCTCTCTGTCTCTCTCTGTGTCTCTCTCTCTGTCTCCTTCTGTCTATCTCTCTCTCTGTCTGTCTTTGTCTCTCTGTCTCTCTCTCTCTGCTTCTGTCTGTCTCTGTCTCTCTCTTTCTCTCTCTGTCTGTTTGTCTCTCTCTGTCTCTCTCTATCTCTGTCTGCCTGTCTCTCTCTGTCTCTCTATGTCTCTGTCTCTCTGTTTCTCTCTCTGTCTGTCTGTCTGTCTCTCTCTCTCTCTTCCTGTGTCTCTCTCTGTCTCTCTCTGTCTTACTCTCCGTCTCTCTTTCTCTGTCTGTCTGTCTATCTTTGTCTCTCTCTCTTTCTCTCTCTGTATATGTCTCTCTCTCTTCATCTCTCATACTCACTTTTTCTAAACTATGGGATGAACTAAAAACGAATTAAGAAAAAGACAAAAAAAAAAAAAATGCAAAACCAACCGGACGGATCTGTCAGGCCGTACACGGATCGAATGTTTTCTAATTTCTACTTGTAACTGAGAGGGAAGAAGCCAAAGGTTATGGACGCCCATCTCTTGAACATGAGTATTACGTGCGAAGACTCTGACCATCAAGACAACCACTTCAAGATTTGTTAACGAGTGTTCTATAAATAGTAATGTATGTTTAACACCATTAAATATGAAAGCGGCTGTAAAACTTTAGAAAAAAATTATTACTAACAATAGACCGGAAGTATCTGTCTGTGAAGCCCAACACGGATCTAACGTTTCGCAATTCTATCTAGGAGAGATGAAACCTTTGTGTATCGTGGCCCTCAATTCTACATACCGGATATGTATGCGTATTCCTTTCTGTCTCTTTCTCTCTCTCTCTCTCTGTCTCTCCCGCTTTCTCTCTCTCTGTCTTTCTCTTTCTCTTTCCCTTCCTCACTCCCTCTCTCTTTCTTTCGTTCTCTTTCTCTCTCTCTCTCTCTCTCTCTCTCTCTCTCGCTTTGTCTCTCTCTGTCTTTCTCTTTCTCTTTCCCTTCCTCATTCCCTCTCTCTTTCTTTCGTTCTCTTTCCCTTCCTCACTCCCTCTGTCTTTCTCTTTCTCTTTCCCTTTCTCACTCCCTCTCTCTTTCTTTCGTTCTCTTTCTCTCTCTCTCTCGCTTTGTCTCTCTCTGTCTTTCTCTTTCTCTTTCCCTTCCTCACTCCCTCTCTCTTTCTTTCGTTCTCTTTCTCTCTCTCTCTATCTCTCTTATGTCCCTCTCTCATTCTCCCCCCTCTCTCTCTCCCTCTCTGTCTTTTTTCTAATGCAGGCAAGCTTAAAAATAAAAATTGGACTCATCACCCAAGCCCGAGCCGGAATTGCTATTTTCTACATCTGTATTTTTCCCCCTTAATGGAGATTTAGATCTCTTCCTCGTCCTTTCCCTTTAACTTTTGCCTGTCAGTTCATCTGTTCGTCTATCTCCGTCTTTCTGTTTGTCTGGATGTTTCTCTCTCTCTCTCTCTCTCTCTCTCTCTCTCTCCCCCTCTCTCTCTCTCGATCTTTCTCTCATTTATCTTCTTTTTTGTGCTTCTAGTTCTTCA
This sequence comes from Elysia crispata, assembly GCA_033675545.1. Classification (NCBI taxonomy): domain Eukaryota; kingdom Metazoa; phylum Mollusca; class Gastropoda; family Plakobranchidae; genus Elysia; species Elysia crispata. The sequence goes on from JAWDGP010006668.1 coordinate 52,040, forward strand.
TATCCGCATGGCTCTTTGTATCTCTAACCTATTTCCATTCCCTTACATTTTTTTGTCTCTTCCCCCCTCCCCCCCCAAAAAAAAAACAAAAAAACCCAAATTTCTCTATAGAGAAGCGCTGACGGGATTAGACCATCCGTGTAGATGTACAAGGCAACCTTCGAACACTCCCTTTTGAACCCAAGAGCATCCTGGTGCAAGCTGGTGCAAGCTGGTGCAAGCTGGTGCAAGCTGGTGCAAGCTGGTGCAAGCTGGTGCAAGCGCATGACAGATCGGTAGTTGGTTTTAGAGTCTCATCTTTTCTGCTGTCCCATGTCCGGCGGGGAATTCCAAGCTAAATATATACAAAACGGTCTCGAGATGATCGCACTGACGGCACAGAACCACACTCTAGATCTATCCCCTGCTTGTCTTACTATCGCCCTGTCTGTACCCATCTCTTCCTCTCATTTTTCCATCTCCTTTCACGTCAAAGCTCCCTCCCTAAACAAAAGAAAGGAGATTTTATCTCACTGCGTGCACACAAAACGTTCCTTGCTGTCAAACGTAAACACAAACCACCGGCCATTACCCACAGCCATCTGAAGAGAGCCGCATGGGCTCGAAACTCTGGAGTCATGGCAAAGCAAGACTTAAACTAGGTAATCAATTTTGTTATTATCATTATCTATCTATTTATCGGTCTATCTATCTATCTATGTATCTATCTATCTATCTATCTATCTGTCTATCTATCTCTCTTTTTTTCTCTGTCTTTAAATACCTGTCAATAACATGTTCTTTATTTTTTTCATGTTAATCGGCTAATTTGGGTCTCAAGTTAGGTCTAGGTTTGCCGTTGATTTCTCTAATCTATTTATTTCTTTATTTACAATAACTTGCAATTTTAGATCCTTAGGTTTAGCTCCGTCTCTCCCAGCCTGTAGCGATGTTTGACTGCCTTCTTGTCGCTCTCTTGACTTGACAAAGAGGTTGAGAGAGACAGAGAAAGAAAGAGAGAGAGAGAGACAGAGAAAGAAAGAGAAGGAGAATAATAAGAGGAACGAAGAAGAGAAAGGGAGGGAGAGAGAGAACGAAAGAGACAGATATGTAAAGCGAGGGAGAGAGAAGGTAGAGAGACAGGAAGAGGGAAGGACAGAGAAAGAAAGAGAGAGAGAGAAAGAGAGAGAGAGAGAGAGAGAGAGAGAGAGAGAGAGGGAGAGAGGGAGTGAGAGATATTGAAAAAAGGACAATTTGGTGGACCAAGTGCCAGACTTTCGACAAAGAGGCAGAGAGAGAGAAAAAGCAAGAGGGAGACAGGCAAATGTAAAGAGCTAGAGAGAAAGGGTGGGAGAGAGAGAGAAAGAAAAAGACAGATAGATTTAACACTGGAGAGATAAGGGAGAAACAGAGACATGTAGATATAAATATATATATATATATATATATATATATATATATATATATATATATATATATATAGAGAGAGAGAGAGAGAGAGAGAGAGAGAGAGAGGTGCCGAGTACAAAACTTATATGAAACAATAAACCCCAAAAAGCTTTATTATGAAAACCCTGTATCTATTATTTTTCTTATTCTCGATTTTATTTTGAGAAACATTGACAACACATAATTATAAATATACATCAAAATGACATTGTTGATTAAAATTTATATTATAATTGAAAGCTCATATTAATCAAATGAATAATATAAAAGTTAGCGTATAAAGTATCACCGTTAAGGGTTAAAAAGTACGTTCATGATAATATCGATGAAAAATTGAGAAATTTGTAAATTTTTAAAATTACAAATCACTAAAAATTGAAATAGGTTATGGAGAATTTGGAAGACAAAGAGACAGACTTTTGAGAAAGAGCCTGAGAAAGAGAGATAGACAGATGGATATACAGAGGGAGAGAGAGAGACAGAAAGATGGACACAGACAGACAGCTAGACAGAGGGAGAGAGAGAGGGACGGAGAGAGAGAGAGAGAGAGAGAGAGAGAGAGAGAGAGGGAGTGAGTGAGAGAGAGAGAGATGAAATAAATCCAGACAATTAGGCAGACAAAGACACATTTTTGCAAAAAACGCTGAGAGAGAGAAATAGAAAGAGAGAGATAAATGAACAAAAAGACAGTTTGCTGGACAAAGAGTCAGACAGACTTTTGAGAAAGAGGCACACAGAGAGAGAAAGCGACAGAAAGAGAGGGACAGAGAGAGAAAGAGAGAGAGAGAAAGAGTGAAAGACAGATAGATAGAAACAGCGAGAGAGAGGTAGGGAGGGAGAAAGAAAGAGGCAGATAGGTAGAGCGAGGGAGAGAGAAAGGGAGGGAGACCTACATATATATAAACAGGAAGAGAGAGAGAGAGAGAGAGAGAGAGAGAGAGAGAGAGAGAGTGAAGGGAGAGAGACCTATACATATAAAGACGGAGAGAGAGAGAAGGGAGAGAGACCTATACATATAAAGAGGGAGAAAGAGAGAAGGGAGAGAGACCTATACATATAAAGAGGGAGGGAGAGAAGGGAGAGAGACTTTCGGATAAAGAGGGAGAGAGAGAAGGGAGAGAGACCTATACAAATAAAGAGGGAGAAAGAGAGAAGGGAGAGCGACCTATACATATAAAGAGGGAGAGAGAGAGAGAAGGGAGAGAGACTTATACATATAAAGAGCGAGAGAGAGAGAGAAGGGGGACACAGAGACAGAGAGAGAGAAAGAGAGAAAAGAGACGCTGAGTATAAAAATAAGTTAAATCATTGAACCCCTAAAAGCTCTATTAGGTAAATCCGGTACGTATCCTTTTTCTTATTCTCGATTTTTTTCATAGGTTTTTTTTTTTTCTTTTCTTTTTGAGAAACATTGACAACACATAATCATTTAATGTACACCAAAATAACATTGTTGATTAAAAAGTTTACCATTTTCCTTTTTTTTACTGTCACGTAAAAAAAAAAAGAATGGATGACATATAATTTAATCTTTAAAGAATCATCGTTAAGGATGAAAAAGTACGTTAATAATCATATCAATGATCAATTGAGAGACTTGGAAACTTTCTTTAATTTTCAAATGACGGAAAAAATGGAAAAAGGTTGTAAAGAATTTAATTAAAATCTTTAGAATAGGACTTGTTTAAAATTATATGTTATTCAAAAAGAATGATTAAAGCAGTAGTAATAATAATAATCATGAAATTAATAATATTGAAGAATATGATGATAATGGTGTAACTGATGATGATGATGGTGATAAAAACAAA
>JAWDGP010006670.1:0-15000 GCA_033675545.1 Elysia crispata
CTCTCTCTCACTGACTCTCTCTCTCTCACTCTCTCACTCTCTCTCTCACTATGAATACATTGATCTTTAAATAATTTAATTTGTATCAACTTGTGTCGTTTTCTGTTGTTGTTTTTTTACGTTCTCAAGTGACCTGAACTTCCAAACTCTGTCCCACCGTGACGATCGTGTTATTGGGTTTTAAAACCTAGATTTATCGCTGTGAATATCTCCGCCAGTTTAATATTATTTCTCCGCTGTTAAGATTTTTTATGGGCTCGTTGCTTCTTTTTTTCCTTCTATTGTTGTTTGTTTCTTTTACTCTTTCTCTTTTTTTTTTTTTTACTTTCATCTGCCCTTTGAGGCTAGAGAGATCGACACCTTAATTAATGAGCCGTGGCCAGACTCCCGAGTAAACAAAAGTGTTAGGGGGAGAGAACTCGTTTCAGTGAAGTGGTCTGCCTGGTTATCGTTCTTTACTCCAGCTGGGTTAACCGCCCACAGCGGTCAATAGTGGCGGTAAAAATAGATCAGCGTTGCCGTCTGGGAAAACAAAATTTCGTTTAACTTTGTGAGATATGACTGCGCTGTGGTGGTTTTTGTTTGGTTTTGTTTTGTCTGCCTTTAAGATTTATTCGGCAAATTCAAAGGAAGTATGAAAATTTCTGGTAAATCGGGTTGATCTGATTTGAAATGACGCCGACGCCTTCCAAAAAAATCTGTGCGTGTTTTTTCTTTCTTTTTTTTTTTTTTTTATGCAACAGTGCAATTATTTATAGTATTTTGCTTGATTTTATTTTTTTCTCCTTTAAGACCTGAACTTGCCTGCAAATCAGTCAACTAATCAGTCAATCAATCATTAAATCAATCAACCAGCCTCTTTCTAACATACAGAACATGACGGGTATGGGAAAAGTTGCAAGTGACGTTAACAAAGTCCAGCTGCCTTGATAAGGCCGTGCTTCTGTCTTATTTAGCATTGCTCGACTAGCTAGGGAGTCAGCAGATGTGAGTGACTGGGTTACCACACGGCCTGACGGGGGCGCTGATGCCTAAGGCCTAAAGGCCCAGTCCCTCTCAAGGCAAGCTTTGTCTAAACTGAACCTCTGCAGTGGCAAGTGTTGAGGTTATTGTAGAGGATCGCCGATCTGAATGTTCGGTTTTGACTTAGAACAACATTGGCCTCGCCTGGTCTGGATCCAAATCTCTCAGACAGTTGTCTGGTGCAGTATCCAGTGTGGAAAGATAAAACATTCTGATGACCTTAATTAGAAATCTATCGGTAACATTGGTGTCTAAGTTCAAAACATTAACTTTTGCACTGCAGTTTGTGTGTTTCGTTTTTTTTTGTTTTGTTTTTTTTTTCTTTTAATTTCAATGATCGCATACTAGAATCTAATCTTAATCTAATCCACTGCAATTTTTTTTTTACATAACTGAAATAATTTTTTTCTTTAATCTCGACACCAAATTGTGTGATAGTCTCAAAGTCTCTTGTCAGTTTTGAATGCTTTATCTTATCCGTCATGGTGTGTGATGCTATTTCTGTCCAGCCTAGGTCTATAAATAGATCTAGAGAAGATCGAGTGGTTGAACTAAACTTTCGGTACTGGCTGCCATCACACACAGTATTTACAGCTCTTTGTCTTTTGTCTTCCCGGTGGTTTCCATAATCCCAGAGGTGATCTTCACATAGGACCTGGAGTCACGGTTTTCTACCTGCTTGGATTTGTGTGTGGGACTTCGATAATAGTGGCATGGATTCAAACGATAATAATAATAATAATAATAATAATAATAATAATAATAATAATAATAATAATAATAATAACAATAATAATAACAATAACAATAACAATAATAATAATAATAATAATTATTATTATTATTATTATTATTATTATTATTATTATTATTATTATTATTATTATTATTATTATTATTATAAGAATCACAATTAATAATAAAACGCTCCTTGTGATGATTGTAGGTTGTTGAAAGCAAATTTGAAATCCAGGATGTTCGAGTGTTGTTAACTGAGCTGCCCGTGAGATTTACTCGATGTGAGTGCCAGGCTGGAACCAGATATGGATTAAATCACGTGACGTTTTATGGCATATCAACAGGACTAACTTGTTTGACTGTGTGGGTTTGATGTGTGTCGATGAGTTTTATTTTAATTGACTTAAGACGTTATATAAAATTGAAAAAAAAAAAAAAGAGGGGGGGGGGGGGGGGGTTAATTTTTTAATCAATAAGTTACCTAATATTGAAAAGTTAAAAAAAAAAAAACAACCACCAACTGCAATGTGTTCTCTCGACCCATGTGTAGCTGCACCGCTAGCTATTCTAGTACCATTTTAACTATTTATTTGTTTGTTTATGTTTGATTTTTTTTTTTTTTTTTTGTTAACGTCAGTGTAGTTGAATTTATGCCAAATGAAGATCCTGGCAGCCTTTAGATTTCGTGTGTGTGTTGTGTTCAACCGAGCAGCAGAAATTTGTCTTTCACTACTCCATAATAAAAGCTACGGCCGCCCTGTGTAATATCTCCCCCCCCCCCCCTTTTTTTTTTTTTTTGTCTTCTCTTCCTTGCAGCCTGTCTGTTCTGTCATAACTTTTCAACCTTTTAGCTTTTCTATGTAAAAATGTAATGCCCTCTGAATTAGAAATACGTTACCGCTCTGTATAATGATTCTTATCCCAGATACACGTCCTCGGTGTCTATATATAGACACAGATAGATCTGGTGTTGTGGCTCCCCTGTGGTGTGTGTAAGAGTCCACAATAGCCGCAGGGCTTACAGAGTCACGTCCCGGCACTTCCTTCACCACGCATGCGCGAACAGACGAGCAGAGAGCAGCACCAGGGAGGGGATTATTGCCTGAGACCCCCACACTCAGGTTGACTTCTCGGGATCCCATGCCTCTTGGCGTCGCTTCGCTTAGTTTGACAGTGTTCGTGTCCTGTCCTTGGTCTGTGGATCTCAGTAGAGGTTAACAGATCTTTAGCCTGTTAAAGTGGACGACGTCAAACAGACCGTGATAGAGGGACTAAGCTATTCCCCCCCACAGTTCATTTTTAATGTAGGATCTAGATCAGGAGTATGAATATTAAAAAGCGGAGCTTTTAAACATTTCAGTTCGGCTTCGTTTAGTTTAGCCAGCCAAAGCTCTTTCTCATTTCGCTTAGTTTTCAAAGATTTTGTTTTGAGGGCTTCACTAATGCTGTTGCCTCTATAGACACATTTCGTGTTGGATAATATCTCTTTTATCCGTGAGGGACTGGAAGACTTGCTGTGAAAACTGAAACTATCGTGTTGGTACTTAAATTCGGTTCGACTCAGCATTTTGTTCAGATTTGGAATCTTGGATTATTTAAATGACGAATCTTTACATTCAGAACATTTTTTTTTTTTTTAATTTGTTCGTCAATATTTCAGATTTTGAGTAATGATTTGGATGGTTCAGGTTTAATCTGTCCGTACCAGCCGAAGAAACGTTCCGTGTTGCTTAACGAATCGAGAGTTTGCTCTACTGGAGTGTTTTGCGGTGACAAGACGTTCTAAAAGTGGTTTCTTTGGGGTTTTTTTTTTTAATATAGACCTAATTATAGAGTACTTGACAGCAGGATCTGGTCACAGGTGGCGCTGCAGACTGTGAAAACATTGTCCACCATGAAGTACCCGGTAGTTTACCGCTTACCGCGAGAAGCCGTCTCACCGCAAAGTTTTATCTGGCAACCGAAGGACTCGGGGGAAGTTCGAACCTCTGAGGGTCGAGGCCTGAAGGTCACGCCTACACCACGTGACAATCGAGTCAGGGAAGGGATGGTTGTGTCGCTTCCAACCCTCACGTTATTCCTCGTCACCGTTTCTGGTGGACTGATCCAAGTGTGATCCGCAGTGTGAACTTTATATGTCGAATGGCTTGACATGAGTAAAATCAGCTTAATATACTGCTGGGTATTAGTGGAGTTGTGACTGAGACTACTACTTCCACTACTACTACTGCTGCTGCTGCTGCTGCTATTACTATTTCTACTACTACTACTACTACTACTACTACTACTACTACTACTACTACTACTACTACTACTACTACTACTACTACTACTACTACTACTACTACTACTACTACTACTACCACTACTACTGCTACCACTACCACCGCTACCACTACCACCGCCACCACTACCACCAGTACCACCACTACTACCAACCCCTCTATTATTACATTAACTATTGCCACTGTTTACTATACCGGTGCAATGATTAATACGGCAGTATCAACATCCGTGTTAACGGCGCCTTAGTATGATATCGTTATCACCGTAATGCTGATTATCTGAATTGAGCTAGTAAGAGGTCAAGGTTATATCATCCGTCAAATCCGCAGTAGCATCAGCGACTAAAGCACCAGCAGTCAGGGTTTCTTGTGTACCTAGTGGCCCCTGCCATGTCACAGTGTCAGAAGTAAGAACAAACAGTGTATCGAGTTTCCGTCATGTCATCGCCATTATTTGTGCTTCCTGACGGAATACTTTGTCTGTGACTGTCCCTATCCGCCCGTCCTGAGCTTTGTTTGGGGCAGCCGTGTTGGTTATCTACTGCATCCGCTCCCGCCTCTTGTTTTGGTTAGTTACCACACTCCTTCCTCTTGTTTTGGTTTTGAGGTAGATGGGGATAGTCTAGGTCTAGAATCTGGGGCTCAAGCCATTCAGGGGCCCGAAACCTGCTGTATCTAGATCTATCTGCGTGTTTACAATAACTCGCGGTCCGATGTTTGTTACCGGGAGACAAAGCGGCGGCACTCCCTCCATCTCGGCATGATGAGTGTCAGGCCTCGGTACTGGGTACTCAGTTACCCTCTAACGGCGGGGGTGTGACACTCACCCCCCCCCCCCCCCCCCCCTCACTCAGAGCGGCGTGCAAACAATCTGAGAGTAATGATAATAAACATCACCGGCCCTGCGTTCTGTTCGTATTGCGCATTAGGATAGTTGATTTATCTCTGCCCCTCCCACCCTTACCCCTTTGGGGCCCTTGTTTTATTCCTCTCTTGCTCTCTTCTTCCGAGCCTTGGCGAAATATTAGATGTTTTTAATTTCGGCAAATTGTTAATCACATATCCATGCTTTAAATCGAAATGCGGTATTTAGCGCCGACTTGTTTGTCAATGCCCTCCGTTGGAATTGGTAGCTCAAAGATTTTCGGAATGTTACTCTGAGGTATCAATGCATGCGTGTATAAAAGAATGTGTTGTATTATATTTTGCGCCTAAAGTTCACTCTCCTCCCCCCCTTCCTCGAGAAATTTTGTCTCTCTATCAAGACGAAAAGCTGCTCCTAGAGTGAAGGAGAGAAAGAGAGGGAGTTGGGCAGGGACAAGGAAGGGGGTCAGAGGAGAGGCTAAGAACCATGCGTTTGTCGTTCGTTCCCCCTCTTCATGTTAAGAATTTTTTTTTTTTTTTACAGTAGAATATAATGTTAGCCATTCAGTATTAAACGAAACCCAGATGTTGCTCCAGATCTTTCCATGTTGCCTTGTCCGTTCTAGGTGGTTGATGTTTTCAGCAACACGTGTTATTTTCTGCGCAGTAAACGACTGTCAAAGTTTGAAGTTCTTGTGTAAGTTAAAACTAATTTTTTTCCCTTTTTGTGTTTCAATACACGCACATTATTGATTATTGGCTTTAAGCTTTGAGAAACAACCCTTTTTGCCGGAGGAAAAAGAAAACCCATTGTGATATCGCCAACTCGTTTTAGTTCTCTTCTCATTGTAGGTTTAGCGCTACAAATTATTCCCCGGCGGTATGGGAAAAAAAAGAGTAAAACATACAAAACATGATTGTTGCTGTAACAATGGCAGACCACAACAGCTGTGGTTACTCAGCCCGACCTTTGTGTTGCTGTAACAGCCGAAATACGACTAGTACGACGCGGACAAAAGTTAGCTTTGTGAGATCATAACTTCAGTGCAACATTTGTCTTGGATGCAGCGATTTTGTTCCTGGTTTTTATGGGCCCGTAACGTGTTTTCATTGGTTGGACGCTAGAGATCTTCTCTATACCTGTTTCCGCCGGCTGTTCGCGTTAGTAGAGGAGGTGAAACCTTGGTGTGACAATGACCTTGACACGTGACCTATGACCTGTGAATTTCGATGTTTCGCGTCCAGAGGATATGAAACCTTGGTGTGACAATGACCTTGACACGTGACCTATGACCTGTGAATTTCGATGTTTCGCGTCCAGAGGATATGAAACCTTGGTGTGACAATGACCTTGACACGTGACCTATGACCTGTGAACTTCGATGTTTCGCGTCCAGAGGATATGAAACCTTGGTGTGACAATGACCTTGACACGTGACCTATGACCTGTGAACTTCGATGTTTCGCGAGAAAAGGAGGATTGTGTGACCTTGGTCTTGATGACACATGACCTTATGACCCGTGGATAGCAACTCTCTGGACAGCGGTCAGTATGATGACCACAGAGCCCGGTCTCTTCTCCTGCATCGGCACCGGCAGTCGACAGTTTGCGAGGTAGAGAACTGAGTGGTTTACATGTTATAAGTTAATAATAATAGTTATATATAGGTACATCTAGGGCTAGATCTGTAATTCAAGGTAGAGAACTGAGTGGTTTACATGTTATAAGTTAATAATAATAGTTATATATAGGTACATCTAGGGCTAGATCTGTAATTCAAGGTAGAGAACTGAGTGGTTTACATGTTATAAGTTAATAATAATAGTTATATATAGGTACATCTAGGGCTACATCTGTAATTTAAGGTAGAGAACTGAGTGGTTTATATGTTATAAGTTAATAATAATAGTTATATATAGGAAAGTCTAGGGCTAGATCTGTAATTCAAGGTAGAGAACTGAGTGGTTTACATGTTATAATAATAATAGTTATATATAGGTACATCTAGGGCTAGATCTGTAATTCAAGGTAGAGAACTGAGTGGTTTACATGTTATAAGTTAATAATAATAGTTATACATAGGTACATCTAGGAATTTTATCCATCTGTAATTTAAGGTAGAGAACTGAGTGGTTTATATGTTATAAGTTAATAATAATAGTTATATATAGGTACATCTAGGGCTAGATCTGTAATTCAAGGTAGAGAACTGAGTGGTTTACATGTTATAAGTTAATAATAATAGTTATATATAGGTACATCTAGGGCTAGATCTGTAATTCAAGGTAGAGAACTGAGTGGTTTACATGGTATAAATTAATAATAATAGTTATATATAGGCACATCTAGGGCTAGATCTGTAATTCAAGGTAGAGAACTGAGTGGTTTACATGGTATAAGTTAATAATAATAGTTATATATAGGTACATCTAGGGCTAGATCTGTAATTCAAGGTAGAGAACTGAGTGGTTTACATGTTATAAGTTAATAATAATAGTTATATATAGGTACATCTAGGGCTAGATCTGTAATTCAAGGTAGAGAACTGAGTGGTTTACATGTTATAATAATAATAGTTATATATAGGTACATCTAGGGCTAGATCTGTAATTCAAGGTAGAGAACTGAGTGGTTTACATGTTATAATACTCATAATTAGGTTTACATGTTATAAGTTAATAATAATAGTTATATATAGGTACATCTAGGGCTAGATCTGTAATTTTGGGTCGGACTGTAAAACGGGGGTTTCTCTGTTCACTTACATTTGTAATAGTTTTCTTTGTTTTGTTTCTTTTTTTTTTTTTTTTTTTTTAAAGGGAGGGGGTCGTACTAATATGCAAATAGGGAGAAAAAGTATGACGTCACTGCTGTTTCATAACGGCCTACAATAATTCATAAGCTCTGAGCACATAATTCTGCTACATCAACCTCTGAGGTTTACTATAAGAAATAAACAAGCAACCGAAAAAAAAGGCACTCAATAAGATCAGAGCAAAGTTATCTTAAGTTTTCGGAATTTTTCAACGCCCTTGCAGTTTGCAGTATTGAAGAATAAACTCTAATTTGTGTAGAACCAACTTTTCTAAGCGGAAATGGAATCGTGACCTTTTTTTCCCCTGCAGTAAGAATTGTTGTAATGTTTTGTAGACGACTAACAACCTAATTATCTACATACAATATAGATCTCTCTCTCTCTCTCTCTCTCTCTCTCTCTCTCTCTCTCTCTCTCTCTCTCTCTCTCTCTCTCTCTCTCTCTCTCTCCCCCCCTCCCTCTCTCTCTCCCTCTCTCTCTCTCTCTCTCTCTCTCTCTCTCTCTCTCTCTCTCTCTCTCTCTCTCTCTCTCTCTCTCCCTCCCCTCCCCCCTCCTCCTGTGTTTCTATTAATGTGTCAGTCACCCAGTGCGCGGCCTGTCCAGTAATTGGACGTGTCAGTCGCACCTGATGACATGACACACCCCAGACCTTGACGTCCTGTGCGTGACATTCCAGAACTTACCTGCATGCACCGTCACTCCAGACACCCCCCCGCCCCCCCTCTCTCACTCTGACTGGCCAATTAACCAAACCATAGCTGACAGGCCCAGACCACTCGCCAGCCACAAGTTTCTTACGTCGTGCTTTTTTAGATTGTGTTACATCCAGCTGGTGCTGGTACTAATTCAGTTTCTATTTATCGTTCTCTCTCTTTCGTTCTCTCTCTCTCATTCTCTCTCTATTTATTTATTTCTTTTTCTCTCTCTTTCTCTCTCTCTCTTTCTGTCTCTCTTTCTTTCTCTCTCTCTTTCTCCCACTCTTTCTTTCTCTCTCTCTTTCTCTTTCTCTCTCTCTGTCTTTCTCCCTTTCTCTCTTTCTCGTAAGGTTCCTCTCACTCTCTCTCATTCTCTTTCTTTCTCTCTCTATCTCTTATCTCTCTCACAAGTTGAAACCCTGCTAGACTCACACATTAGATATCTCTCTCTCTCTCTCTCTCTCTCTCTCTCTCTCTCTCTCTCTCTCTCTCTCTCTCTCTCTCTCTGTATATGTGTATGTGTTTTATCTCTCTTTTGGTTTGTTTATTTTTTTACGCTGTCTCGCCATTTTTGTCTGTCTATCTCACTATGTCTCTCTGTGTCTTTCTCCTTCTCCCTAACTCTATCTCTCTTTCTCTCCCATCTGTAATTTATGTATGCGCTGTATTTCTTCTACTTCTCTTTTTCCAAGTGATCTACCTTAGTTCAGAAAAAAGAGATAAAGCCCATTGATAATATTGCAAGATTTGTCACTCTTTCATTTTTTTTCTTTTTTTCTTTTTCTCCCCTTCTTTCACCGCATTGTTTATTATTTCCATCCTTTCCTTAGATCTAGATACATGTGTACATGTGTAACCCACTGATAACAGAATGTTCTAGCAAGTAAGATGGAGAGAAGCTGGCGGAGATTCTTATCTCTAACATGTGTGTGTGTGTGTGAGGTAGGAAGGGAGGGAGAGAGAGAGAGAGAGAGAGAGAGAGAGAGAGAGAGAGAGAGAGAGAGAGAGATTATGCACAAGAGATGGGAGTTTCGTCTTGAACTGATAATGCTGTACTGGTGACGCACGTTAGAAACTCAAGATGGACCGATTGAAGTCTTTGTGGGGAGGAGAAAGGAAATGCACGATGTTGGATCAGGGAAGGAAAGAAGAAAAAAAGGGAGGGGAGGGTGAGGGATTGAAGAGAATGAATGAAAGGGACGGGGAAGGTAGAAACTAAAGTGGAGAGAAAATTTGTTTAAATGGAAGTGAGATTCAGAGCGAGAGAGAGAGAGAGAGAGAGAGAGAGAGACAGACAGACAGACAGACAAACAGACAGACAGGAGAAAGCCACACAAACACTGAACAGTGATCATACCTCCACCGTCTCCTCTTCTCCCTCCATCGTTTCACCTCGCCCCTCCCCCTCCTCCTCCTCCTCCTCCTCCTCCTCCTCCTCCTCCTCCTCATCTCCCTGAGTCCAGCCCAATCTTCCTCTCGCGTGAAATGACCCTCTGATTGAGTCCCTTCTCGCTTGTCTCCTCTTCTCCCTCCATCGTCTCACCTCGCCCCTCCTCCTCCTCCTCCTCCTCTTCTCCCTCCATCGTCTCACCTCGCCCCTCCTCCTCCTCCTCCTCCTCTCCCTCCATCGTCTCACCTCGCCCCTCCTCCTCCTCCTCCTCTTCTCCCTCCATCGTCTCACCTCGCCCCTCCTCCTCCTCCTCCTCATCTCCCTCCATCGTCTCACCTCGCCCCTCCTCCTCCTCCTCCTCTTCTCCCTCCATCGTCTCACCTCGCCCCTCCTCCTCCTCCTCCTCCTCCTCCTCCTGATCTCCCTGGGTCCAGCCCAATCTTCCTCTCGCGTGAAATGACCCTCTGATTGAGTCCCTTCTCGCTTGTCTCCTCGACTTTCATCGAGCAGCTGAAATATTTATAGGAGTAGGGCATAGACCTCATGACGCTGATTAATCTAGTTGTGAGCGTCTTGACCTTCATAAATGTCGTCACAGAATGCGTGCCGCGTCATAGCATCATCGTAAACGAGACCCGTGTCTGTCTATAATTATCTCATCGTGGAAGAAATGAAAGAATTTCGTTAAGTCTAGGGTATGACGATATATATATATATATATATATATATATATATATATATATATATATATATATATATATATATATATATATATATATATATATATATATATATCGTCATAGCCAGCCTCTGGTTGGAAAATCCGTTGGTCGCGGAAGTTAAATCTCTTATCAAGGTTGGTCGAGGATCGAGGGAGAGGGGAGAGGGGGAGACGAGCAGACGTGGGGGTTTGGTCCACACCAGACTCCAGCACTAACACCTCCATCAGGGCCTGCGAGATTGGGTCCACAACATCTCAGCATCCCATAGACTTGACTGTATCGGTTAGACGGCTTGAGATCCCCTGGCTAGTCGCCTGGCCCTATCAGACGCGAGACTTGAACAGAGGGGATCACCACTGCGAGTTTGGCTGTCTGTCACTTCGATGGAGGAATCCAGACGAGGGGGGTTTGTCCGTCTTTTCTTGAGATAGACAGGCCGAGCATCGGCTATCTCGTGAGAGAGGAATAGAGAGAGACAGAGCTAAGACGGAAGCGTAAACCCATCAGGCTTTGAGAAGAAGAGATAGAGAGAAGAACGGAGGAAGATTTGAGAGAATAAAGAGGTGGTGTACTTAGGAGGACAGTTACCCCCACTGCGACACGAGAAACACAGGAGAGGGAAAGACGGAGGAAGATTTGAGAGGACCCTCTTGAAAGCCCGAACAAAGTGACAGTTAGACACGGAGACAGAGAGCGCGCGAGATTGAGGAAAGTGTGAAGATTCGAGGAGGTATAAAGAGGAAGTGTTTTAGTTGTTGTTTTTTTTTTTTCGTGATCGGAAGCGTACCTTCCCTATCCCAGCATGCAGGCTTGTATAGGATTTATGTGTGTCTGATCGGACCGTCATTATTTGTGATTTATGATTCTGTGATGGCGAGAAACACAGCTTTAAAGGTTAGCAAACTTCATTTTATTTGGTTGTGCTTCGTTGTTGTTGTTTTTACTATTAAGATTGTACGTTGTCAATAGCAGCAGCAGCAGCAGCAGCAGTAGTAGTAGTAGTAGCAGCAGCAGCAGCAGCAGCAGCAGTAGTAGTAGCAGCAGCAGCAGCAGCAGCAGCAGTAGTAGTAGTAGTTGTATGGTAGTGGTGGTGGTGGTGGTGGTGGTAGTGGTAGTAGAAGTAGTAGTGGTAGTGGTGGTGGTAGTGGTGGGGTTGATGCTCGTTACGTAGAAGTATTGTTTTGTGTTCTATGCCGTCGTTAATGTTGTTGTTGTAGTAGTTTCTAAATTTATATTATAGAAAGTCATCTCTTGAGAAAGGCTGTAGTTTTAAGACACATCTGTTCTTCTGTACTGCTGTGCGATAACTGATAACAAAATAAAATAAAAAAAAAAAATAAAATAGCGAAGCCAATTTGACCGACAATGCCAGGGTTAGGCTGAGATCAGTGTTAAGACTCGCCCCCCCCCTCCCCCCCCCCAAAAAAAAAAAAAAAAAAAAAATCACTGGAGCTAGAGGTGTGTATAGAGCGCGCATGCGTGCTGTGTGTCTGAGGCATCATCCTCTAGATCTAGCTATAGACACGCTTGGTTACTCACCTCTAGACGTTGTTGATCTGGCTGCAAGGCCGGCTGAGGGTGAGCTGCTGCTGCTGCTGCTGCTACCTCACGTGTGTCTGCTGATTTATACACCCCTCATCCTGCAACAACATCAACCTCAGGAGGATGAGGGGGAGGAGGGAGGGGGAGGGCGAGAAGTTTTAAGACCTGGCCTTGTTCATATTACTCGAAGTTCGCGATCGTCAGACAGAAAGCTCGAAGCCTGCTGTACTATCGGGTGGAGCCTTTGTTTGTTCTGGTGGGACAAAAAGATTTGTTGGAAATCTTTTAGATTTGATGCCGCATTGCTGGGATTGTTGGGATGATCGGATGTGAAAAATGTGAGTAGAGATTACGACGTGTGCGCGTGCCATTAGAGCAATGCGATTGTTTGGTTGGTGTTTTTTTATTAATATTTTTATTTCTTTTCCTTCACTAATTTGTACGTCTGTATGTTCTGTTAGTTGCTATCTGTTCTTCTCCCGCTTTGATTCTGCATCTCTCTCTCTCTCTCTCTCTCTCTCTCTCTCTCTCTCTCTCTCTCTCTCTCTCTCTCTCTCTCTCTCTCTCTCTCTCTCTCTCTCTCTCTCTCTCTCTAATCTTGGCAGAGAAGGGATCGCCACTCAACTTTCTCCTTATCTGTCTTGATATGAGAAAGTTTTTTTTTTTTATATTTTTGTAAGTTTTCTTTCACCTGGCTCTGCTTCAGTTCCACATTATTTTCTTCCTTTTTGTATCTTTTTATCTGACTGCGTTCTTCCTCGATCTAGACAGATTCTCTTATCTATTTTTCTATTCCATCACTATCTTCCCCATCCTATCCTCTCTCTCTCTCTCTCTCTCTCTCTCTCTCTCTCTCTCTCTCTCTCTCTCTCTCTGTCTCTTTGCTCCCCCCTCTCTCTCTCTCCCTCTCTTTGTTTCTCTCCCCCTGTCTAAGACCCCCCCGTCACCAGATAAATTGCTCATCCCTCAAGATAAGCTTGCCCTGTGTTTTATCTATGCTATCAGTGACAGGCTCTATAGTGTTTCACGTCTCCTAAGTCGTCCGCGGCCCATCCTTACACAGAAGCCCATCGTTATCAAGTGCTCGAGTCCTCACAGCCACAGCCGATTGAGTGAGTGAAAGGCCGAATGGTGACGTGTGCGCATGTCGGGGGGGGGGGGGGATAAAGAGGAAGATGGGGAGTGTTGTGTGATAAAGTTTGGAGAGCTAGAGAGGTGGGAGGGGGGGGGGGGGAAGAGAGAGAGAAAGACGAAGAGATTTATAGAAAGAGGGAGAGAGAGAGAGAGAGAGAGAGAGAGAGAGAGACGGAGAGAAATATTAAGAGAAAGAGTCAGAGAGATATGTTAAGAAGAAAGAGAGAGAGAGAGAGAGATAGAGAGAGAGAGAGACATTTATTACGACATAGAGAGAGAGAGAGACGGAGAGAAATATTAAGAGAAAGAGTCAGAGAGATATGTTAAGAAGAGAGAGAGAGAAAGAGAGAAAGAGAGAGAGAGAGAGAGAGAGAGAGAGAGAAACAAAGTCGGAGAGATTTATAGAAAGATGGAGAGATGAGAGAGATGGAGAGATTTATCAAGCCAGAGAGATAGAGACGGAGAGAAATATAAAGAGAGTTAAAGAGTCGGATAAGTATGTTTAGAAGAGAGAGATAGGAAGAAAGACGGAGAGGTATATTATTAGAGAGAGAAAGAGAAAGACGGAGAGAAATATTGGGAGAGAGAGAGAGAGAGAGAGAGAGAGAGAGAGAGGTAGAGAGAATGAGAATGAAATGAAAGCCTAAGGCAAGTCATTATCAGAACCGTAATGTTTCGTCGCCATGTCTGAAGTTCTGAGATCAGCCGAGCAACTGATATGGGAGCAGTTTGATAGCAGTCTGGGGTTATGCTTCCTACATGGGCCCTACTTTGAGTTTGGCTTTTCTTTTTCTTTTTGTTTCTTTTTGTTTCTTTTTTTTTTTTTTTTTTTTTAAGACTTCTTCGTGTTCTTTCGTTATGGTATTCTTATTAGTTGTCCCGTAAGGAGGAGAAAAAAACACGCCTTCCAATGTGCTGACAGATCTCTCTCTCTATCTATCTATCTATCTATCTCTTTCTCTCTCTTCCCCTAACTCTCCCTCAATTTGTCTCTTTCTCCTACTTTCATTCAGACATTTTCTCGTCATTTAACCGTTAACAACCTGAGGAAAAAAATATTCCCCATTCTACTCATCTTTGTTTCTGTCTCTCCCCCTCTCCTTACTATCTATCTCTAACCCTCATTTCTCCCCATCTTCTCCATCTCTCCCCCTCTCCCTACTACCTATCTCTAACCCTCATTTCTCCCCATCTTCTCCATCTCTCCCCCTCTCCCTACTACCTATCTCTAACCCTCATTTCTCCCCATCTTCTCCATCTCTCCCCCTCTCCCTACTACCTGTCTCTAACCCTCATTTCTCCCCATCTTCTCCATCTCTCCCCCTCTACCTATCTCTAACCCTCATTTCTCCCCATCTTCTCCATCTCTCCCCCTCTCCCTACTACCTGTCTCTAACCCTCATTTCTCCCCATCTTCTCCATCTCTCCCCCTCTCCCTACTACCTGTCTCTAACCCTCATTTCTCCCCATCTTCTCCATCTCTCCCCCTCTCCCTACTACCTGTCTCTAACCCTCATTTCTCCCCATCTTCTCCATCTCTCCCCCTCTCCCTACTACCTGTCTCTAACCCTCATTTCTCCCCATCTTCTCCATCTCTCCCCTCTCCCTACTACCTGTCTCTAACCCTCATTTCTCCCCATCTTCTCCATCTCTCCCCCTCTCCCTACTACCTGTCTCTAACCCTCATTTCTCCCCATCTTCTCCATCTCTCCCCCTCTCCCTACTACCTGTCTCTAACCCTCATTTCTCCCCATCTTCTCCATCTCTCCCCCTCTCCCTACTACCTATCTC
>JAWDGP010006670.1:22500-32500 GCA_033675545.1 Elysia crispata
AGGTTATATATTATCAATTTTTTTTTTCTCTCACCCTGTGTGTTAAACACCATGTCAGAAGCTTGCACACATTTCCACCGTGTATGTGGGCTAGTCTGTGTGCAGGAAATTGTACCAGAGTCTGTCGTCTCTACTGTTGTCTGTTGTCTGCTGTCTGGTACGCTAAATGTTTCCCTCCTTCACGCGCGTCAGAGCCCGTACACGGCTCGGCCCAGCACGTCCAGGTGTGAAGGTTTTCACTGTGCTCATATTCTCCTTCTCTCTCTCTCTCTCTCTCTCTCTCTCTCTCTCTCTCTCTCTATATATATATATATATATATATATATATATATATATATATATATATATATATATATATATATTTATCTATCTATCTCTCCTTCTTTCTCTCTCTCTCTATCTCTCTCTATCTATCTATCTCTCTCTCCTTCTTTCTCTCTCTCTCTCTCTATCTATCTATCTATCTATCTCTCTCTCCTTCTTTCTCTCTCTCTCTCTTTCTCTCTATCTATCTATCTCTCTCTCTATCTCTCTCTCTATCTATCTATCTATCTCTCTCTCCTTTCTCTCTCTCTTTCTCTCTCTCTATCTATCTATCTCTCTCTCCTTCTTTCTCTCTCTCTCTCTCTCTCTCTCTCTCTCTCTCTCTTTCTCTCTATTTGTCTCTCGTATCTTCATTTCGTATTGTTTCCAAATCGCTAAGCCTAATATCCAAGTGTGTTATACGGGCGGTCTGTTACAATCATTAAAAATTATAAAAGTAAAAATAAATTAATGTTAAACTTCCCGGTAACAGAAAGCGTTCAAATCCTCCTGGATGTGGGATTTTATCTCGCCCTCGAGCCAGGCCAACCGTATTATCGAAGCTAAGTAATCTGTATCGCCATAGTATTTCGTCCTGGTTTTATATTCTAACTGAGGTAGGTGAGTTTTTTCCCCCTCTCTCTCATGGTTTTTTTTTTTTTTTTAATAACTCCATGATTATTACGGTGTCTTTAGCTGGAAAACCCTGCAGGGATCGTTTTGGCAGTGCAGTAGAGTACCAGCTGGGTGTAGAGCTCAGAACTTTGTTGTGTTTTACAGAGAGGTGACTACAGAAATAAGTGTTGAGTGCATGTTTGAATGGTCTACCTGGCAAGCGTGGATTTTATTGGTTAGGGCAGCATGGGGTGGGAGCAAGGGACAGTAGTTGGGTTTTGTCTGCCTTTTCTCATCCTTTATGTCTGTCTGTCTCTGTCTGTCCGTCTCTCTCTCTCTCTCTCTCTCTCTCTCTCTCTCTCTCTCTCTCTCTCTCTCTCTCTCTCTCTCTCTCCCCCTCTCACTTTCTCACTCTGTCATTTATCTCTCTCCCCCCTCTCTCTCTCTCTCTCTCTCTCTCTCTCTCTCTCTCTCTCTCTCTCTTCACTCTCTTTCTCTCTCTCTCTTCTCACTCTCTTTCTCTTTATCTCATCCTTTCTTCTGTTCTTTTTCTTCAAATCGCTCTCTCTCTCTCTCTCTCTCTCTCTCTCTCTCTCTCTCTCTCTCTCTCTCTCTCTCTCATGGCTATCAAACATGCGTTTAGTTTTTGTGTTCGTCCTTCTATTTGCCACTCTCTTTCTTTCTCACACACGGACACACGCAATTGCTATCATCTTTGCACCACTTTCGCAAAGTGGGGGGAAAAAATTCCGCATGTTCATCTTTGATTTGTACCTTCCTCTCTCTGTCGTAACGAAACAAAATCACAGCCCGATTCTTTAGAGCCGCTTTTATGCAAAATAAGGGGAACAAAAAAAAAAAAAAATTGGGGGCGCCAGCCATACTCGGATTCACTGACTTTCTCTCGCTCTCATTCGGCCTTTCTTCTTCATTCAGCCCACACTCTGTCCATCAGGGCTTGCCGCTTTGTGGAATTCCTTTCTGTTTTTATTTTGCGTTTTTTCCCCGTCTTCAATTGAACGGAATAGAAACCATCGGAGCTAAGTTCCTCTTGGCCCGGCCGTGTACAGAGTGAGTGTAGATTATGGCTGATTTATCGCACGGCTAGTGGCCCGGCCGTGTACAGAATGAGTGTAGATTATGGATGATTTATCGCAGGGCTAGGGGTCCGGCCGTGTACAGAATGAGTGTAGATTATGGCTGATTTATCGCAGGGCTAGGGGCCCGGCCGTGTACAGATTGATTGTAGATTATAGCTGATTTATAGCAGGGCTAGGGGCCCGGCCGTGTACAGAATGAGTGTAGATTATGGCTGATTTATCGCAGGGCTAGGGGTCCGGCCGTGTACAGAATGAGTGTAGATTATGGATGATTTATCGCAGGGCTAGGGGCCCGGCCGTGTACAGATTGATTGTAGATTATGGCTGATTTATCGCAGGGCTAGGGGTCCGGCCGTGTACAGATTGATTGTAGATTATGGATGATTTATCGCAGGGCTAGGGGTCCGGCCGTGTACAGAATGAGTGTAGATTATGGATGATTTATCGCAGGGCTAGGGGCCCGGCCGTGTACAGATTGATTGTAGATTATGGATGATTTATAGCAGGGCTAGGGGCCCGGCCGTGTACAGAATGAGTGTAGATTATGGCTGATTTATCGCAGGGCTAGGGGCCCGGCCGTGTACTGAGTGAGTGTAGATTATGGCTGATTTATCGCAGGGCTAGGGGTCCGGCCGTGTACTGAGTGAGTGTAGATTATGGCTGATTTATCGCAGGGCTAGGGGTCCGGCCGTGTACAGAATGAGTGTAGATTATAACTGATTTATAGCAGGGCTAGGGGTCCGGCCGTGTACAGAATGAGTGTAGATTATAACTGATTTATAGCAGGGCTAGGGGTCCGGCCGTGTACAGAATGAGTGTAGATTATGGATGATTTATCGCAGGGCTACGGGCCCGGCCGTGTACAGAATGAGTGTAGATTATGGCTGATTTATCGCAGGGCTAGGGGTCCGGCCGTGTACAGAATGAGTGTAGATTATGGCTGATTTATCGCAGGGCTAGGGGCCCGGCCGTGTACAGAATGAGTGTAGATTATGGCTGATTTATCGCAGGGCTAGGGGCCCGGCCGTGTACAGAATGAGTGTAGATTATAACTGATTTATTGCAGGGCTAGGGGCCCGGCCGTGTACAGAATGAGTGTAGATTATGGCTGATTTATCGCAGGGCTAGGGGCCCGGCCGTGTACAGAGTGCGTTTAGATTATGGCTGATTTATCGCAGGGCTAGGGGCCCGGCCGTGTACTGAGTGAGTATAGATTATGGCTGATTTATCGCAGGGCTAGGGGCCCGGCCATGTACAGAGTGAGTATAGATTATGGCTGATTTATCGCAGGGCTAGGGGTCCGGCCATGTACAGAGTGAGTGTAGATTATGGCTGATTTATTGCTTGCCTAGGGGCTCGGTCGTGCATAGAGTGAGTGTAGATTCTTGCTCATCTATCGCAATTTCGACATTTAGCGTGAGTAAACATGCACGTCTCGGCATCTGTCTGCCTGTCTGTCTCTCTATCTAAATGGGTCCAGCATTTCTCTAGGTGAGTCCCCAGTGAGCAATTCTTTTCGTGTTTCCAGTGTCTCGCGTTATAACAAACATTGAGCGTGAGTAAACCGGCATATCCCGGCGCCTGTCTGTCTGTCTGTCTGTCTGTCTCTCTATCTAAATGGGTCCAGCATTTCTCTAGGTGAGTCCCCAGTGAGCAATTCTTTTCGTGTTTCCAGTGTCTCGCGTTATAACAAACATTTAGCGTGAGTAAACATGCACGTCTCGGCATCTGTCTGCCTGTCTGTCTCTCTATCTAAATGGGTCCAGCATTTCTCTAGGTGAGTCCCCAGTGAGCAATTCTTTTCGTGTTTCCAGTGTCTCGCGTTATAACAAACATTGAGCGTGAGTAAACCGGCATATCCCGGCGCCTGTCTGTCTGTCTGTCTGTCTGTCTATTGCCTACACAGCTTGAGCAGCACATAATCTCGGTGACTTTTTCATTTCTACTAGCACGAGTGAATATTTTTTAAGATCCGCGAGCTGACCTTCTAGATGGAAATTAGAATAAAACAGTCACCAACTTGATCTTAATAACAAAAGGCGCGGGAAAATAAAATTGTTATTACCAGCAAAATAAAATGACAACAACATCAACAATATAAATATCTCGCCTCTTATTTTGGATTCTTAAGTTCAGGAATGAAAAGCTGGAGACGAGAAAGGAAAGTTCCACAGAGGCATGGTATCAACCTGCTCATTATTGTGAAGTTTGCTCTTCTTCAGTGCAGTTGTATGGCTCTGAAGGATATATGTGTTAGTGTTTTGAAGTTGACATTTCTTCAGTGTAGTTGTCTTCCCCACGGGCAATCATGCGTGTAGTTTGTGTTCTGTTATAGTTTTACAACACATTGTACGACCATCTTGTCCCGCCTGGTCTACTAGACCTTGAAAGGCAGTTCTATGCTACTCGTTCCTCTCTCTCTCTCTCTCTCTCTCTCTCTCTCTCTCTCTCTCTCTCTCTCTCTCTCTCTCTCTCTCTCTCTCTCTCTCTCTCTCTCTCTCTCTCTCTCTCTCATCCTGTGGTTGTTATGGAGTGAGGTCATCAAGGTTTGTAGGGCTTGTAACTCATTCTGGTTCTTAAGCAGTTCTGAAATCGATATGTTCTGGAAATTTATAAAAATCTCTGTTTCTCTGTCTGTCTGTCTGTCTGTCTCTCTCTCTCTCTCTCTCTCTCTCTCTCTCTCTCTCTCTCTCTCTCTCTCTCTCTCTCTATCTATCTATCTATCTATCTACCCTTCATCTCTCTGTCTCTCTATCTGTGTGTGTCTCTCACTCACTCACTCACTCACTCTCTCCCTTCCCCTCTGTGTACCTCCATCCACGCCTGTGATTGAGCAGACATTAGAAAGCAAGGCGCCTGGACTGGTCGATTCTGTCTAAATGAATCTGACCTCCCTCTCGATATATCGCTAAACAAACCGTTACAAATCGATAGTATAGTCCTAGACCTAGCCTCTCTCCCTTCCTCCTCCTCTCTCTCTCTGTCTATCTCTCCTCTTTTCTCTCCCTCCTGTTTCCCGCCTCTCTTTATCTCCCTACCCCTCTTTGTCCTTCTCTTCCCTTCTCTCCCTCTCACTACACATCTCTCTCTCTCTCTCTCTCACCGACTCTCTCTATATCCCTTCCTCCCTAGCTTTAAACTGACCTCAGAATCACCATCACATCCCTCCCTCCCTAACTGACCTCAGAATCACCATCACACCCCTCCCTCCCTAACTGACCTCAGAATCCCCATCACACCCCTCCCTCCCTAACTGACCTCAGAATCCCCATCACACCCCTCCCTCCCTAACTGACCTCAGAATTCCTATCACACCCCTCCCTCCCTAACTGACCTCAGAATTCCTATCACACCCCTCCCTCCCTAACTGGCCTCAGAATCCCCATCACACCCCTCCCTCCCTAACTGACCTCAGAATTCCTATCACACCCCTCCCTCCCTGACCTCAGAATTCCTATCACACCCCTCCCTCCCTAACTGGCCTCAGAATCCCCATCACACCCCTCCCTCCCTAACTGACCTCAGAATTCCTATCACACCCCTCCCTCCCTAACTGACCTCAGAATTCCTATCACACCCCTCCCTCCCTAACTGACCTCAGAATCCCCGTCACACCCCTCCCCTCCCCTTAGATCGATCGATCGCAACTCGGAGGTCACGATTCTTGGAATAGCGGCCAGTGGCCAGCGGCTGGAAAAGACATTATTGTCTATAGCATTGTTGCGCCACTGCGACCTGAATACGTCATAAGCCAAGGCCGCCGTCGTATTTTACTCGTCGACAGTTTAGCCCAAGTTACTCATTTTGCTTCCGGGCCAGCGAAGAGACGGTTTCTCTTCCCTCGGTGTGAATGTCCGATTTCAGCCCATTTCTGCGGAGAATCGAAGAGAAATCCATCAAATTATCCCCGCTAGAACGATATTAGTTTATTTTATTATCTTGTAAATCTTTCGGGTCCCCACAGATCTCATCAGCTAACAGCCGATTTATTTGGAACTAAAAGTTTGCCATTTTTTTTATTTATGTAGAATAAGCGGACTAAAAAAAAAAGAAAAAAGAGAGATGTGAAAATCTTACCGAAAGCTAGCTTAGGCATAAAAGGTCACAGTCATAATTTACCTATAGATTAAGTGATTTGGCTTTCGACCAAAACCCGCTAATCATTATTTCACCATCGGAATACACGATGGTTGAGAGCGGGGCCAGACACAGTAATAAATCTCTATCTGCTGCTAGTGGCGGGTCTGGCGCTGCGAGCCAGTGGGGGACTAGCGATTGAAGCATCTCGTATATACAATGTTGATGCTGTGCATGATATAATGACATAAAAATTAATGTACTATGTAGATGAATTAGTGGGTTGTATTTGAGGCGGGCAGCGTTTGCCAAAGAGAACTCTTCAAGATCTGTGGGTTCCGAAACGTTGTTGGAACTTTGCTAGGTCCACATCGTGAGATATGTGTTGTGTGCTTTCTTGATTGTGGCTCTGCCTGTCTGTCTGTTTATGTGTTTCCCTTTGTCTTTCTACCTGAGTGTCAACCAGTCGGTATCTTCTCTCTCTCTCTCTCTCTCTCTCTCTCTCTCTCTCTCTCTCTCTCTCTCTCTCTCTCTCTCAATCTATCTATCTATCTATCTATCTATCTATCTATCTATCTATCTATCTATCTATCTATCTATCTATCTATCTATCTATCTATCTATCTATCTATCTATCTATCTCTCTATCTGTATCGCTGTTTTATTGTAAGGTAGATTTTTATTTTAAATATTCTTACTTCTTTTCATTCTCTCATCCTTTACAAAATCGCAGTACTTAGAACCATGCTGGGCTGAAGAGGAAAAAAAATAATAATATAAAAATAAAAGCAGGAAGAATTATTAATGTCCAAAGTTGTTAAAGCCTTCACCGAAATCGTCTACCGGTTGAACAAGCAACTCTGACCAGAATAATTATAGGAGACGGTATAGGTCATTCTAGTTCTAGATTCTTGTAAAAACACCCAGAAACAAGGCAGACAGACAGACAGACAGACAGAACTCACCACATAGATCTATCGGGTTTTTTCTCTACGCCTTGGGAATCAGCACCGCTATGCACCGCCACGCAACCTTTCCCGGCATGCGCCGGGTATCGACCCCGCCTTTGAACTCGGAATAAGTTAATAGGTCAAAGGTTAACTGGCGCGTTTTTGTCTCTTCAATGGAACTCTTGCGTGTTTGGCGTCTATGACGTCAGGAGTCAAGAATTCTGATGGGGCGACGTGTTATAACTGCTTATCTCTTAACTGCGGAGACGATGGAACCGTAGGCTTAATATAGGCCTGGAAGTCTTGGGTTGCAGACGGAGTGAATAGTATTATTGGAAGGGAGAGAAGGTATGATAATTGTCTTGGTTCTGCGTCTGCTGAGTTGAACTTCGTTGTTCCGTCTGCCATTTTGTGACTGTGAGTAATTCTTTCCCACACCCGGTACCCCGCGGAACGTAGTAGCATGTAGTCATGTCGCGTTATCGTGTGGCTGTAGTTGTGGCTGTCTTTGATGTGGCTACCCTAGAATATCGGAATCTTGTCTTCACTTAGACGCAGCCCCACAGCTGCTGCTGTTACCACTCAAGGCAGGTACCCACTCGAGTCAGTGAGTCAGGGGAAGTTTGCTTTGAAGTCTGTTAATCGGTTAGCTCAGCCGTTAGAGCGTTGGACTTCTGATATAGACGTGCGGGTTTTTGATCCCGATTAGGGTCATTCTAGTGGGTGAGGCTCTGACTCCATCTAACTCGCTGGCTGGCCTGACAACAAGAACAGAACTTGTCAGAAACATTGGTCCGGTCTGCACAAGATTTGTGGGAATCTCCAGGTACCGAAATTAACGCAACTAACCAGGCTTATCGATCATCACGCGCAACGCCGAAATTAAAAGGGGAACTTTATTTTTTTTCCCAATCAATTGGTTTAATTTATTATTATTATTAATATTATTATTATTATTATTATTATTATTATTATTATTATTATTAATATCGTTATTATTATTATTATTATTTGTTTTTTTGTTTTTTTGTTTTTTTTTTTTTTGTTTTTTTTTTGTTTTGTTTTGTTTTTTTGTTTTTTTGTTTTTTTTTGGGGGGGTTGTTTTTGGAGGAAGAAGAGAGACGGTATAATCCATAACTTGTGGGTTGATGTTGCCTGATTTCATTTGATCCCAGTCACCTGTTGTGTCTCTACAGGAGATAAAGAGAACGAAGTAAACAAAAGCGAACAACAACGCAATGCTGAGTCTCTATAATCTGGCCGTAACCTTCTCTCTAGCTCTGTACCGCCTCCTAGCCTGTCCTGTAGGGCTGATGCCGAGTTGAGGCTGCTGCCCACACCGTTAACATTCCTGTCTGGGTTCGTTAGACAGAGAATCTCTCTCTCTCTCTCTCTCTCTCTCTCTCTCTCTCTCTCTCTCTCTCTCTCTCTCTCTCTCTCTCTCTCTCTCTCTCTCTCTCTCTCTCTCTCTCTCTCTCTCTCTCTCTCTCTCTCTCTCTCTCTCTCTCTCTCTCTCTCTCTCTTTCCATATCTCAATTCTTTCCTGCAAAAAAGCGTATCTTTATTTTCCGATTGAATACAGATAATCGTTGTCTTCTAGATTTCTCAGTGAACCTTTTACAGTGTTTTTTGTGACGTCATCGCTCAAGGTGATTACCATCGAAGCTTCGAAGAGTTCTTTTATCACAGACTCAAACTCTCACACGTTTTAACATATTTTTTGAACCATGCAGGAAAGATCCCGTTTTTTGGTTTTGTTTGTTTTTTTAAGTTGTTTTTTTTTTTTTTTTGGAAAAAGGGGGGAGAGGGTGGGGGCAGGGAGTGGAAGAGTTGAATTGGAGTTATGAGAGGCGTGTATTATGAAAGTTTGTGGCGCTGGGCTGCTCCCAGGTTTAACCAAATGTTTACTCCGTGTCACGTCAGGTTTGCTTGTCAACTCTCACACCCCCCCCCCCCGTCCCCCATACCTCGAGATCCTTGGTGCAAAGCGGCCTGTCATAGTGATGTCAAGACGCAGCCAAACTTGGCCGCCGCGCTGTGAAAAATCTGGCAATAATTTCCGATGCTGCATTATGGGAAATGGGCAAATATTGGCATGGATGCTTCCGGTTTATTTTCGGTTTCCTTTCGCGCTATTTCCGTCCGAGTTTTGAAATATTGCTTGCTCTTGCGTTGTTCAGGTTTTTGCTTGCTGTTATTGGGACGTTCGCTGCGTCTTGTGAAATGCTTTCTTGGTGTATTTTTTTCCTCCTCAAAACTCTGTCCTTGTTTTGCAATGTTATTTCGTTGAATTTGGCTTTCTTCTTCTTCTTCTTCTTCTTCTTCTTCTTCTTCTTCTTCTTCTTCTTCTTCTTCTTCTTCTTCTTCTTCTTCTTCTTCTTCTTCTTCTTCTTCTTCTTCTTCTTCTTCTTCTTTCTTTTTCTTCTTCTTCGTCTCCTCCTCCTTCCCCTCCTCCTCCTCCTCCTCCTCCTCCTCCTCCTCCTCCTCCTCTTCCTCCTTCTCCTCCTCCTCCTCCTTCTTCTTCTTCTTCTTCTTCTTTTCTTCTTCTTCTTCTTCTTCTTCTTCTTCTTCTTCTTCTTCTTCTTCTTCTTCTTCTTCTTCGTCTCCTCCTCCTCCTCCTCCTCCTTCTTCTTCTTCTTCTTCTTCTTCTTCTCTGTCTATCAATAACATAATGCCTACAGCCCCCTAGAAGCTTATCTTAACACTGCCAACATACCGTCAAGGCCAGACCCAACCCAGAATTCACCGAATGGCGAGTGCCGTATCATTTCTCGACTATTCTCAAATCCTCAGCAGACATTAACCGTCAAATCGCTGGGCTTTCCGGGATTTTTCTCTGATTGCCTAGAGAATGGCCATTTCGAGGTTTCTTACCTCTAGCCAGCCTGTGATTTTAGCGTTCGACCCCCCCCCCCCCCCCCCCCTCTTCTTTTCTCTGTTAATGAGATAAGATAA
>JAWDGP010006670.1:37500-84245 GCA_033675545.1 Elysia crispata
TGAACTCTCTTGGCTTAGCGATTTAGATAAGTTAATCAAACTGATCAGGGTTTGATTTTTCTCCGCAGGTTACATCAACATGTATTTATCCGAGATGAAAAACAGAGAATTGATCGAGAAATGGTAAGTGTTGCTGACAGCTAGAGGACAAGGGCAGTAACCCCTGCCAACAGCTAGATGCTGAGTCGTATTCTCTTCAAGTCTTTAACTTGGAGCAAATTTTTTTGTTTACGCGTTCTCTATTTCACAAAATACATTTTTATCGTTTGTCACCGCTTGTTTTTTTTTTAACATCAACTTTTTTTTTATAGTGGATAGAAGAAAAAAAAAGTCTAGGCTATTTGTCTGACTTTCTTTTCCTCTATTTAATTATTTATCACTAAGATTTCTTTACCTCTCTCTTTCTGGGGAAATAAAACGTCTCTGAGTGACTTTAAATGAGATGCTTAAATGAGTTTTGTCTCATATTTTGCTCCTCCTTTTGAAAAGCTCTGCGTATAAAACAAGATGCAACATCTCCTTCACATTAGAAACGTTAGCTTAAGATATGTTCTTTCCTCCGCCAGGATTACGTGTAACTCCGGTACAGTCGGTAAAGCCGGGAAGGAACAGAAGAGTGACCTCCCCATCATTCGGGTCAAGTCCAGGCGGCAGACGGTGGAGATTCTGCCGTTGGACGCATATCAGTCTTTCATACAGGTAGATGTCAGGCCTTTCTCTTTCTCTTTCTCTCTCTCTCTCTCTCTCTCCCTCTCTCTCTCTCATTCTCTCTCTTGCTTCCCCCCCCTCCCCCACTTTTTCTCTTTATTCCCTCGTCTCTCATTCTTGCAATCTTTCTTCTTTCCTTTCTCTTTATCTCTCTCCATCCATCTCTGTACTTTTCAGAAAGCCTCTCAGATCACACATTGACGGATCGGCTAGGGACTCGTAAAATTCCCTGTTTGTCCAAAAATTTACTTCAATATTCACTCTATCAGTCTCTCTTTGATGTCCCAAGTTAATTTTCTGAATTTTTCTTTTTGATATCTCTCTGAATGGTTTTATTGTAACAGCTTTTGCAATTTTTTTTCTTCTTTTAGCTGGGAATCTTTCTGAAGATGAAAATTATTGTTACCATTATATTATATCTTCTCTCCCCCCCCCCCCCCCTTTTTTTTTTCCTTCCCTATCCAGTATCTGACGGTGGACTACCGAGACCTGTGTCGAGTCTTGGAGCCGCTGCTAGCGGTGAGGGAGAAGGAAGACTTCGCCACCAGTCTGGTCCACATCCTACAGAAACAGGGCAAGGCTTGCGTCTTCCTCTCAGATGTCGTCATGGAGGAGATTTCGCGCCTCGGTGGGTAGCAGGGCGTTAGGACAATCCTGCAGTTTTGCTTGACATTATATGAAATTATCTTCATTCTTCAGAATTATTTTAATATTAGCAGAAGCTTCAAAATCTTATTGGACGATATAGTTTCTTCCTGGTAGTTTTCAATATTTTTGAAATTTCTCCGATTACTCTCTTAGAATCTTATAACATTGATGTAATGATTTCTCCTTACAGCACCAATATCCTACTTTTGTTGAAATAAGTGTTAAGGGACGCTTTAATTTTGTTTTTGTTTTTAATACCAATTGATTTCGTTCCCTACAATTTTTTTTGTTTTTTGTTGGGTTTTTTTTATAGAATATGAATAAGAAGAGAAGACAAGCAACAGCTTTTTCCTAACAGAAGCAGCAGTCGTGCCCACACATGCTGGAAAGGCCAGCGATTTTAACCAATTTAAGTTCTCGGTTAATCGCTCATTGTCCCCTTCATAATTTTCCTCTCGGCAGATGACGAGCACTTGACCTTTCGGGGGAACAGCATCGCTACCAAGGCTATGGAAGCGTACATGAAGCTCGTCGGAGAGAAGGTAAGGAAGGGCAAGGATAAAATTGCGTATGATTGTTTTAAATTGTCGTGCTGTCTCCTCTAAATTGCTCTCAGTTCTTGGGGGTTTTTTTTAGTGGGAAAACCCAAACAGATAACTGCTGTCACATCAAATTTTCTCGAAGTGTAAACAACCTCTTGCTTGCTTTGCATTCCATATTTTCCCTCCCTTTAATATGCTTTTTCTTCATGCATCAAAGGACATGCATTTAAATTGGGGTTTGTTTTTTTTGTGAAAGCTGAACCTTTAAATGATATTTACTAGCAGTTTCACCGGGCATAATTTTGTCAAAATATTTTCTTTGTTGACTTGGGTGAACTTCACATTAATGTGAGTGAAAGCTCGATGTGAAATTTAACCACTGTTTCCCCCATCTTTCTACTCCCTCTCTGGTAATTAAATGATAGCCCAGAGTAGGAGCAGAGGAGCAGTGTATGTAAATTGTAGTTGATTTAACTTTTTTGTGTGTGTTTGTGTGGGAGGGGGGGAGGTAAATCATCAGTAGTAGTTGTATACCCTTCTTTAGATCAATCAGGTTGTGTCTGATGTGTTAGTTTTTTTGCCATAATGCTGGCTCTTGGGTCGCTGTGAAGTACAGTGAACCTCCAACGGCTCCAGCTCAGCCCAGTAACCACGAATTGCTTGAACTGCAGAGGTTAACAATAAAATGGTCATGAATACTTTCTCTATTGACAAAGGACAAAGGAAAAGAACTGTGTTATCTTCCCTCTATCTTCCTCGCTATGCCAGTTGGCTCCATTATCTGGCTGGAATCTGGCTAAGTACTCCATGGAGGCGTGACAGTGACCTTTTGTTTGTTTTTTTAGACAAAGGGAGTTAAGATAAGAGAGTAATTGGTCTTGATTGGTCTGCATTGTTGGTTTCTTACTTGTAAATTGTTTCGCACTCTTTGGTTAGGAGATGGATGTTTCAGATTATTTTGTTTGCAAGGTCAAACAAGTGGACTCAGAATTGTAAATTGTCCAACAATCTGTGGTTATGAAACAGATGTTTGTGATTAGTTCTTCACAAGGTCAAACAAGTAGACTCTTGATAGTTCATTATGTAGCAATCTGTGGTCAAGAAACAGATGTTTTAGATTATGTTCTGTGCATTTTCAGACCAGCCGAGTAAGATTAGCCATAGTTTGAGATTTCACATGTTTCAAAATAGCTGTAAAATTCTGTAAACAATGAAATTTAAACTGCCACCACTTTCCTGTGTTCTTTCTCCTGCCTGTGTCGAACATTTTAACAGTCGTATTATCTGCTCGTGTGAGGCATGGGATTCACTATTCAAGCTTGTTGATTTCACAGTTTAAAATTTCCTGAGAATGACCAGAGGTCTGAAATATTTCCTACAGGGTTTCATATCGGTTTTGCATTTTTTTAAAAATACACAAAGTGTTATAGTTTCTCTTATTTCTGTTATAATATATTATCTGTCTTATTTTCCCCGTCAGTATTTGCAAGACACATTGGGAGAGTTTATACGAAACTTGATCAAGTCGACGGATGACTGCGAGGTCGACCCGGCCAAAGTGGGCACCCCTCAGCTCTTGTCGTGCCAGCAGAAGAACCTGGACATGTACTCCAACATGGCGTGGGTGAAGATCATCAACTCGTTCTGCTACTTCCCGAAGTAAGGTCTGGCTTATGGCTGGATGGGGTTGACCAGTTTTTAGACCCGGAACTCAAACATCCATCCCTTAGCTCTGTTCTACTACTATTCCAATCTTGGGCACCTCTTTGCAATGTGCACAGAGTGTACAAATATTATCAATAACATCTTTGGTTTTTTTAAATAACTGTAAATGAATGCGAAAGACTGTGGCACTTTCTTTTTTTTTGTATTATTTTAACTAGACCATTTCTATCTTAGTTTTGACGTAGTTTAATCAGCTCCTTTATCATGCGTTACTTAGTGTGTGGGTTTATTTTCCTGGACTTATGAAGAAAGTCGTTCATCCTTTTGGGTCTCAATTATAAGAGAGAGTTGAAAGCTGCGAGATTTTTATTTCTAATGCCTTGTTTTCTTAATTCAAAAACAGCAGATATATGTACCTATATGATCCTTTATGTAATTAAAGTGCCTGGTGCCAACTAAATCTTTTTAATTGGCCACATTTTTGTACTGATTTGGCACTCAGCTATCAGCTCCGAGACTTCTGGCTGTTCTTGCTTTCTTAACATCACAAGATTTCTCTACTAAGCAAACAAAGATGAATTCACTGTCGCTTTTGGCACTTATTTATCCTGTGTTTACCTCCCATGTCAAACATACCATGCTACTATAGTTATCCCCCTGCATATTCCAGCGAGCTGCGAGAAGTATTTGCCAGTCTGCGCAGCCACTGCGAAGACCGCGGTAAAACCGACTATAGTGACAACCTTATCAGCGGTTGCATCTTCCTGCGGTTCTTGTGTCCGGCCATCCTCTACCCTAGTCTCTTCAACCTTACTCAGGAATACCCAAACGAGCGAGCCTCGCGTAACCTCACGCTGATAGCGAAGACGATCCAAACATTGGCCAACTTCACACAGTACGTGTCACTGATCATCTTTCTGATCATCTTTGCTTGCCTTGCTGGATTTCTTTTATTTACTTTTTAACTTTTTTTGGAGAGGGAGGGGAGAGGTAGGGGCAGCAATTTGGTAAAATTATTATTGGAATTTAGAAAATATTTGGGGTCATTTTTTTGCAAATCCTTGGAGATCTTAGAACAATGATGTATTGTAGAAGATTTCTTTGTAATTGTGGTGCTCTTGTTCTGTTTTTTCTGTGTGTGTGTGTGTGTGTAATGTATGAGAGAAAATAATAGCTTTCAAAATCCGGAATGAGATAGGAATGATTTTATTTTTTATTTTTTTTTTATCAACAGGTTTGGGGGTAAGGAGGAGTTTATGACGTTCATGAATTCCTTCATCGAGAGGGAAGCACCGAACATGAAGGGGTTCCTACACAGAATATCTGTAAGCTTTATCTTCTTTTTATGTGTGTATGTTTTTGTGTTCCTGTTTAGTTTTTTCCTTTTTTTTTATTTTTTTTTTTGTCATGACACATCGCAGCACAGATTGAGATAACTGCTGCCTAAGGACCTCTGTACTGCTTTTGTCTGGTGACTCAGTGTCACTTGAGCTAAGAGCTAAATTTCATGCGTGTATTTAACATATTATTTACATTTTGTTTTGTTTTTTTAATATTATATTATGCTTACCATTCAATTTCTATTTTATCATAAGATGAAGCATCATCAATTTGGCTCTGTTAAGATTTTTTAGGTTTCATTTTGGCTCTCCTGAATTCTTGTAATAATAATTATCTGAGAACCTCTCTGTGTGTTTCTCCTTGTTTGTGAAAAAAGCTCTCAGGTTACACCATATATTATTTTCCAAAACAATCCAAGAGAATCATTCTTCGATTTCGTTATCTCCCTCGATATCTCTGCCAGGGTGGGGATGTCGGGAACCAGTTCCTGGAGTTTGACGGCTGCATTGATCTCGGCAAGGAGTTGTCTGTCCTTCACTGCCTCCTGGTGGAGTGTAAGGGGAAATACCCGGAGGTATGTCAACGGGAGAATCTTGTCTTGGTCTTATCCGTGTATGGTAGTTGCTGTCAGAGTGAATAGACTAGACAAAATTGAGTTAAACATGCTCGGTTGTTTTTACTCTCTGTGCGTTACTTCTGATGCACAGTTTTATTATTTTTCTTGGTGTAATTGTATTGTAGGAAATTAGAAAGATGAAAAGATAACATAGTTTTAGAATTAGGTGTCCTACTTTTTCATATAGGAAAAAACTTAAGTTTACATCTGCCATATTGTCTTCAATGAAACGTGTTTCTTAATATCAATGTTCTGCTTTAGTAGATTGTATTATAAAAAAATTTTCATGGGTTTACACTTCAATGGAAGGAAATGAAAACGCAAGAGACAAAGCTTAGACTTGAACGTTTTTTTAACATTATTATTACTATTACTACTATTATTATTATTAATCTGTAAACATTAGATTGATATCCAAATTTCCAGGAGAGCTTGAAAATTTAGAAAATAAGCATTGATTTCTGACAGGGAAAATTTCATAGATTCATATGAGTTCTTGTAAAAAAAGAAATAAAAATTTTGTTCCAAACTATGTAGATCATCCATCCTGGCGTTGTTGTGGGTTTTGCTAATAAACTCGTGTTTTGTCTATTCACCGATCGGAAACCTGGACTTATTTCGTGTTTATTTCACAAACTTTCTTCGTGTTTATGTCACAAACTTTCTTGGTGTTTATGTCACAAACTTATTTCGTGTTTATGTCACAAACTTATTTCGTGTTTATTTCACAAACTTTCTTCGTGTTTATGTCACAAACTTTCTTGGTGTTTATGTCACAAACTTATTTCGTGTTTATGTCACAAACTTATTTCGTGTTTATGTCACAAACTTATTTCGTGTTTATGTCACAAACTTATTTCGTGTTTATGTCACAAACTTATTTCGTGTTTATGTCACAAACTTATTTCGTGTTTATGTCACAAACTTATTTCGTGTTTATGTCACAAACTTATTTCGTGTTTATGTCACAAACTTATTTCGTGTTTATGTCACAAACTTATTTCGTGTTTATGTCACAAACTTATTTCGTGTTTATGTCACAAACTTATTTCGTGTTTATGTCACAAACTTATTTCGTGTTTATGTCACAAACTTATTTCGCGTTTATGTCACAAACTTTCTTGGTGTTTATGTCACAAATATATTTCGTGTTTATGTCACAAACTTATTTCGTGTTTATGTCACAAACTTTCTTGGTGTTTATGTCACAAACTTATTTCGTGTTTATGTCACAAACTTTCTTGGTGTTTATGTCACAAACTTATTTCGTGTTTATGTCACAAACTTTCTTGGTGTTTATGTCACAAACTTATTTCGTGTTTATGTCACAAACTTTCTTGGTGTTTATGTCACAAACTTATTTCGTGTTTATGTCACAAACTTATTTCGTGTTTATGTCACAAACTTTCTTGGTGTTTATGTCACAAACTTTCTTGGTGTTTATGTCACAAACTTTCTTGGTGTTTATGTCACAAACTTATTTCGTGTTTATGTCACAAACTTATTTCGTGTTTATGTCACAAACTTATTTCGTGTTTATGTCACAAACTTATTTCGTGTTTATGTCACAAACTTATTTCGTGTTTATGTCACAAACTTATTTCGTGTTTATGTCACAAACTTTCTTGGTGTTTATGTCACAAACTTATTTCGTGTTTATGTCACAAACTTTCTTGGTGTTTATGTCACAAACTTATTTCGTGTTTATGTCACAAACTTATTTCGTGTTTATGTCACAAACTTATTTCGTGTTTATGTCACAAACTTATTTCGTGTTTATGTCACAAACTTTCTTGGTGTTTATGTCACAAACTTATTTCGTGTTTATGTCACAAACTTATTTCGTGTTTATGTCACAAACTTATTTCGTGTTTATGTCACAAACTTATTTCGTGTTTATGTCACAAACTTATTTCGTGTTTTTGTCACAAACTTTCTTGGTGTTTATGTCACAAACTTATTTCGTGTTTATGTCACAAACTTATTTCGTGTTTATGTCACAAACTTATTTCGTGTTTATGTCACAAACTTATTTCGTGTTTATGTCACAAACTTATTTCGTGTTTATGTCACAAACTTATTTCGTGTTTATGTCACAAACTTTCTTGGTGTTTATGTCACAAACTTATTTCGTGTTTATGTCACAAACTTTCTTGGTGTTTATGTCACAAACTTATTTCGTGTTTATGTCACAAACTTTCTTGGTGTTTATGTCACAAACTTATTTCGTGTTTATGTCACAAACTTATTTCGTGTTTATGTCACAAACTTATTTCGTGTTTATGTCACAAACTTATTTCGTGTTTATGTCACAAACTTATTTCGTGTTTATGTCACAAACTTATTTCGTGTTTATGTCACAAACTTATTTCGTGTTTATGTCACAAACTTATTTCGTGTTTATGTCACAAACTTATTTCGTGTTTATGTCACAAACTTATTTCGTGTTTATGTCACAAACTTATTTCGTGTTTATGTCACAAACTTATTTCGTGTTTATGTCACAAACTTATTTCGTGTTTATGTCACAAACTTATTTCGTGTTTATGTCACAAACTTTCCTCAGCAAACCGCCAAACCAGAGTATGAGAAGCTCAGCAGTATTCTGACATCGCTGACCACTGCCCTCGAGGACCCGACGGTCGGCCAGAAGAAACCTAGCAGCAGCAGCACCGCCAACGGCAACAACACCAGTGGTGGTGGTAGTAAATCTAACACCAGCAACAACCGCAGGTCGCAGATCTATGACAACCTCATGCACATCATCAATACAACCAGGTAAAACCGACAAGATTTCATCATAAGTCCTGGGTTAAAAAGCATTCTTCTTTCTTATTTTAGATCTGGTCCAAGCATACAAATCTTTGCTAAGACGCTGTCATTTCTGAGGAAGATCTATTGATCTTGTTGGAACTAAAGGTTGTTACTTGTGTTAAAATGTGGCCTTTGTTAGAAGAGCACAAGTGGGTTTGAAATAGTTACTGCATCTTTAAAAGCTGCTTTCTTTTGAGAGATTGAATAATGTCCATTGTGGTTCTGAGAGTTCCCCCACACACACACACACACACCATTTATTTAAATTTCAGAAGCAGAATAATTACAGGAAAACCAATCTTGATTGAGTTTCAACTTCTGCACCCCCCCAATTTATCAAAGGGTGATACATTTCATGTCTTGTTCGGACTAGCCTTGCTTGATATGCTTGTATTCTTCTTAAATGGAGTGAAAGTAAGATCCCTCCCCAAATATAAACATATCCTCATCTTGTTTTCAGCACCACGTCTACCACCACAACCACCACCACTAGCAACAGCAGCAGCAGCAGCAGTAAACCACTTGACATTGGAGGTCGTGGGGTCATCCCTCCCAGCAGGATAGGCTACGTTATTCCCACGGCCAGGGCGTCCAACAATAGCAGCAGCAATACCCAGCCGCCGGCCATGACTACTTCCTCCCCTACCGAGGTTCTCATTGACATGCTGCGGCACTGCGGGGAGCCAGCCGAGGAGCTTCCTGCCCTGGCGGAGCGGTACCGCCAGCTGGAGAACGAGCGTAGCCGGACAGGAACTCCGACCACTGCCCTCTCCTCCTCCAACGCTTCCCTGAACTCTATCGGGCGAAAGGGTTCAGACGCGAGGGTGCCGACATCATCAGCATCATCGTCCTCATCAACAGCTGTATCGGGCGCTCCAAGCGTGGCGTCATTAGTCAACAAGTTGAACAACGCCACTGCGACACTGACCAGAACGGAAGAGAGATTCGGCATGAAGAACAGTTCGAGGAACGTGTCTCTGAACGCTGTTCCACCGGCCCCTCAGAACCAAAGGACGGGGACCATAGGTCGGGTCGGTAGACGGCGGTCCAGTCAAGAGGAGGGACGAGGGGGTGAGGGAGATGTGACGGTCAAGGATTCTTGGTCACATGTTCCTGGGGATAACTCTAAAAACAACCTATCCAAGGATGGACCATACCATCCACACGGGGATTATATAGATCTGATTCCATTCATGGACGACATGGCAGGGCAGGCAACTCTGGAAGGAAATAGTAGCGGAAGTCAGGTATGTGTCTGTCTTGCCAACCATCTTCTCTTTCCTTCTTTAGCTCAGACTGACTAAAACTGAACTTTTTGGTATTTTGCGGTTCAGCTTTGCAAGCCGAGGGTTGTGGTTTGCGTGTGTCCGCTGAATTTTTTTCCTTCCTTTTTGTTTCTTTTACCGTGATGTTTTGTCGGTTTTTTCAAGATGTGGCTTAACCTGTGATGTGAGAAATCTCTACCCCATTTCTGTGTTTTGACCATGAGCCAGTGAAGATTTTGTCCTGTTTTTTTTTTATTATTTTATTTTTCCTGTTTGGACTTGGAGCTATCAACATATTCGTTGCTCAAAGTTTCCTATAAATTATAATGCTCTAGGCCTACCAGGATTGTTTTCTACAATTTTCTTTTTGTTTTCTATTCTGTTGTTTTTTTGTTTTTTTGTTTTCTGTTTTGAGTTGTTCTTTTTTTTAATTAGGTGAATTGCAAGTACCCTCAAATGGGAGAGAAACTGCTTGATAAAATTTTTCGATTACCATTTACGTTAATTTCTTTTTCTTTTTTTTTTTTTTTATTGGAATTGATATAATTTTAATCAACAGTACATCATGCTAGGTTACTCTCCTGAGGGATAGTTTAAAATTTTTACATGAAGAAAAGGCTTATTTTGTTTTTGTTTTTCTATTATTTAACATTTGTTCTTCTCTGTAATTATAATCACCTTTTATATTGCATGACATAATTAACTTACCTTGCTCTGTCTATTGATAAGTCTGTAAATACTCTCTCTCTCTCTCTCTCTCTCTCTCTCTCTCTCGCCCTCTCCCTCCCTCTCTCTCTCCCTCCCTCTCTCTCTCTCTCACTCTCTCTCCCTCTCTCTCTCCCTCCCTCTCTCTCTCTCTCCATCTCTATTTCTCCCTCTCTCTCTCTCCCTCTCACCTCCCTTACTCCCGCACTCTTTCTCTCTGACTCATACCCTCAATAGTTAGCTGTTAACAGAATGATTCTAGGAAAAGCTTTAAATGCATGATGAAAGAACTAACTTTACCAAACATTTTGCCTCCCACAAACATAGAGCACATCTAGCGAGCGCAGCAAATAATATATCACCCACTTTGTCTAACTGTGTGTGTGCCTTTATGCTATTTCTCACTACACACCTCAGAGGTTCGATAGTGGCTATAAATAGAACCCTGTGCAACACACTTGCGTTACTAGCACGAGGCCACGACGACACGCTCACTTGCATGGGCCGACACGGCATTCGTCTTAATCTACACAATAAATCTTAATCACAATCACTTGAAGGTTACTCTTGAGTGGAAAGACTATATCAAACAATCTTGCTCTAATCCAAATAATCAAGGCCAGACTCGGTCAGTGATATTTTTCAACCCCCCCCCCCCCCCCCAAACCCTAGCAGCCTCCCAATCCCCCCCGTACAGTTTAAACTCAATGCTCACCCTCTTTCTAATTGACGAAATGAGAAAATTTAAATACAATCTATTTTTTTTTATTTTTTTTTTACTCTGAAGGTCTTCTGAATCAGATTTGTTAGGGAAAAAATGCAAAAGAGATATAAGGACTAGTATTATCCTTTTCTTTCTTTTTTTTTTTTTCTGCATTCATTTATTCTTTTGCTCATAATAATGGTGTGTTATTCTTTTTTCATTGAAATTCTTGGATATACTTTTTCTATTTTTTTAATCCTTTTTTTTTAAAAAAAAGCTGTATACATGATTATATATATCATATACATAATTATCTATACATTGAGAACCAAAACAAAATCATTTTAAAAAAAAAAAGGAAATAAAGAAAGTCAATGAAAGTTACTACCCCAAATCTCTCCTAATTTACTCCAAGATGGCAAGGGTCAATGAACTTGTCCATTCTCCTCTGTCAGTCTGTTTATTCTTTTTTACCTGTCTGTCTGTCTACGAGTCTCTCTCCTCTCTGTCCTAGCCTTCTCTCTCTCTCTCTCTCTCTCTCTCTCTCTCTCTCTCTCTCTCTCTCTCTCTCTCTCTCTCTCTCTCTCTCTCTCTCTCTCTCTCTCTCTCTCTCTCTCTCTCTCCCACACCAAAATAAGGGTGACTAATTTCATCACCACCATCGTCCTAACCTCCCCTCATTGTAACGACAACCACAAATCACCACCACCACCATCCTCATCACCTCCCCTCGTTGTAACGACAACCACAAATCACCATCACCACCACCATCACCGCATGCCTGCAGATCTCCATCGGGCCGATGTCCACGGCAGCATCCTCCGGCTACCACTCTCTGGGCCGCAGCGGCAGCAGCCACCCTCCGTCCCAGGCCGACTCGCCCAGCATCAGCATCGCGTCCAGCGGCTCCAGGCACGCCCCGGCCGGACACAGCTGGACCGGTCACTCGGGCGGTGGACACCAGCGGGAGCTGACCCGAGAGCTGGCCAGGTCCCCAATCATTCACTATCACCCTGTAAGTTGGTTGCTTGTCCTCCCTTCCCCCCCCCCTCCTCCCTCCCCCCCCCCCCCCCCCCCCGCCTTACAATCTTTTTCTTTCACTCTCCTCTCTGAACCCTCCTTCTCCTCCTTTTCTTCCTCCTCGTCCGTCTCTCCCTTTCAGGCCTGTGATGTTATAAGTTTGTTAATCTTTCTCAAGAATGTATATTTTAGAATTTTAAAAAGTCTGCAATAAAGTCGATTTTTCGTAATCTACATTAAAAATTTATCAGGTTGTATAAAATTCAAGCACCTGAAATCTTTCTCACCACATCCTTTAATAGGCAAAAACTTTAAAATGATAAAAAAGGAGAGAATAAAATTTAATGTTCTGAGGACCCGACCTTCCTTTTCCTGAATGAATTCCCCCCTCTCCCCCCCCCCCCTCCCACTTTTCTCATTCTCCCATCTGAGTTTCTCCTCTCAACCCCCCTCTAGCCCTCGAACTTGATCGATCCATAAAATTCGTCCCTGACAATTCCTCGTACGATTTGAACCAGGGCCTTCCACTGCCCAGCTTCTACTTCACAACCTTACATTTCCAGAACTTAGATTGCAAATCTTCTCCTGCATATTCTTCACCTCCTTCCTCCAACCTCCTCAGCTTTTCTTTCCTGTCCATCCATGATCTGAAATAAAGGTCCATGATGTTCTGTTGTTTAATTACTGCTATCAGTATTGTCTTCCTCTACCTGGCTCAGACCGGACAGAGAAAGCTATTTATAAACTCTGCGGAATGTTTTGCGCTTCCC
The DNA here is from genome assembly GCA_033675545.1 of Elysia crispata. NCBI lineage: Eukaryota > Metazoa > Mollusca > Gastropoda > Plakobranchidae > Elysia > Elysia crispata. The sequence continues at coordinate 50,298 of JAWDGP010006670.1, forward strand.
CTCACATGCTTTGAAGTGGCTTGGAATGAAACGCTTTGTTGTGGAGAATGCTCGATAGATTGTGGCTCGTTTTGCTGACTTTTTTTTTTTAATTTTATGAATAATTATCCTTAAGATTAAAAAAAAAATTGCAACCTGGTGTTGAATAAACCGAATAAAGAAGTAGTAAGGGCTATTGTGGCGCAGGTTAGAAGGAGTAAAGCTTATGTAAATGAAATATTTGATCTAAATATTGCATCGTTGTAATTGTGAAAATTTAATGAAGGCAAGAAATTATGCACTGTTATGGTTACCTAGGAGGTAAATTACAGCTAGTGTCAAATCTTGATTCAGATTTTAAAAAAAAATGGAACGAAACTACAAATGTTATTTTTTATTTAAGAAATTATTGCATTGCTGTCACTGTGACAGTGTGTTACCGGTAACATAACCATGACTTGATTGGAACTAGAGTTGTTATAAGCCCAGATTTCTGTAATTCTTGAAAAATTAGAGGCATAGTTTATTATATTACACAATATAATAGCTTTGTTTTAATTGCTGAAGGCAAGAATTAACAGTTTTTTTAAATGGTCTGTTACTACCAGAATAACTATAGCTTGAGATGATCAAAGAAAACAAAATTTCGTTATAGTTATAGATCACCTTCATTCCTAGAAAATGTTAATAAACTTGAAAATGCTGTATGGAAAGAACAGCTATGGCCGCGTTTTCTGTAGATCAGAATGATGGAGCTAGGTCTGTCTTTTATTTGTTCCCAACCAGTCTGTGTTTGTTTGTTTTTCTTTTGTTTTGTTTTTTTTTTGTGCGTGTGTATGTGGCAACAGTCTCGTCCTGTAGGAAAATTTTAAAGTCAGGTTGTATGATTCAGTTGGCTGCAGCATGTGCTACTTGAGTTTAGAATGACAAAAACTTAAATAGAAAACAGCTTCTACTAGTTCTAGTGGACGCTTTAGTTTGCTTGACTGAATAAATGATGCAGGGGCATAGCGTTGGGGGAACTGGCATTATGTACTCATTTCATTATTATTATTATTATTATTATTATTATTATTATTATTATTATTATTATTATTATTATTATTATTATTATTATTATTATTATTATTGTTGTTGTTATCATTATTATTGTTATCATTATTTTTATTATTATTATTATTATTATTATTATTATTATTATTATTATTATTATTATTATTATTGTTATTATTATTGTTATCATTAGTAGTAGTAGTAGTAGTAGTAGTAGTAGTAGTAGTAGTAGTAGTAGTAGTAGTAGTAGTAGTAGTAGTAGTAGTAGTAGTAGTAGTATTATTATTATTGTTATTATTATTATTATTATTATTATTATTATTATTATTATTATTATTATTATTATTATTATTATTATTATTATTATTACTATCATAATCATTATAATTCTTTTTTTCTCTCTATGATTATATTTTTACTCTAAACTTGATAAGCTCATAAATGTGTGTAGAGGAAGTTGAGTGCTTTTGTTTTTTGTTTTGATTGTTTTGTTTTGTTAATGATTTGTTTCTTTTTTTTTCGTACTAGAGCTAGATACATTGAATGTTTGGTTGGTTTTCTTTCTAGGTTGTAGTCTCTTGAATATTTTCTTGGCTTTTGGGTCGATTTTTTTTTTGTTGTTCTGTTTTTGTTTTGTTGTTTTGTTTTTGTTTCTTTTTTATGTTATTAGTTCTTTTTTTTTTCTTTTGCGAGAGGATTTGATGACTTTGTTTCAAGCTGATAGAACCTGAGAAAGATCTTTTTTTTTTACCTAAAATGAAATGTGACAAAAGTGAATCTCGGTTTTTATTCCAACTACTTTTAGATTTTCTAGACTTTGATCAATCTATTCAAAGTTGTGACTTCAATTGTGAGAGGAAAAATTCTTTCAATGTACAGCACTGTAGTATGTTGTAATCAATGATGTTGTTTTTTTTAATTTCGAGCATGTTTATCTTTACTTCCCTTCTTTTAATTTTTATGAATAATTACTAATACTGTTGGTATTATTATGATTATTATTATTGTTATTATTATTATCATTATTATTATTATTATTATTATTATTATTATTATTATTATTATTATTATTATTATTATTATTATTATTATTATTATTTTTATTATTTTTATTGTTATTGTTGTTGTTGTTGTTGAGCAAATATAGACAGTTATTTCAAGTCTGTGGAGATGTGACACAGATAAGCAGTTATGGAAATTTTTTTTTTCATTAATGTGTGGAAATCCTAAGCTGTAACTTACTTTGACTGCCAAAAATCATGGGCATTACTGGAGTCTCTGTGTTTGACTCTTAATTGAGCTGCAATTTTTCTTGTTTTCCATTATTCTGCATTAAAAAATGGCCAGAATATGTTAAAAGAATTAAAGGTTGAGAATTGTTGTGTACCGATAATTTTAAATTTAATTTAATTTTTTTTTTAAAAGCATAATATGGAAGGACACAAATGTTGATTTTGTTTTGTTTTTTGTTTTTATTCTATTTTCATAATTATTTTTATGTATAAGATTTGGTAGTTTTGATGAGTTTTTTCATTCCTTTTATCGATGCGTATCAGACTCAAAACAGTTTTTTCTATAGCCTGAATTAAACGTTTCCTCCGGTGTCTCTCTCTAGCCACAACAGCCAGCCTCGCAGCCACTGGCGTTCGCCAACCCGCTGTTCCGACACCAGCAGCAGCAGCAGCATCAGGACCCGGGGCGGCACCAGAACGAGGAGGAGATGGCGACCCACCACAGGGGTATGACCCTCAGCCACGCCCACGCCGTCCAGCGAGTGTCCAGCGACTCGTCCCTGAGCAGCACTGACGAGGCGGAGAACAGTGCGGCATCTGGTCAGGGCCAGCCAGTCGCCGTTTCCCACCGCAGGGGCAGCAACAGCAAACCCTCGGGAGGTGGGGGACATGGAGAAGGTAAGGCTGCGCAGAGCTCTACCGTCGCCACGCTGAAGAAACTCTCCCAGCTGCCGACGTCCAGCAGTGAGGACAGTCTTGACGAAGGAGGAGGAGGTGGGGGAGGCGGTGGGGGCAGCAAACCCTCAAGTTCCCCCCGCCAAGATGCTGGTGGGCAGGTCCCGTCCCCGCAACCCCGCCATCACCAGTACCCTCAGTACGGAGCCTCTCAGGTAGACACCACGTCTATGTCTTCCAGTGCAATAAGTGGCTGCAGCACATTCCCACGCCGCCACCATCGCAACAACAACAGCAACAGCAACAGCAGCAGCTCATCCAATACCAACAGCAGCAACACGGGCACTTTAAAAAACGGCAAGAGTGGGAACAGCAACAAGAGCGCGTCGAGCCCTCCCCTGCCGCCAAGGGAGGCCATCGCGGCAAGGACGGCTTGGAAGCCCGCGTCTGCCAAGGTGCCTGGTTTGGACTTTCCACGCCAGGTTTCCTGTCCTGGTCCAAATACGGGCATCGCTGGTGGCCAAGCAGGTCGAAACTTCCAGAACCGGGCGCGGCTGACCACCAACAAGGCCGGCTATGTCCAGCAGAGAGCCTCTCCTCGACAGGCCTCGGCCACGGCAGACTCAGCTCCAAACCCCACAGGTTCCCTGTCCAGGACTTATAAGAACAGCAGCGGCAGTGGTGGTGGTAGCGGCAGCGGCAGTAAAAGCTCTGGGAAGAGCCCCACCAGCCAGCGGAGGATGCTCACCTCCAGCATTGTCAGCTCGCTGTCGTCCTCCGTCGACCCGAGCGCAGCAAACAGCACGGCGCCGCCTGGCTGGCAGCTCGCGCAGCGGGTCAAGCGCGGCTCAAACTCCTCGGCCACGGAATCCAGCAGCAGCGGCAACAACAACAACAACAGCAGTAGCAGCAACAGCGAGGCTTCCTCGCCTCAGAGTCTGATGCGGTCGTCCTCGGCCCAGCAGACGACCACGTCAGGCAGCATGCAGGAATCGAGCAGCGCCCACAGTCTTGGTCACTCCTGGGGCAGCCTAGGCCCGGACGACACGCCGACCACCAACACGGCATCGCCCTTCCCTCCGCACAGCGACTCTAGTGGCTCCCTCAGCAGCCTGCCCCGGAATCACCAGCAAGCTAAGGGCAGGCAGCACGTGCCGCACAGTGAGTCCAGCGGGTCTCTCACGGGGAGGTCAGGGGTCATAGGTCATGTGGAGGGTGACCGGGGCTCTATACACAGTGCCAGCAGCAACACCAATGTCAACAGCAAAAACTCGAATGAGCAGCAGCAGCAGCAGCAGCAAAACCACACCAACAACAACTTAGACGGGACGTCGATGTCGTCCACCCAGCTGGACAACGAACCCGGGATTTCTGGGTCCCAGTCTCGGCTGCCCACAGTGACAGACGGTAGTGTCGGCAGCTCGAGCTCTATACCCCAACCCCCGTCTTTCTTAAACTCCAAGTATGCGGTGGTCCACCCCAACACGGCACACGCATCCCCATCCTCGCCGTCCCTCAACGCGGGAGGGATGCCCATCTCATCATCCTCCTCCTCCTCATCAAAGCCTCACAGCCTGGAGCTGGAGATCCTCAAACGAGCGTCCACGGATTCCATATTGAGCAGCGTGAGCGCTGGAGGTCAGGCGGCGTCACCCACGGGGTCCGGCCTGGGGATACCGCGGGAGGACAGCAGCCAGTCCATCTGCTCCTCGACAGGGTCCACAGGGTCGGGAGGGAACCGCCGGCTTTCGCCCCAGAGCACAGTGCACATGGGGATCAGCTCGGTACAGCGGAAGCTTCAGGAGCAAGAGAGGACGAAGCTGGAGGTAAACCTGAACATTGTGTAGTCTGCTGTAAACCTGAACATTGTGTTGTCTGATGTAAACCTGAACATTGAGTAGTCTAGTGTAAACCTGAACATTGTGTAGTTTGGTGTAAACCTGAACATTGTGTAGTCTGGTGTAAACCTGAACATTGTGTAGTCTGGTGTAAACCTGAACATTGAGCAGTCTGGTGTAAACCTGAACATTGAGCAGTCTGGTGTAAACCTGAACATTGTGTAGTCTGGTGTAAACCTGAACATTGTGTAGTCTGGTGTAAACCTGAACATTGAGCAGTCTGGTGTAAACCTGAACATTGTGTAGTTTGGTGTAAACCTGAACATTGTGTAGTTTGGTGTAAACCTGAACATTGAGTAGTCTGGTGTAAACCTGAACATTGTGTAGTCTGGTGTAAACCTGAACATTGAGTAATCTGGTGTTAGCTTGTAGGATTTTAGGGATAACACTATGTGCAGCTTTAATAAAACAAGAGGAATGTGTACCCTGATGTAAACTTTTTGTGGTACAGGATTACAGGGTCAGAGTTATGTGTTGATTTGGTTAACTAGATGTAAACCCTAAACTTTAGTTACCTGGTTAAAAAAAAACTTATGGCATTTTAAATTTAGAATTATGTGTAGCTTGGCTAGAAAAAAGCGGAAAAACTTCTGATTTTGCAAACGCAGCATTTGAGTAGTTTTGTTCAACAAGAGGTTTACATGTATATAACGCTTACATTTGAGTATCGTGGTCAAAAGTCTGATATATTAGTTGATCAGTCGATCTTTATTTCGGTGTCTTTGTACTTCCTCAGTACGAGCAAGAAGTCCATGTGTTGCGGCAGCAGCTGCTGGAAGCTCAAGGCAGACTGCAGAGCGCGGAGGTTCGTCTGCTGGACCACGAGCTGGAGACGCATCGCCTCATGGAGGAGTGGCGGTCCCGTCTGGCGGAGAGTCAGGAGCAGATGAGGCGACAGCAGCAGGAGAAGGACGGCCAGATGGTCAACTTTATGCAGCGGTATGATGGGTGAAATTGAGAGCAGTGTGGTGGGCTTTAGAAAGACAAATGTGGTGGGGATTTCAAGTAAACAGAGGGGAAATAAATAGAGAGGTTCACGATGGGTTTTATGCAAAGGTAGAAATTCTTTGGAGACTCTTGTTTGGTTTTACGCAAAGAGAGGGATAGTCTAGGGAGGCAAGTGGGAGATATCAATTGTCGTATACAGAGAACGAATACTTACAGTACACCTGAATGATAATCCTGACTCGTCGCGAAACTGTTTAACCATTTTCAACTTCTGTCCACTCCAGATTGCAGAGCATTGAAGAGGACCTGAAGCGAGAGCAAGCCGAGATGGCGAGTGCTGTCGAGCACAAGCAGCAGGTCATCGAGGCTCAGGAGCAGCGGATCCGCCGACTGGATCAGGCCAACGCCCGACTCATGCAGGCGCTAGCAGAGCTCAGGGGTCAGGCAGCCCGCGGGGCTGGCGGAGGGGAGGACACAGCAGGAGCAGCTGGGGTGCTTGTAGACTCAGGGGCGATCATCGGGAGACAGGAGGTCACTGGCTTCAAGACGAGCTCTTGCTGAGATTGTCTCAGTGTTATGAAAGTTATTCCCCTTTAGATCTCTGTGATTATCTGTGGCGCTCCAACTTAACTCGGATGAAACTTGGATGTTTTCAGAGATGAGCCTATGAAATTTTTTTTTCATGTGGCATTTGGAGATAGTCAGTTTTCTTCTTATTTTTTTTTTTTCGACGATGCAAATCAGAGATATTTGAACAGAATATATAGATCTCTAAATTGTCAATGTTATTTATAGGGGATTCCGAGATTGTCAATCTTTTATGTATGAATTATACAGGTAAACATAGGCTACTGTCACACACATCTCCTAGATTACCAGCAATTAATCTTATCATTGAAGTCTATAGAAAAATTTTTTGTTCTTAGCTTCAGCAGGATGAGAATATAATTACATCTTGTGCATTTCATGCTTGAGTCTTACAGTCAATTGATTGCAGCGCGTTTTTTGTATTAGTGGTACAGCAAATATATGGAAATGCTTAGGAAACAAAATTAGCTGTAACTTTTTGGAAAATGGTCAAAATATTTTTCAGCAGAAAATTTAGAATATTTAGAGTATTTAGAATTAAAGTTTTTGGGGGTTTGGGTTTTTTTTTAACCCACGGCTTAATCTGTGTTTGACATCAGATTGGTCCAGATGGAGGAACAATGTAATAAACGCTTAACATGATGCCGTTGAAGCTTATATAAACTCTAGATGAGATTTTAATTCTTCAACTTCAGTCATGACCCTTGAACCAGAGCTTCTGAATAGAAGCTGTAACTGCAAACTTTTTGTTCTTTGTACTTTTTGTTGCAATCTTTACTGTGTGGCTATTTTTAACGAATATATATATATACCCTTTGTAAATGTGATGACTTTACAGAGGCAAAGGGAGAAAAAGCAGATAATTATTCTTGAAATCAGACTGGACTGGATTAAAATGATTGCAACGTTGAAGCAGACGTAATCTTTTGTATCCTTTAAGGTATTTAAAAATACTATGCTTGGTATCTCTGGGTTTTTTTTCTATGTCGTTTTTCTGAAGGTGGAAGCTCTGAAATATGTGTCATTTTTAATTTGGACAGTTTAATTTATCAGGTTTGGATATTTTATTTATAGGCCTGGAGGCAAAGCGCTAAATAAAATGTTACTATACAACAACAAAAAAGTGTAATTCAACAACATGGACCAACAAAAATATAACATTATTGATTAACGAAGACTACTTGGTGTGACTTAACAAGATTCTCAACATTTTAGTGGTATGCTCAACTTATTCACCTAATATAAAATTCAACTTCTCAGAGTTTTCCTCTCGCTGGATAGTCTTACATCTCTCTGAGAAGCCTCGAAATATATCTAGTAACAGAGAATCAGTGCTGTGTTTCTTCCGACCAGTCAAATCCAACTTTGTTCAGATCTCCGCTCATTTAGCGCTGCCTAAGTCAGTCAGCGCTGGACCAGAAAAGTCTCTGTTGCTTTTTTCCTCTATTTTTTTTGTTTTTTGGCAATTCAATGATTGATGTGTTCAGCCATAATTTTATCTTTACTTCTGTTGTCTTGTTAGTCTGTTTTTAATACTCTTAGAAATATTATTGTTATATTTTTATTTATTAATTTTGTTTTTGATGTTTTTATTGTTGTTATTATTATTATCATAATTATAATCATAATTTTTTTTTTACTGTTCATCGTAATTATTTTTACAATCAATCATCATTATGAATGATATTATTGACATTATTGTTGGTTTGTTGTTTGTATTTTCAGGATATTTTATCACAATAGTTTATGGATTTTGCATCACATCATCCCAAAGTTTCAACCCCTAAAAAAACAAAAAAACAACATAAACCTGCAGCAATTTTTCCGTATAGGCTTTTTGCAGTTTGAATTTTTCTCAGAATCAATATCAACAGATGCTGTACCCAGACAATCTAAATATCATCAGACCACAAAATGGGATGCTGTGACGACATGCAACACTATTCCCCTTGTAATAATACCATTGTGATCCATATGATTTCCTTAAACTGTCACTATATATCTTGATTTTACGTAACAGCGAGTGTAAATGTGTATGTTCTGAGAGTGTAATTGTGTCTGTGTAACGGGTCAGGATGAAGTCAGGCAGTTTTTTGAGTGGGTTTTATTCTCTACTGAGAGGCAACCATTTTGGGCATTAGTTCTCTAAAGGCATCGTGTTTAAATAAATATAATTAAGTTTTGAGTTTATTTGGTTAATTTTTTTTTTAATAATTATTAGGGTTTTTTTCGCGATTTCATCCATATCTTTACTACAAGGGTTAATATCCGAACATCTTAGAACATGTTTTGTCCAATGTTTTAAAAAGGCTCAAAAATGAAGAAATTTCATCACTGTGTTATGTTTTCAGGCCATGAGGAATATGCCATTTTTGGCCTTCATGAAAAAAAAATGCCTTTGATTTTTTTAGGTATGTAAGTTTCTGTCTGCGCTAGTGCGCTATATTTTAGAGGTTATAAATGAGGAGAAAAATATATGGATATGTGTACTGTGTGCATTCATAAAGTATTGCTTTTAATTATGCAGCAATGATTTTTGTATCGTGTATGTAAATATACCTTACCTTAATTAAAGAAGGGGGTGTAAAAACACAAAAAAAATTAGACAGACTTTTTACTTGTAAAGTTAAAAAGCAAGTAAAAAGTGTTATCCACAGAAAAGTTCCTTGTGACGAAACTAATACATGCATGGTTAAAGATGCAACTGAAGAACTAATGGCATGCTTATAAAAACTTGTGTAAAACTGTACATAATGTGTGAAATATGCATAATTCACAGTGTAAAATTTCAACCTTATCTTGTTTCCCTTTCTATTCTCACAATAGCATTGTGTTAATATGTGTGTTTTTGTGGTGTGTGTGTGTCTCTGGGTATTGTGGTTGAGTGGGTTTGAAGTCGGTGTTTTAGCTGCCTTTGTGCATGGACCATGTGGGGTCTCTCTTTAAACTCAACAAGTGCAATATTTTTCCTCGTCAATCATTTGACAAAAGACAGATTGGTTTTAGCGAGAAATTTTTTGTCACTAAGCGCATGTGCATGGTATTTTGGTTGAAGAAAGGGTTTTGGGGGGGGCATGAGAATAGTTCGACTTTATCAATGAAACACTCACAATGTATGTATATGTGAGCTTCGTAAATTTTTTGTTTTTCTTGGAGCATATTTTTAAGTCTGAGTGGGTAAATGTCACGCTTGAAAAAAAAAAACCAAAAAAAAACAAGAAAATCTTGAATATCCTTTTTCTTCTTCTTTAAGACGATTATTAAACTCCATAATAAAATTTGTGTGTTGAAGAAAGGATAAAAACCTGTCATTACTTTTATTTATGGTAATAAAGAAAAAAAAGGAGGGGGAGAGGGGGGCTTTTACAATTTTAATTATTTAAAAAAGTTAAGATTCTGCTTGGTAAAAAAAAAAATTAAATTTTTGTTCTTAAACCGAGTATCAGGTTGTCTCTTACAACACTTTCCTGGCTACTGAAATTTTAAACATTAAATTCTAGGAATGTGCACTGGGCTGTTTTTGAAAATGAAATGTGACATGGTTTTGTTGTCGACAACAGGCCAAAGCAAGAGATATATATTTGTGGACAAAGAGCCAAGTCAGTTTATCTGTGGAGGAGGGCTAGACAATACGCATGATGTGTAGCTGTCATAAGATATCAAGGTTCTGCACCTTGGCTCAATCCTTCTTGCACTTTTGATTAGTTGTAGAAAAATTCTGACGATGTAAACTTGTCTGTAAAGATCCTTTCTGTAAATTAATCAGTTGTTGTTTTTTTTTTAATTAACATTGACTCAAGTCTGCCGGACTGCTAAAGCTTTACATTGTTTCCTCTATTTCGCTTTAAGCCATTTTAATTTTGGTGAATTAATACAGATATAAATTATAAAACCATCCGTGATGAATTCATAGCACACTTAAAATCCTTCTCGTAAGTCAAGTTCTGGTAAGAAAAATTTCAACCAGAAAGGCTAGGCATGAATTATAACATGTTGTGGAATCAAAGAACCTTGGAATACACATAATCCTGTTTATTATTTCTCTGAATTGAGATATTCAGAGATCAGATCTTTAAAAAATTCATGCCCATATACACTTTTTTTCTTTTTAATTTCTTTTCAGGATAGTGAATGTAATATTTCGCAAGCTGTAGGCTGTGATTGTTTGAAATAGGCTTTGGGACTTATTCATGGTGAGAGAGAGAGAGAGAGAGTGAGAGTTAGATCTTGCCATATTAAGTATATACACGTTAGTTCATAATGGAGTTAAGATTGTTGAATGAGGAGTTTTGCTAGCCTAGTCCACCATTAAGGGTGATTTAAGGGGGTTTAAAATTTGAGCGTAACAGCTGATTGGTACTATTATTGGTGCCATAGTATCTGCTTTCTTAAGAAAATCTCCACTGTCGGTTGGTGAATTTTCTCAGTTTTTTTATACATACGCACGTAGCTTCTCATTGTTCTTTCCTCCTTTTGCATTTTCTGTTTTCATAAAAATTTAGGGCTTGAAGTATTTTGTTCTGCGACTGCATCCATACCACAAGTTATGTAGTCATATTGCATTGAGAGAGAGAGCAGCAGTTTGTCATATGAAGCTTAATTATTATCATCATCATCATTATTATTATTATTACAATCTAATGCAGTTTGTAAATAGAGTCATCTCTGAAATAAAGTTATGAATAATATCTTCTTTTTGTTTTTGGTTTACAAATATTATTTTGTTGTCTTTATTCTCTTTTCTTCTGATTTTACCACATCCACATGCCAGTTCAACCTTGAGGCTCAAGCAGTTTCCAAAAGAAAATTTTAAAAAAATTTAAATATACTTTAAATAAGGGCTACGATACATCTCGGAAACCCAAAAATTGCATTTCTTTAGCGCTCCATATGATTAAATGGCTTGAAATCATCAGAAATCTGGAAAGCTGGCAATATCGTTTCGCTGTTTTAAAATATGGAGCCAATACAGAATTTGTTGTTTTTTTTATTCATGGGGTTTTCCAAAATTCAACAACTCAGCATCTGAACTTTTTTCTACTGGCCAACATGGAGAGTTAAATGCTGTTCATTAATCAATTTTTCCCTGCAGTGTTTTCCTTCGATCACTCCAAAAGTCACAAAATGTTCTAGTTTCTCTCCTCTCATCACATGGACAAAATCAATGTCTGCTCAAAGCAAAGTCCTTAGAATAAAAAGATTAGTGCAGTCTTTAAAACTTCTGTTTAAATGTGTTGCACTGTATCTATTCTATTTCAATATTATTGTTTACATGATGGCATTACTCCCCATTAAATTTGTGTCGTTTTTGAATCTTGATAACCCGGTCTTAATTTAACAATGTTTCTTCAACCCTCGAACATTTATTTGGATGTTGAAAATTGTACTTGAACAAAAAGCTGCATATTTTTATGAATAACAATCCTCAAAAATTAAAATGGTAAGCTATCAAGAATCTAAAATACACATTTTTTAGTTTTGTTGTGCGGGACAAGAAAGATTTTGGGATTAGACAGCGCTTTAAAAAGGCAAAGCTTATATCTCGTAACTTAACTAATTCATGTATTTAAATGACACCAGGAAGAAAGATAAATAAAATCAGTTTGATAAAACAAGATCTTTATTGAAACAAATAGTTTCTTTTCTTGGAATTTTTACTAAATCCAGCTGAAAATGTTTTCTTAACTAAAGATTTACCGTATTGTAACTTCACAAAAATCATATTTATGATAATCAATAAAACAAAACCACTGTTTAGAAAGTCAAATAAAAAATCATTCACCATCAGAATTATTAATATTATCTAGATCGCCTAGAACTAATTTTCAGCATCAGTGCTTGGTTACACTGACTATAATTTGATGATAGAGTTCAAAAACATTTTTTTCAATCAGGTTTAACTTTTGTAACTAGGTTGCTCATCCCCTGAAGAGGTTTACTAAAACAATTGTGAGATACAATAAAGAAATAGCACATTTCTCATACTCTCTTTCTAGGAGAAATGAACTCGCTGACATGCTCTCAACAAAGAACTTGCTTCATATTCTTCATAAATATATGATAATGTCATCGAACTGCCATCGTTTTAATGATAAAACCTGATATTGAGACAACTGACATGCTTGCCTTTAGTAAAAAAAAAATGTATGTATATATATATATATATATACTACACAGTGAAAGCATTTGGCCCCACCCTCTATCTCATAATTAAAATAAATCTTCATACTCACAGTCTGTTTTATTCTATACATCATAGCTACCAAATTTTTAATATCGCTCTATCTACAATGTGCCGGTATAAACTGATATGGAATATCGAGTCAATCCCACTCAACCCTGCTCGCTAGATCTACAATCTGTGTTTTCTGAGGGGGTTTATGATTTTATGATGTTTTGCTACAATCATCTGTAAACTGTAATATCGCAGACAAATTGATTAATTTTGGTTATCTTTGACCATATTTGGAAGTGGTTGGCATTGACTCAATTCCTGAGACAGAATCGCACAATTTGGATTCATATTGATCTCATAGATTTTGTGAAATATTTGTTTCATAAGGAAAAATATCAAGACAATGCCAGCTATATATACCATATTCAGTAAAGTTATCATCTGCACAAGTTTACCTGGACTTTCTATTCTTAAAGACTATTTTGAAAACAGGTGATACTACAGTGTTCAGCACAGATTTTAAAACATCATGAGAGCATTGTGAATCTTTTTTTTTTTTTAATAAACGTGTACATGAAAAAAAACAACTACTGTCTCTCATCCCTGTATAATCCTGTAAGTAGCGTACAGAATGTTTTCTATAAAATCTGATGGCTGCTTGATTATGTAACATTAATGTATAGCAAGTAGTTACTAATACTAATAAATATATTTTATGGTATTTAACAATGGGGTATGCAAGTCTGCCTCTCAACAAAAGCTACTATTGACTGTATGTAAGACGTGGCATATACTCTGCAGCTTTATAGCGAATACAAGTCTAATCTTAGCTAACATAATAGTAATGTGCATATTTGTTTAACATATGTAACAAAACTCAGCACTCGATGTTTTACTTTTTCTCTCATTAAATATTTATTAATTTTTTTTGCACTGACATATCCTAAGAATTTCTCAGATCTCACTATTTCTTTAGCAGGAAGAAAAGTCTGGAAAATTTACACGACAAAAAAAAATATTTGAAGAGCTCTTTCAAAAGTTCTCATATAAACATAATTCAAGGAACAAAGATAAACCCAGCTGCTTAACAGCTCATTTGCATATATGCATAAAAAAAAACATTGTTGGTAAAACACAATTATGAAGAGACGGAGAGCCATTTCATTCTGCTAACATTTGTTTGAGACATCGAAGCTTAAAATCATGATGGTAGCTGACAAACTGACATCGTTATGATTCTTATGATAGGTGACAAAGTGAAAAGTCTCTCTTAAAATCATGATGGTAGCTGACAAACTGACATCGTTATGATTCTTATGATAGGTGACAAAGTGAAAAGTCTCTCTTAAAATCATGATAGTAGCTGACAAACTGACATCGTTATGATTCTTATGATAGGTGACAAAGTGAAAAGTCTCTCTTAAAATCATGATGGTAGCTGACAAACTGACATCGTTATGATTCTTATGATAGGTGACCAAGTGAAGTCCCTCCTGACCTTCCCCAGTTTGCCCGATTCCGAAAGAGGCGAGAAAATGTTACCTGCAGTTTTGCAAGTACTCATAGGCCTAGACACCATAGCCAGATAGTACAATGTTTATTATAAACTCCTGCTTTGATTCAGGGACCCGCTCTGTCCACTAGGAAAGCTAAAGTATGCTGATTGTCTTTAAAATTCTGTTTGGAGAGGACACTGAGTAATTTTTTTAAGCAAAATCCATCCTAAAAACATTGATATATTACAGGTATATCCATGATCAATAGATTCCGCCTTGATTCCTTGACTTTCATGTTATAAATTAAAAACAAAACTTGTTCATCTATGAAATCTCTCCAGTCAGAAAAGAGTTAATCTTACTGTTCTGCTTCCAGTAACCTGGAACTTTCTGACGAAACACAAACTGGCACCTAGCGACGAGCTCTCTAGTCAAAGAAGAGCAGAGAAGAATGTCACAACCATGGAGGACCAGCGAGAAGATGACTTGGGAGACAAAAAAATTCTTGGTTCAAGACAGTGAGACCAAGTATAGATCTACACTTACTAGGTGATGATTATTTTTTCTGCATGATAAATACGTGATGCGATAGACATACACATGATATAGGCATAACAGACAGGCCATATTTCTGCATAAAAAAACAAAGCATGGATTTTTGACGATATTGTCAGATACAGCTGTACCATAAAGCACTGTTGTGGAGTTCAGGAATGTGATAGTAATTATTTCTAAGAAAACTTGTACTCAACGAAAAACGTCGCTTAATTCTATTCAACATTTTGTGTTGCACTTGCAAACTCGGAGAAAAAACAACCATCTGAAACATAAGCTTTTAGAAGCGTTCATATGTGTAACCATTTATTTCAGCTGTTAGAAGCGTTCATATGTGTAACCATTTATTTCAGCTGTTAGAAGCGTTCATATGTGTAACCATTTATTTCAGCTGTTAGAAGCGTTCATATGTGTAACCATTTATTTCAGCTGTTAGAAGCGTTCATATGTGTAACCATTTATTTCACTCAGTAATATGTCATACGCAACCATCCTCGAACGACAGAATTATGTCCCCATGCTTACCTATTTAAACCAATACAACAATAACTGAGAGAAGTTAGACAAGTTCCTGCATGTTTTTGTTTTTCAAGACACAATAGAAGAATGAGTATATCCTTCGTTGACTCTTCCGTGAAGCGTTTGACCAGTTACAATTTTATTGACAATAAGAAATTTTCAAGTTTACACCACATGTTATTTCAGCTGATGTCATATTTATTTTAGATAAATCAAAAGTCTTCTTTCATAAATAGGCCGTATATTCCTTTCTCTAGACCTGAAAGTTTAACGTCGTTTTTACACAAAACATAAAATCACTATAAAAAGCCAAAATGTGAGTCCTGGATACAAATATTCACAAGAAAAAAAAAAAAAAACCGAAACATCACTTCCAGAAGTAATAGTGCATGCTGGCACTCCACTAAATTAAAAATAAAATAAAAATAAAATCCAACTCCAAAGTTGCCACAACAAGAATCCTATCAGTAAAAGCCAGCTTACACCTCTGGCAGTATTTGTACTTATTATCAACATCAATTGACTGATCTAGTTTTTTTTTTGACATTCTTTGACAAAGAAAAAATAATGAAAAGGAAAAAAACTAGATGGCACATTTTGTAAAAATTAAAAAAAACCAAACAAACAAAAAACCCAGACATACATAAACATCAATCCAACATAACAATATGTTGGTCTCTCCTATTGATTACGACACACAATTTGTATGGTTTTGTGTCTTGCTATAAAATCGTGGTTTTGTTTCGATAAAATATGTGGATGCAGTTTTTGAGAGAAGTTAACAAGTTTCTCAGTATCTAGCATAAGGTCGTGTAACGCACTGCACTAAAAAGTTTCAAAATTGACCTCATGAGCTTGATAAACGAGAAATGATTTACAGAATATGTGCTTTCTATTTATATCTAATTTATCTCTGAAAAAAAAAAAATACCAGTAATACACACAAAGCCTTAATGAATCATAAAGCCACTAAAAGTTTCAAATACCTCATAAAGTAATTTCAAAAATGAACTTTTTACTTTAGTTATGGAGAAAATGATTTGAAATATATTGAGTTTTCTAGTTTCAATTCACCAGTTAACTAAAAAAAAAAAATACCAACACTTATTGAATCTTGAAGCCATTAAGTTTCAAAAGCTGCATAAATTAGTTCTGTTTTGAAAAAAAAATAATTAAGCCTAGTTGTGCAAAAAGTGATATTCTGATTAAATTTTCAAACTTTTTTTTCCAAATAGAAGGTGCATTTTTTGTGTCATTTGACCTGCGTGAGATGTGGTGTGTATGAGTGGAAAAGAGAGGGGTGGAGGGGCGGCTGTGATGCTTCAAGTGAGTGGAGTTCAGCCAAAAAAGTGCATCTTTCATAGTTATAGCAAATGCAATACATAACTGTTTTCAATAAATTATTGATCTTCCAATTGTTCTAGATAGAGTATGTGCAGCATACATGAACTTTCGTATCGTTTTCCACTTGTTTACAATGACTTATAAATTCTGTTTAACCAAAGACAACAAACATTTTTAAAAGAGTGGATTTTGAAGTTTTGACATAAAGTTTTAAACAGATATAAAGTAAAAACTAAAAATCATTCAAAATAGGGGTGGTGACAATGATGTCTCAACCAACACAAGACTCGAGTCTGAGCTTATACGCCGTATTAATATGTTTAAAGAACTTGCAGAAGGCGGCATGTGGTTCGATTCATCGATTCATCGTAAAGTTCTTATGTTGCTTGTTTCTACCGGCCTTGGTGTGAGAACCATTGAAAGTATGTCACAAACACTGACTCGCGCAGAAAACTGAAGCTGTATAGACTATTGCTCGGAAAAGAAATGAAGTTTGACATAAAATATTACATAGCACCTCGTACAGGAGATAGCACATAAATTCCCATCCTTAGCGATTCTGAATGGAATGTTCTTTTTTATGTTCTTTATAGGTAGACAATACATGTAGTAAAGTTCTGAAAACATAATTTTGAATGTTCCGCTCAAAAAGCATTACATTTATCCCTGGGTAATATTGTTATGACACAGTCTTTCCTTTCAATTGGACAGTTCATTTTTTTGGGGGGATGTCAGCATAACTGAAACAGACAGGCTACCTTTTTTAGATCTTTTCTCTTCTTCTGTAACGGTTTTTAGCTAAATTAGGTCACACGCTTAGAAACGGAGCGGGCCCAGCATGCCGTTGATTTCCTGTTAAGTTAGGCCGTGTTTTTTTTTTTTTTTTTTTTTTTTTAAGAACTGTTTAACCGTCTCGGTTACCTCCTGACTGCCGGAAATGTCCACTTCTAGAACCAGAGCTGTCCCAGCATGCTGCTCGCTTCCTGCTAAGTTAGATCGTGTTTTTTGAAGTACTGCTTCACTGTCTCGGTTCTCTCCTGACTGCCGGAAATGTCCACTTCTAGAACCAGAGCTGTCCCAGCATGCTGCTCGCTTCCTGCTAAGTTAGATCGTGTTTTTTGAAGTACTGCTTCACCGTCTCGGTTCGCTCCTGACTGCCGGGATGGTTGAGAGCCACAGATCTTTTCTTCTTGCTGCCTCGTCGCTTGAAGACGTTCTTGAAGCTCTTGAACGGGTTCGACTCTGACGAGGAAGATGGCGGGGAGCTGGAGAAGGTCAAGGTCGACGATGACGTAGCCGGGGTCAGGTTCGGGGTGGACGTGCTGTTGGCGCTGCTGCTGCTGGACAGGTCTCTGGTGAGCATCTCCACGCTGGTGTACGAGTGGGGTCTCTCCTTGCCCGCACTGCCCGGGGGCCCGACTGCTGCTGCTGCTGCTGCGTCGTTCTCGGAGACTGTGGGAAGCGCGTGCGGCACGGACCGCGATTTGGACAGCTCGGAGAAACCGTGGGGGGAGCTCGCCTTGGACAGGGAGGACGGGGAGGGCGAGGGGGAGGGGGACAGTTTGGGTGATGGCGAGAACGAGTTAGGCGATGACGGACTTAGAGGAGAATGAGGTGAGGAGGAGAGGTCTGCAGACTTCCCCCGGGGACGCATACCTCCGTTTATTCCACCTCCTCCTCCTCCTGACCATCTCCTCACCCAGGTGGGAGTCTCGCTCGAGCCTGTCAGCGAGGACATGGAGGAGCTCAGACCTGAGTCGTGCCGGGAGATTCGAGTCGGAGACGGAGTGAAACCCTCCTCGTAACAACTCTCCGAGCTCCCTCCGACCTCCTCCCCCTCCCCCTCCTCCTGTTCTCCGACAAACGGGTAGTCCACAAGACTCCGGCACCGCTGCTTCTTCTGGAGATTTCCTTCTCGTCTCACGGGTGTGTTGGTTTTGTCTTTGCTCACCTCTCCTTTACTCGCCTCCTCTCCCCCCTCCCCCTCGTCGTCGACTAGATTGTCCTGACTACTGAAGTACCGGAGACTCCCTTCAAACAGCGGCTCTAACCGCTCAGGTCTGTACAGCTCCAAACTGCTCTTATGCCGACGTAGTCTTTCCATCATGGCCGTGGTGAAACGAACTTTGGGCTTATCTCCGTTCCCGGATTTGAATTCGCCGCTGCTGGATTTGAGTGAGCGATCCGAGCTCCTCCCCTTGGTGCCTCTGATGACCACCTTGTTGCCATGGTCACGGATGGAGATGTCGCCATTTTGTTGGGGCACGCGGCTGCTGGCCAGGTACTGCTGGCTTTCTTTCAGCGCTTTCATCAGGCGCTCGTTCTTCTCTGTGAGGTCATCGATGGCCATCTTCTGTCGCCGGATTATGTCGTCCCTGTCCGCCAGGGCCTCGATCACTTGCTTCTGCTCCTTCTGCATTTCGCCTTCCAGGCGGAGCAGGTGCGCCACCACAGCTGTCATCTGCCGCTCGTGACCTTCACGCGCAGTGCGGAGCTCGATGTCACGTCTGCGCAGGCGCGCCCGCAGTGACGTAATCGCCAGGTTCGCTTTCGCTTGCTGGGCTTGCGCATGCGCCTGGAGATTAGTCATGGCTTCGTCGTGCCACTCTATGCTTCCGTGGTGTTTCTCCAAAAGTTCGCCATGTTTTTCAACAAACTCTTTACCTTGCTGCAGCAGGGAGCCAGTGGTTGTTTGGTGTTCCTGTAGCTGGGCCTCATCAGCTCTATCCCCTGTCTCGTGCTGCTCAAGACATGTATCCCCTGTCTCGTGCTGCTGAAGACATGCATCATCTGTCTCACGCTGCTGCTGTTCACCGCTTGTCTCGCCCGCGTCATTCTGTCTACCGGAAATTGTGTCTGTCTGGGGCTCTTGTCCAGAGCTCTCTGACCTTTCCTTCTGAAGCGCCTCGTCGTCGTCGTCGTCTTGCCGCAGTTTGCTTCCTGTCTCCACTGGATCTACAACAGAAACCGACACTCTACTCCGCGCCTCTAGCGGCTCTTCTCCTGGTGTCGTCTGCTCCTGCTCCTTGAGTCCCTCTGGCAGCTGACGCTCCGTGTGCTCCTGAAGATGCTCCGGATCCATCCCGGAGTCACTGCTTCCGTTTCCGGTGGTTTCCGCGCCGGACAGCTCCTCTTGCTGATGTTGCTTCTGCTGCGTCATCAGGCCCGAGCTCTTCTGTTAAGGAGGAGAAAAAAAAAAACAGAAAAGAGGCAATTTAGTTGATGGTTATGTTTGAAAGATGTGAACCAATCTCACGTTCGTTGTGCTATATCTTCCACGTGGAAGATTTACGAGGTCTGGTGGATTGATTGATTGTTGGATTAAGTGTAATTAGAGCGGTGCGGTCTTCGTCATTTATATTTCGTTTTTATCACAGATAAAACTTCCGATCAGGCAGGGTGATGCAGAGAGGAGGTGAAGGAAGTGTGTGTGGGGGGTGTGGGTGGGGAGGGGAGAGATGGAGGGGTATCTATACAGAGAGAGAGGGAGGGAGAGAGAGAGAGAGAGAGAGAGTAAATTAGAGAGGAGGGAGATATAGAAGGAACACGGAGAGTCATGTGAAACAGGTAAATATTACAGATCAGAAAAGAATTGTGTTCAGGCCTGACCAACGTAACGAAGAGACCAATTTGGGATGGAAATGAAGACAAAGAATAAATTTACGAACAAAATACAAGCTTTACGATACAAAATAAGAAAGAATAAAGGGAAAAAGAAAAAGAAACAAACAAACAAGACTTCCACAAAACACAGCTAAAAAGCCAAAGAGTGTTTGGAGAAATAAAAGAACGAAAGAGCTTTGAAGACAAAATCAAAGGGAGGTAAAACTTCCAAAAATCTAAGGTATTCCGCGATTTTGCAGGAGCAGCCTCCCGTGGTCTGAGGCGATAACTTTTGTCATTGCCCATTGTTTCACTAAAGTAAACCCCGTTTATCTGGAGGTATTAACAGATCACACAAAAGTTAAAGGCTCTTCTTTGATATCGTTATATTTGTGAAATAACAGCAGGACACACAGTTCTACTCTGTTGACCTCCCGAATAGTCTAGGCTTGCCCTAGCCTCGTTTTGACGATGGATTAAATTCTGTCTTCACTTTTTTCGTTTATAAATATCTTTGAAAAAGACTGGGAAAACCCCGCGAACATAACTTCCTTCTGTGCACGCATTGTTATTTTTTTTACCTTGATATAACTTTTTCTTCTCTTATTTGGTTCCAACATTTTTTTTTTTAATTATTATTATTATTTACCATCAATATTAAATAATCTATGTTGAGAGCCTACAAGTGCACTCTAAGTTAACCATAACTAAAAGTTATCAGACATCTCGAATCTAGATCTAGCTAGATCTAAAGGAAACCAGTGAGACTATGACCCACTGGATATAATTATATATCTAAACCGAGCTGCCCAAAGATTCTCATTAATTTCCTTCAAAGCTTCTCACTTCATTAGAGTGCGAGGCTTCCGTTGATGGCAGAGGTCAGGGGTTAAAGGGTTAAGGCAACTCAGAGCTTCTTTGATTGGATGAGACTGATCGCGCACAAAATGAGACTAACAGTTTTGATTGGATCTTGCTTAATGAATTGCGATAACTTAATATGTTAAAGCTAGGCATACAAGCAACTGTTTGTCTTTGATTCTTCTTATTCTATAACCTTAGCTATGTATCTATCTTTATTCTGCATTTACCTATCTTGACTATCATTTATCTATCTATCCGTCTGCCTTATGTCTTCATTATTTGTTATCCTTCTATCTTTTGATCTATGTATCTAGTTATCTATCTATCTACCTGTATGTCTGTCTACCTGTTTGTTTATCTCGTTATACATCAATCGTTTGTCTTTCTTATTACTTTCCTGTCTACACATTCAATAATGTATCTATCTATCTATCTATCTATCTATCTATCTATCTATCTATCTATCTTCTCATTTCCTCATCTACCTATCTGTCTCTCCCAAACCTCTTCTAACTCGATAGAAATTCTTTCTCCGCTGTCCATGGCATGACAATGAATGAACGTGAAAACACGGCGCTGCACTGTACGAGTGATTGTAAACATAGTTAAAGGGTTTGTTGATTTGCAGCACATTTCAAAGTGGTGTAAAATAAAAACAAAACGAGTTGAAACGGAAAAAAAATACACAGATGTAAAGACGAGATATATTCATACCAACAGAGGCACATGAAAAGGTTTGAAAATGAGAGTAGGCTTAAAAAAACAGGGGAAGAGGGGGGAGAGGGAGATACACTCGTATACTGCTCATAGAAATAAATGAAAAAAAATTAGAATGCAAAATAAAAACAAAACAAAATCACATCTCTTCTTATTCTCTCTTTCTTTCTCTGTCTGTCTCTCTCTCTCTCTCTCTCTCTCTCTCTCTCTCTCTCTCTCTCTCTCTCTCTCTCTCTCTCTCTCTCTCTCTCTCTCTTTCCGTCAATCAAAACACACTGTGAATGTCTTTATATCGTAATGAAATTCTTCACTTCTAACTTTCTCAATTTGTTATCGACGTTGTTCAAGCAGTGACCTAGGTCTAGTTATCAAATAGATGGACGTGTAGAATTACACAACAATTGGTTTTTGCAAATGCTGGAAACAATGGATATATTAACCTCTGCGGGCAAAAGAGGCAGCTGCTAGTCACCTTTTTTGGTACAAACCGAGACTTTTTTTCACGACATGGTAGACTCACAAACATGACCCGAACAAGTTTGTTTGATGACATTGCCTAGTGCACTCCACTCCTATGCTCAGAACAGCACATATAATAGATATATATACACCCTCCATTTTTTACACAACCACTACACACACATATATGCGCAGTGGTTCGGTGCACTCTTCTGTCGTGTACAGCTGTGTGCGACAGTCTTTTTACATTTCACAATCTTAAAAAAAAAAAAGAAAGAAAGAAGAAAAGAAAAAGAAAAAGAAACTAAATTAAGACTTAGTCGAGTTGGATATTAAAGGTTTTTCTCCGTGCCTACCTTGAAGGCAGGAGGAGAGCGAGAGCCTAGATCTAAAGCTCCTGACATGGGGAGACATGAAAGGGAACAGGGAATGGCCGTTGCATAATTAATGAGCGCGGCAGTTTACGGGCTGGAAGCCTCCAACATGGCCGCCAACAGGACACGAAGACAGCTAACTGGTAGGGCCACGAGGGGGTCACGGCTAGGTTGTTTACAAGAGAAAAGAGAGTGGGAGAGAGGAGAGAGAGAGAGGGAGACAGACAGAGGGAGAGACAGAAAGAGAGAGGGAGGGAAAGAGAGAGAAGGAGGGAGGGAGTGAGGGAGAGAGAGGGAGGGAGGGAAAGAAAGAGAGAGGGAGAGAGAGAGAGAGAGAGAGAGAGAGAGAGAGGGAGGGGGGAGAGAAAATCCATCAACCATGTCCAATACACGTGAACTAGGCATGTGTTTGACATTAAACTCATTGATTTTTTTCTTTAATTTTGTAGAGAAAGGTTTTTTTTTTGTTTGTTTGTTTTGTTTTGTTTTGTCTTTTTTTTTTCCTGACCCCGGTCTTTCCGTCTCCGGTGTGTTTCATTACCATATTCCATAATCAACAGCTGCCATGTGACATTCTGTGGAGCGGGTAAGCCATATCTGACAACAGGTGAGCGGCTCGACTCAATCAATCTAATATTTCAACGGACATAAATTGTCTTGACGCAGGGTGCTTACTGGCGTGGCAGCCATGGGTTTTGGTTTGCTTTGATTTCTGTGCCTAACGAATCTTAAGATTTAGAAAAGTTATTGTTTTGTAACGGCATTTGTGGGCTTGTCACACGGATAAAACCGTGCACAATGCATAATATAATATTATTAGTCCTAAATTAAGCCAACATGAAATCTATGTCTTTTTTTTTTTCTTTTCCCACCCCCCCCCCTCTCTCTGTCTCTCTCTCTCTCTCTCTCTCTCTCTCTCTCTCTCTCTCTCTCTCTCTCTCTCTCTCTCTCTCTCTCTCTCTCTCTCTCTCTCTCTCTCTCTCTCTCTCTCTCTCTCCCTCCCTCCCTCCCTCCCTCTCTCTCTCTATTTTTCTCTCTTTCTCTCTCTTTCTTTCTCCCTCTCTCTCTCATACACACCCACACTCTCTTTTTCTCTCTCTATTTCTTCCTCTCTGTTTATACCTGTTTTATTATTATTATTATTATTATTATTATTACTATTACTATTATTATTATTATTATTTCTCACTCCACTTTTCCTGTCTGTTCTACTCCCTCTCTCTCTTTCTCTCTCAATTTCTCCCTCCTTCCCTGATCATACGCGGCCCGTTTTTTTTTTCCTCACTCGAATCTTCCCCTGTTTTTCTCCCTCCGCTTCACCCTCCTTTTTTCCTCTTTGCTTTTGCTTTCTAATCTACGTGCACATGGATATTGCGGTGTTGTTGTTGTTAATGTGGATATTGCGGTGTTGTTGTTGTTGATGTGGATATTGCGGTGTTGTTGTTGTTGATGTGGATATTGCGGTGTTGTTGTTGTTGATGTGGATATTGCGGTGTTGTCGTTGTTAATGTGGATATTGCGGTGTTGTCGTTGTTAATGTGGATATTGCGGTGTTGTTGTTGTTAATGTGGATATTGCGGTGTTGTTGTTGTTAATGTGGATATTGCGGTGTTGTTGTTGTTAATGCGGATATTGCGGTGTTGTTGTTGTTAATGTGGATATTGCGGTGTTGTTGTTGTTGATGTCACTCTCAATATGTTTATCTTCACAAGGCGTCATCATGGTGTCATGATGTGCACGACGTCCGAACGTCATGACACGGCTGACGTCCATGATGTATAGAAACACTCGTATTACAACATGTTGGCGTTGTTGGTGTTGGTGGTGTTTTGTGATGTTTTTTACAAGGAGAAATTAACTCTACAAGAATCAATCTTCCACAGTAATGGGGAAAAAATGATATGTATAAACTAAAGAACCATGAAAAAGCAAAACGGTCTTCTATTGTGCGCTACTGTAGCATGATGGTCTTTGGCCATGCATCAGAGAATGGCAGGTTGTCGGAGTAGATCAATTAAATAACAATAAAATAAGTAAAATAAGAACAACAATAACACAACAACAGCAATAATAATACTAACAACAATAACACAACAACAGCAGCAAAACAACAGCAATAATAATACTAACAACAATAACACAAAAACAACAACAGCGAAACAACAACAAAAACAAAACAATAACAGCGAAACAAAAACAATAATAACACTAACAACAACAACAACAACAACAAGAGCAATAACAACAGCGAAACAACAACAATAGTAACACTTACAACAATAACAACAACAGCGAAACAACAACAATAACAAAACAATAACAGCGAAACAAAAACAATAATAACACTAACAACAACAACAACAACAAGAGCAATAACAACAGCGAAACAACAACAATAATAACACTAGCGAAACAACAACAATAATAACACTTACAACAATAACAACAACAGCGAAACAACAACAATAATAACACTTACAACAATAACAACAACAGCGAAACAACAACAATAATAACACTTACAACAATAACAACAACAGCGAAACAACAACAATAATAACACTTACAATAATAACAACAACAGCGAAACAACAACAATAATAACACTTACAATAATAACAACAACAGCGAAACAACAACAATAATAACACTTACAACAATAACAACAACAGCGAAACAACAACAATAATAACACTTACAACAATAACAACAACAGCGAAACAACAACAATAATAACACTTACAACAATAACAACAACAGCGAAACAATAACAATAATAACACTTACAATAATAACAACAACAGCGAAACAACAACAATAATAACACTTACAACAATAACAACAACAGCGAAACAACAACAATAATAACACTTACAACAATAACAACAACAGCGAAACAACAACAATAATAACACTTACAATAATAACAACAACAGCGAAACAACAACAATAATAACACTTACAACAATAACAACAACAGCGAAACAACAACAATAATAACACTTACAACAATAACAAAACAATAACAGCGAAACAAAAACAATAATAACACTTACAACAATAACAAAACAATAACAGCGAAACAAAAACAATAATAACACTTACAATAATAACAACAACAGCGAAACAACAACAATAATAACACTTACAACAATAACAACAACAGCGAAACAACAACAATAATAACACTTACAACAATAACAAAACAATAACAGCGAAACAAAAACAATAATAACACTTACAATAATAACAACAACAGCGAAACAACAACAATAATAACACTTACAACAATAACAACAACAGCGAAACAACAACAATAATAACACTTACAACAATAACAAAACAATAACAGCGAAACAACAACAATAATAACATTTACAACAATAACAACAACAGCGAAACAATAACAATAATAACACTTACAATAATAACAACAACAGCGAAACAACAACAATAATAACACTTACAACAATAACAACAACAGCGAAACAACAACAATAATAACACTTACAATAATAACAACAACAGCGAAACAACAACAATAATAACACTTACAACAATAACAACAACAGCGAAACAACAACAATAATAACACTTACAACAATAACAAAACAATAACAGCGAAACAAAAACAATAATAACATTTACAACAATAACAACAACAGCGAAACAACAACAATAATAACATTTACAATAATAACAACAACAGCGAAACAACAACAATAATAACACTTACAACAATAACAACAACAGCGAAACAACAACAATAATAACACTTACAACAATAATAACACTAGCGAAACAACAACAATAATAACACTTACAATAATAACAACAACAGCGAAACAACAACAATAATAACACTTACAACAATAACAACAACAGCGAAACAACAACAATAATAACACTAGCAACAACAACAACAAGAACAATAACAACAGCGAAACAACAACAATAGTAACACTTACACCAATAACAACAACAGCGAAACAACAACAATAATAACACTTACAATAATAACAACAACAGCGAAACAACAACAATAATAACACTTACAACAATAACAATAACAGCGAAACAACAACAATAGTAACACTTACAACAACAACAACAAGAGCAATAACAACAGCGAAACAACAATAATAGTAACACTTACAACAATAACAACAGCGAAACAACAACAATAGTAACACTTACAACAATAACAACAGCGAAACAACAACAATAGTAACACTTACAACAATAACAACAACAGCGAAACAACAACAATAGTAACACTTACAACAATAACAACAACAGCGAAACAACAACAATAGTAACACTTACAACAATAACAACAACAGCGAAACAACAACAATAGTAACACTTACAACAATAACAACAACAGCGAAACAACAACAATAATAACACTTACAACAATAACAACAACAGCGAAACAACAACAATAATAACACTAGCGAAACAACAACAATAATAACATTTACAACAATAACAACAACAGCGAAACAACAACAATAATAACACTTACAATAATAACAACAACAGCGAAACAACAACAATAATAACACTTACAACATTAACAACAACAGCGAAACAACAACAATAATAACATTTACAATAATAACAACAACAGCGAAACAACAACAATAATAACATTTACAACAATAACAACAACAGCGAAACAACAACAATAATAACACTTACAATAATAACAACAACAGCGAAACAACAACAATAATAACATTTACAACAATAACAACATCAGCGAAACAACAACAATAATAACACTTACAACAATAACAACAACAGCGAAACAACAACAATAATAACATTTACAATAATAACAACAACAGCGAAACAACAACAATAATAACATTTACAACAATAACAACAACAGCGAAACAACAACAATAATAACATTTATAACAATAACAACAACAGCGAAACAACAACAATAATAACACTTACAATAATAACAACAACAGCGAAACAACAACAATAGTAACACTTACAACAATAACAACAGCGAAACAACAACAATAGTAACACTTACAACAATAACAACAACAGCGAAACAACAATAATAGTAACACTTACAACAATAACAACAGCGAAACAACAACAATAGTAACACTTACAACAATAACAACAACAGCGAAACAACAACAATAATAACACTTACAACAATAACAACAACAGCGAAACAACAACAATAATAACACTTACAATAATAACAACAACAGCGAAACAACAACAATAATAACACTTACAACAATAACAACAACAGCGAAACAACAACAATAATAACACTTACAACAATAACAAAACAATAACAGCGAAACAAAAACAATAATAACACTAGCAACAACAACAACAAGAACAATAACAACAGCGAAACAACAACAAAAATAGCACAACAAAAACAGAATTATGTTTTGGCATTAAGACCCTTATCCTTTCTTTCTTCATGCTTTTTCTCTTCTCCTCCTCCCCTTTTTTTCTTCTTCATCTTCCTTATTGTGTTTTTTTAAAACACAGGACTTACCCAGTTCTAGATCCATCCCTGACCATCCCTTCTTATCCAATCAATTGACCCTACTAAACCACTGAACTTTTTTATTGGTAACATGAGGACAACTTGGCATGATTGTAACCGATACAGAAAAGACTCTCATTAAGCAGTAGGTGTCAAAAACAGTGATGTAATCAATAGAATTACTAATAATAGATCACTGATCAAAACAAAATAGTAATGGCCTCCCCATTTCTGTTGGTTGCCCGTAGTCGCTGGCCAGGTATTTCACCTCAAACTTCTAGAATATTCCCCGTTAGAACCCCGAGATCCTGGTTACCTGGTTCCTGGTTCCTGCTCTGGATTCACGTTCTCCAGGGAAACGGCACAGCCACCTCTGTCTCTGCGTCTACATGTGTTTGTGTGAGTGTCTACATGTGTCTGTGTGTGTGTCTGTGTCTGTGTCTACATGTGTCTGTGTGTGTGTGCCTGTGATATTTATAACGATAACCCATCCGGTATTAATGCACAGATTGAGAGTCTCTCTCTCTCTCTCTCTCTCTCTCTCTCTCTCTCTCTCTCTCTCTCTCTCTCTCTCTCTCTCTCTCTCTCTCTCTCTCTGTATACCTCTCGCTCTCTCTTTCTCTTTATATCTCTATCTCTATCTCTCTGCATCTCGGACTCTCTCTTTTCTTTATGTCTATCTATCTATTTATCTATTTATATCTCTCTCTCTATCTCTCTCTATCTCGCACTCTCTCTTTCCTCTGTCTATCTATCTATTTATCTATTTATCTCTTTCTCTCCTCCTCCCTCCCCACCACCTCACTTCTCCTCCTCCATCCCAATATCTCTTTCCTTCTTCTTCTCTCTCTCTCCACCTTCTTTCTCTCTCTCTCTCTCTCTCTGACTTATTCTCACTCCCTCCACTCTCTTTTTCTCATACCTCCGTCTTGCCTCTATAATATAATTTTTCCTCCACCTTTTGCGCTTACCCTGTTATATTTACTTTTTGGGCCAATTAAATGTGCAGAGACCCCGTGCGAGAGTTTTAAGACCTGGCTTTGGCTTAACTCGATCTTTAGAATTTTTGGGGAGGGTGACAGCCCTGAGTAATATGGACCAAACGTCCCTATTTAAAAAAATGAACGGGGTAAAAAAAAAATTCAGAATCTCTGGACATGAAATTTCAGATTTTTCAAACACAGATAAAGGACAAGTAAAACAATCAAAAACACACGTAACTAACCTAACTATCATAACTTATGTATTCATAAGACGATTTTGAAAATTAAAAAAAATACACATTTTATGAAATCTTGAAAATGTGCCGGTAGATTTTTAAAAGAAAACAACTAAACAACTAAACAAAACGCTAGTTCGACAAAGTTAGCGTTCTTTCTATAATTTATTACATATTATTCTTGTTCCGGAATTTAAAAAAGAAATGAAAAAAAAAAACATTTCTTTTCTAATCACATAATTAAGTTCCCTTCACCTCCTCTTTCTTTTTTTTTTTTTTTTCTTTTCTTTCAAAACAAGAAGAAAAAAGAAAGAAAAAAAGTAAAGTAAAATAAAGAATGAAAGGAAACTAAAATAAAAATAGTAATAAAAATAAAAAGGCACTCCCGCGCTCTTTTCCATACAGTTTTTCCCTTTTTTTTTTTTTTGTTTTGTTTTGTTTTGTTTTTGTTTTCCATCCGAGCATCAATCTTTGAAGAGTTGAGCTTTCGATGCCACCGAACAATTAGGAACCTTTTAGAATCGCGGGGCAAAAATCGATTTTCTGGCCCATGAACGTAACGTTAAAACATTGTGTTGTTAACCAAATATGACATGACGGAGCACAAGAGGCAGAGCTAGGGCCACAGTCATGCTGATATCTTGTGTAGAATATTATAACGGTTGGTGCATGCAAGAGTTGGATCGATTTTTGAATAATGTAGGAACGTAAGTACGGTCAAGGGAGATTTTTCTTGACAATATTTGTTCTTTCTCCTCTAGCTATCTTTCTCTCTCTTTCTACTTCTCTTTCTCTCTGTCTCTCTCTGTGTCTCTCTCTCCCACAGCAGGCCACTAAACCATGTATAGACCCATTATGTACCGTGAAATACGTCAGTGAGCCTAACTTATACCTGAATTCTGGAACTTTTTCTCCTAGTGCAAGCATGACACAGATTCATCAAGCGCTAGTAGAGGGCCTAACCTAAAATCTTATTTCTGGTACTTCATAAGCTCTTATCCCACAACAGGCCACGTCACCTAACTCATCACGCGCCGCGAGTAGGCCGAACCTATATCTGTAGCTCGGGAACCACGCCCATGACTCGGGTATAGATCCCGGTCTGATCTTGGCGTGACAGATGGGGGCTGAGCACGAGTAGCAGTCAGGCCAGAACCACTAATTACCAGGAGACGACTGTAAAGTCCTGTCCCTACGTCCCCCCTAGGTCCTTGAGTCTGTGACTTGATTCAGTCATCACACTAGACACGGAGTCTGGAAGTCACTGCGGTACCTCACGCGATAGACTCATCAGTCAGAGAGTACCGGAAAACATGAAGAGGATGAGTAAATCTCGCGGTAATTCGATCGATTACTGAGCTTATGCTTCTGGGATATGTGTATATCACATAGAGAGAGAGAGAGAGAGAGAGAGAGAGAGAGAGAGAGAGAGAGAAGCGAAGGAAAGACAGGGAGGGAAATAGAGAGACAGGAGAAGAGAGAGGGAGAAAAGACGGGGAGAGAGGGAGAGAAAGGGGAGGAGAAGGGAAACAGAGAGAGAGAGAGAGAGAGAGAGAGAGAGAGAGAGAGAGAGAGAGAGAGAGAGAAGCGAAGGAAAGACAGGAGAAGAGAGAGGGAGAAAAGACGGATAGAGAGGGAGAGAAAGGGGAGGAGAAGGGAAACAGAGAGAGAGGGAGAGGGAGAGGGAGAGAGAGAGAGAGAGAGAGAGAGAGAGAGAGGCGAAGGAAAGACAGGGAGGGAAATAGAGAGACAGGAGGAGAGAGAGGGAGAAAAGACGGGTAGAGAGGGAGAGAAAGGGGAGGAGAAGGGAAACAGAGAGAGAGAGAGAGAGGGAGAGGGAGAGGGAGAGAGAGAGAGAGAGAGAGAGAGAGAAGGGATTGAATGTATTGGTTGATTGGTTAGTAATTTGTTGGTCACCGTTTTAAAGTTTTTGTTTTGTTTTGTTTTTTTGTTGTTCTTTTTTTTTTTTTTTTTTTTAAACCTTTCTTTCTCTCTCTTTTTTTTTTTTTGCTCTAAAAAATATCTGAAGAAAAGACCCGCTAAAGGAACACAATGAGTTGGCAACATGGTTTTTATAATCACTATCCTGTTTAACTAAAAATTAGCCCGATTTCATGAAATCTTTGTTGTTTTAGCGCTTCACCAAGTTAAATTTGCGGCTAGGTTTAGAATCCATCTCAAAGAATGCGCAATTATGTTATGACGAAAGTCTCGCCCATAAACAAAACTTGAGCTTATCTGGTTGAATAAACGGAAAGTTAGAAAAGATTCCCTCATCTAGATTTCGTGAATACCGGTATAATAACCACAGAGACAAGGTCAATCTGAACAAGAGATGATTTTGCGCGATAGAGAAAGTAAACAAATGCTCCACCGCTGGCTGGATATCGTTCTGACGTTCCCATGACGTTCTGATGACGTATCTAAAGATCGGTTTGCGTTTTGTCCGAAACGTCACGTATGTGGATCATCTTCAGGTGGAGTAACAGTCCCCACAAGTCGATCAACTGCGAAACATTGAGCGGGGGAGAAGTTCACTAGATCTAGATCTAAAGAAGCGGAACAAATATTGACACTTGAGAGGCATTCGACAAGGCGAACCATCTCATTGCTAGATTCATTTTCCTGTCGGTTTTTCGATAGATTGTTGAGTATTTAAAGGCTAAGTTTTCATCATGTTTGCAATAGAGACAAACGAACGCAGTATATAGACCTTGAACCGTTTGACGTCAGTGAGCCCGAAGTTCGACACAAAGGGATAGATCTAGATCTTCAGGGAAAGTTCTCAGTTCACCTTATTATTTTTATCTCTGCTTTGTCATTTCCCGCAGCTTCCCCCCCCCCCCAGGGACACATTATATCCCGGCATTATCAAGACACTAGGGCAACGGGTTCCCTCCCGTTGTCTAGACGGCCCGACACATCATGGGGGCAGTAACTTGGGTCATAAAAGGTTACAGCGGTAAGCTTACTCAATAAACATGTGAGTTATCGTCCCTGATTGAAAGAAAACAACCCCGTCTTGCGCAACGAAGGTGTCCCCGATTTTAATCCCCCCCCCCTCCCCCCCTCGAACTGGTCTGAAACTGTGTGTCTACTCGGCGGAAAGGGCAGTGAGCACACTAAAATAGTTTTTGACCTCGCCAACAGTAGGTAGACTGATGTAAAAAATCAGGACAAGATCGGGAGAAGCTTCTGATGAGTCAAACTTTCTTACCTTGAGGGACCAAATGAAGTTAATCAGACATCTACCAGATCGAGGTCAAAATCATGTGCATCTTGACTTTTAAATCCAAACATCGGTCGAATTTATATTATAAAAGCTACAGTACTTTTATGTCTGCCAGTTTGTCTGTCTATATAGTCTTTCTCTTTCTCTCTTTTTGCATACATTTATTAAGATCTATCCTCTCTCTCTCTCTCTTCCTTTCTTTTCCCCTCTTTCCTTTATTTCAATTATTTTTTTCGCTTCTGCGTATCTCCACAATTCTCTCTCCTCTCACTCTCTACTTTCTATGACTTTTCTCTCTTGCCAAACCTCTCTCTCTCTCTCTCTCTCTCTCTCTCTCTCTCTCTCTCTCTCTCTCTCTCTCTCTCTCTCTCTCTCTCTCTCTCTCTCTCTAGTCCTGCATTGCATTCAACTGGAAATCACATTCAATAAATTATGTTGCGTGGATTATTTATCTATATAATTATAAAAATATATATATAAACAAAAAAGTTATTTATGAAAAGACAATCCTAATGATAACTGGACATTTGTCTTCAGATAAAATCAATCAAAAGTGTAGGAAGGGGAGCTTACTCTTACTGCCGATCACGATCTCCTCATAATAATTTATCACGCTGAGTCAACAAGCTGCCTTATCTCTGGGATGTTGTGACTCCATGGTAGGACCACCATGCCCGTAAAACCTTATCTCTGGGATGTTGTGACTCCATGGTAGGACCACCATGCCCGTAAAACCTTATCTCTGGGATGTTGTGACTCCATGGTAGGACCACCATGCCCGTAAAACCTTATCTCTGGGATGTTGTGACTCCATGGTAGGACCACCATGCCCGTAAAACCTTATCTCTGGGATGTTGTGACTCCATGGTAGGACCACCATGCCCGTAAAACCTTATCTCTGGGATGTTGTGACTCCATGGTAGGACCACCATGCCCGTAAAACCTTATCTCTGGGATGTTGTGACTCCATGGTAGGACCACCATGCCCGTAAAACCTTATCTCTGGGATGCGTGACTCCATGGTAGGACCACCATGCCCGTAAAACCTTATCTCTGGGATGTTGTGACTCCATGGTAGGACCACCATGCCCGTAAAACCTTATCTCTGGGATGTTGTGACTCCATGGTAGGACCACCATGCCCGTAAAACCTTATCTCTGGGATGTTGTGACTCCATGGTAGGACCACCATGCCCGTAAAACCTTATCTCTGGGATGTTGTGACTCCATGGTAGGACCACCATGCCCGTAAAACCTTATCTCTGGGATGTTGCGACTCCATGGTAGGACCACCATACCCGTAAAACCTTATCTCTGGGATGTTGTGACTCCATGGTAGGACCACCATGCCCGTAAAACCTTATCTCTGGGATGTTGTGACTCCATGGCAGGACCACTGGTAGGACCACCATGCCCGTAAAACCTTATCTCTGGGATGTTGTGACTCCATGGTAGGACCACCATGCCCGTAAAACCTTATCTC